>QLTV01004081.1:785026-821559 GCA_003457575.1 Thermophis baileyi | reverse complement strand
CTCTGCCCTTTTTCTAGAGTCTCATCTTCTTTTTTATAGTGTGGTGACCAAAACTGGATGCAGTACTCTAGGTGTGGTCTTACTAAGGCTTTATAGAGTCATACTGCCAATGTTTTGTGGCATAGACAATGGAGTGGGTTTACCATTTCTCACTAACTTCTGATTTCTGAAGATATTGCAAAGTTACAAACTTAAACACGGAGTGTGAGCAGAGCAGAAGAAAGTATCGGTGTGGTGCAAGAAGACTCAAAAAACCCTGTCCCCGCCAGTTTGCTCCATCCTGGCACACAGGATGCGCTTTCCATGTAGCCCCTGGGCTTTAGCTATATAAATAGTTTATGGCATATAAAGCCATTAAACATGATTTTAATCCCACTTGTGGCGTTTTGCACATTACTCACAGGAGGCCTGCTTTGATGTGGCTGATGGTATGAAAATCACTTTGAACAGATGTTTCAGCTGGAGTTGCTCACTCACTGTAACAAAGCCCAAGTTTTTCTTTTGGAGAGCTGGGTGGGACGAAGAGCTGGAGGTCCTCTGCTGTTTAATGATAAATAAGGGCTCGTATTGGCTACTTTCATCTTGAGCCCCAGTGATTTATTTCAGCCACCCATGTTGCATTTATATAAAATGGATTTCCCCTTAATCTGTCCTCCTTGAAAGATGCAGAAAGTAGGTGACTTGTATTAGTATGTGTAGATATTTATGATGTCCTTTCAACCATGAAGAAATATTATTTCTGTAAAGTAATGAGGGTGGTTATTGGTTCAAAGAACAAATTCAGCTCTCACGCCATTCATCTCTTGCAGCATTGCTGCTCAAAAGCAACATCAGTTCAAACTGAGACTACCAATATTTGAAACGGCAACGTATGGAAAAAGCTGGAATGACTCTGCTAGAGTGGTGGTTTCCATTGGTCTAAAGAAGGATGGCCAATTTTGCACAAGGTTTAAGCTGCTAAAAGAGTCAAGATTCCCCAATGAATAAATCTCATTCATTAAATCTTATTCTGGGAGTTTTTATGGATTCACTGTTTTCACACTGGAAGGTAATTGACATGTTACATGCTCATCAGGAATGCCTGCTTCTGATTCAGCAATCCTGCTTCATTTTCAGTCTGGAATGCTATCCTAGAATTTATATACTTCTAAAATTTCTTGTGTCTGTAATTGTCTATGGAGATTTTCAGTCATCTAGGTCATGGTTGTCCCAAAGGTGCTTCTTTCTTTGTTTTTCCTTGAAGATGTTTCGCTTCTCATCCAATGACTCTCTCTAAGAGTCATTGAGGCTGTTTGGAGGACACAAATAAACCTCCAAGTGGCCTTAATGTCTCTCAGATAGAGGGCTAAGGACCAGATAACTGCGAGTAATATAAATCCTTCCATTCTCTACCATTCAGTCAGAACTGAAGAAGCTTCTTGGATGAAAAGCAAAACATCTTCAAGAAAAAACAAAAGAAGTCCAGTTGCCTTTTAAAAGAAGCACCTTTGTGTCTCTAACTTTTAATTGGGCAAAATGGTACAAGGTATTTTCAACCAACTTTTTCAAATGGGCTAACTTACACAATGCACACAAAATCCAGGACACGTTCCTGTGGAACTGAAAGTTGGCAAGTTGTAGAAAACATTTTACGACATACAAAATGACCATGAAGCATTTTATGGCTTAATGCAAAATGTCATTAAACATTTCCTGGGGGTCACTTCCTGATATTTAAGAGTGCCAGGAAGTACAACACGGGCTACTTTCAGGGCAGAAACTTCTCCAAATATCTCCTGAATTTTTAAGAATTTGCCCTCTGCACCCTAAGATTTGAAAGGTCCCCCAACCCTTTTGGTATATCAAAGGGCCCTAAAGATGTGGCTCTTCATCCAGGCCTTGTCAAGGACTTTGATGCTTCTTTCCTTTCTTTTTCTTCTTCCCATCCAGCTTTGTTTTCCTTTGGCATCCTTGCTCCTTTCTTTTGTATTGTTCCTGTGTTTTTATATCGTTGCTTGTTTTTGAATGTTATACAAATCTGTAAGCCATCCAGAGCTGCTGGGAGTTGGGCAGCATAAAAATCTATTGAATTGAATTGAATTGAATCTAATAAAAAGTCTACTTATTTACTCGTGATGCAAGCATACTCTGTCCACAGGTTATAACCATTAAAGGAAACCTTGTTTGCTGCTTAAAAAGACTTTCACACCTTCTCATTTAATAATGCTGTACATCCATAATTTCCTCTGAGCCTCTTCCCATGTCGGTGTCCATTGTTCTGGGCTGATATCCTATTCACTCCACTTAGAAGCTACTATGTTGTTTCTCTCTCAAGAGTTGACTTGAGACCACTTCCCAGCAATTTAAGCTCAAGCCAGCTAAATTACATTATTAACCCCTCTCTGTAAATTTTCCCCACTTTAATAACTACGAAGCACAGTGCCATCAAGACCTGCAAACTCAGCAACGTACCTTCCCCTTTGCCCTTTCCGTGTCTCCCTAGACCTTCATTTTCAGAATGCTTTGAATCTTGACAATTCGTCTGGCAATAACTGCTAGCCATTGCAAACACTAAATTATTTAGGCTACAACTGCCTTGCATTTCGATGCGGCTGAGAAGACTCGTTTGGCCTTGATGACTGACCAGTGAAAGACTGCTCACTAGGAGTGAATCGATTCAAATAGTAGCAAATTTCCATATGTCATTTTGGAGTTTTTTTGGGGGAGAGAGGAGAGGTACAGCACATTCAATTTCTTCAATTCTTCAAGTAAACAAACACAGGCAATTTATCATGCTCTCCCCTCTATAGCTACAGTGCATGTATCATGAATGCCTTAAGAATATGTGCATTGTAAACATTCCTCCTGGGCAAACTACAGAATGCTATAATAACATCAAAAGTTTGCTAGTTGTTGGGTGTTCAGTAATATAAGACGTGTTCTGGCATCTTCTAAAGGCTTATTCTTAACTAGGAAAAAAAAATCTATGATGCGGAAATCTATGTTTCTTTTCCATTAAGGCAAAGACAAATTCCTTATTTTTACTCTCTGTCTCTTACATTACTGAAAACCCTTGAGAATTCATCAACCGTCTCCTACAGAACCATCCCCAATCATAAAAAAAAAAAAATACAGGAAGTTCGGCATTACTGTCACCTCAATGCGGTCCTTTCTGCATTGTTCTGCTGATCGATTTCAACATCAAACAAGCGAAAAGGAGACAATTAAATTAGTGTGTGCCTACACAGGCATACTCACATAGGTTTGGTGTCCCACTTTAACTGCCAAGCTCCCTTCCCTTCTTCCCCTCCCGCCCCCCCAAATATCCTGGAGCTACAGGTGGTTGAGGGTGTTAGTAATTCCCCAATAACTTTTTATGTTAATTGGATTAGGTAAAAGAGGATAGACCACAATAAATATATAGGTAATCTCATTTGTGACTCCTTCTCCATACCGTGTGAACATCTGCGGAGAGTCATCCAGGTCATGGTTGTCTCAAAGGTGCTTTTTCAAAAGGCAACTGGACTTTCTTTCTTTGTTTTTATTTGAAGACATTTCACTTCTCATCCAAGAAGCTTCATTGATTCTGGCAGGATGGTGGAAGGATTAGTTCTGACAGATTGGGGGGGGGGGGGAGACAATGGAAGGATCATATTTCTTTGCAATCATCTGGTTGTTAGCACTCTCCCTGAGAGCTGTTGAGGCCACTTGCGGGTTTATCTGTGCCCTCAGGGTCAGCTGACTCAATGTGTAAATGGGTGTGGAATCAGTGTGTAAATGGGTCTGAAACTGATGAAGCTGCTTGGATGAGAAGCGAAACGTCTTCAAATAAAAACAAAGAAAGAAAGAAAGTCCAGTTGCCTTTTGAAAAAACAAACAAAAAAACCCCACCTTTGATAGTGTGAATGCTGTGTGGAATAAAATGCAAAAGCTGACAGAAAAAGATGAACACACTCCACCACACTCACGTTGGATGTCAATGGTGACCGAAGTCTCTTTTCCACTCGGAACTGCTTTGTTGGTAGCTCGGCAGACGATGATTTGGCCATTCTCAATGTCAGATGGCGAGACAAACAGTGTGCTCATGATGCTTTCTCTCTTGCCATCACGGACTACTGTCTGCAGAAGAAAGCAAAGAACTGGTTATTACTTTTGGTGTTCCGCTGAAGGTACTGTATCTCCTGCCCTTCGCCCACCGTTCTGCTTTCATTTGAGGGGAAAGAAATTCGCCTTACATCTTTTCCCTTAAGATTAAAGGAAACTTGGGTGAGAGTCTCAAAGGATGACGTAGGGTTCAGGAACCTTGTGCTAAGTAAGAAGGAATTTGTGTGTGAACTCTCTTTCACTGTAGCTTCCTTGCTTTGTAGCTTCCATGTCTTCCCAATGGGAGACACCCGGAGGTTATTTCTTGCACTAGCTAGGACAAGGAGCGGAGGTGTCAGAGTGAGGAAGTTTTTAATTAAATAATAAAAGTGTCAGTATCTTGCACTCCCAGCAAAAAAAATAGCACTCCTCAGACATCATTAAAGGACATCCTGAAGCATCCTGAGGAATACAGTAGAAAAAATATATATATTCTTTTGCAGAGAGAGAAATGTTTAGGAAATGGAAGGGCAAGTTTCAACACATTATTAACTTTTGAAAAAGGATAGAACATTTGAATAGGATCAGCCTTTAGCACTGAAACTATGCAAACTGACTGATCCTGCATTAAAAGGGAAACTTGAATTGGAGGAACAAACTGAAGCTAACAAGGTCAGCAATGAAATACAAAAGAAAGAGCGTGAAAACCTATTTCAATTTCCATATTGCTGGCTCAAAGATTTAAAGAAACTGTACCAGCCACCAGTATGCTTTTAGTCCGAGAGAAAATATCAGCGATGGCATTCAAAGTCTTGAATGGAACCTCAGTGGCTGTACCTCTTCCCAAGAATTAAGATCTGCCAAGAGAAGATGGGAGCACCATATTATCTGGAGATACAAGTCAGGAATTTTTGGTTGTATCACCCAGACATATTAATGTTCTCCTGCCAAGGAGAATCTGTTTCACCACTGATTTCAATCCCCACACCAAGTGAATTCACCAAAGCTCTTGGTTGCAAAAACAGATCCGTAATTTGTACTGATCATTGCTTTATTTTTATTTTTTTGATTGCATCTTGTGCTAAGATGCTTTAGGAAATGATTATGCATATTTCAGTAAATAATTTGTGGAGTAATGTGGTTGTGTCAGTCAATCCTGAGTTTCAAGCCTCTGCTATAGTGTTCAGCATTCAATGAACTGTAAGCCATGTGGAGGTCTTTGGTGAAACAGGCACTAAGCAGTATTATCTTCCAATCCAAACTGCACAGGACAAAGCAAGTTATGGATAGCAACCTGTTGGGTATCAGAGGTTCTTAGCAAAGCAATCAATAAATCTAGAACTAAGGGAAGTGAACATTTTCATTGGGTGCCTTGGAAAATGCCAAATATGCCATGCTGGATCCAGACCTGCTTGCTTATCTAAATTTATAATATTTATCATTTCTTTCCATGAGCTCTTTCAGTCAGCATGTTTAATTCTATCTAGTTAGACAAGCCATGCATATTAATAAAATAGAATATTTGAAAGCTGATTACCATGCGGCACTGAGCATGCTTTTGTATGCATCTCAAGAGGGCACCAGCCTTATGGCACTCCATTGCCAGCCCTTCACACTGCTAAATACCAAAGGTTGCCCAGGTGCAGTCACTGGAGAGACCCCCATTCAAAAGCTTCATCTTTTTGTAATGTTTCATGAGAAGGGTGTGAATGCAGCTTGTCTCTGAATTAATTTCCTGTCATACCTGATCTGAATCTTTTGCTTGCTTTTATGGGAGCTTTAAGAATTGAGATATGCTCTTCACTTCAGATAGATACTTGGTATAGGCCCATTCCCCCACTTTATTTATCAGTGCTCAATAGCCCAAATTTCAGAAATTCTGTTCTACAGGGAAGGGGATTCTAATAAATCAGCCCATTCCTCTGCAAGATATGAAATTCAAGATTGGCACTCCTTTTTTGATGATGATGGTGATGATGAGTCAAAAGCAGATATTTACTGAGTTCTCTAGATTTCAAATTACCAAGTTTAGATTTCTTTTAGATTTAGATTTCTTCTTGACAAAGTCTTCAACCAGAGACAAATCTAGAGATTCTTTTGTGCTCAAGAGTTTTACCTGAGTTTTATCTTTAGCTGTGGATGACCTTGCTCTCTACATCCTTGTACTTCCAGCCAATCATATGATGCTTCTTTCTTCATCTGCACATTGCCTATCTGGAAATCTTTGCTTCCACCCACTTTTCAATAACCCACTGGAATAATTCAGTGGCAATGGCTCCCCACAACCTTGTTCCTAAACAGCTTCTCCCCTTGTAAAAAGGCCAGCTTTTTTTCCTCCAGTAAAGAAAAGTTTCATGGGAAAGTGAATCATGAAGAACAGAACCTGGACAGCAGGAAGAAATGTGCTTTTTTCCCTTGCCTATCATTTCAAAGAGATATTCTCTCCCCAAACAGAATAAACAGCAGACACAAATGGCTTGATTCAGGTTAGAAGGGCTGACTACATTTTAAAGAGCTTTAACATTTCCTTTCCATTGTGATCATCAAGGCTTCCCCTTCTGCAATTTGCTTGGGGTGTGAGGAAATGTCACACTGGAAGAAGTTTTTTTTTTCTTTAAAAGAAGTGGCAGGCTGGTTCTCTCTCTTCCTATCCCTTATCCTAAAGTCTGATCAGGAATTCATCACAAGGAGTTAAATCTGCCAAAAATGGTTCACATCTTCTCCAACAGGATTTTGCTTTGTTACCCCCTTGGTTGAGTATTTAAGTCTTTGTGGATTTTGCGATGATTTTGAAACTCTGCAAGGACAGCTAGCAGGACTTACAAATGCAGGTAGTCCCTGACTTACAACCACAGATGAGCCCCAAATTTCTGTTGTTAAGTGAGACAATTTGTTAAGTGAGTTTTGCCCCCTTTTACAACCTTTCTTGCCACCGTTGTTAAGTGAATCACTGCAGTCGATCAGTTAGTCACCCAGTTGTTAAGTGAATCTGGCTTCCCCGTTGACTTTGCTTGTCAGAAGGTCGCAAAAGGGGATCACGTGACCTTGGGACACAGCAGTGGTCATAAATATGAACCAGTGGCCAAGCATCTGAATTTGGATCCCGTGATCATGGGGATGCTGCAATGGTCATAACTGTGAAAAACAGTCATAAGTCACATTTTTCAGTGCTGTTGTAACTTTGAATGATCACTAAATGAATTGTTGGAAGTTGAGGACTATCTGTATCATACATACAAACTCCTAGTCAGGGGTCTGGATCAGAGAACTGAGGACAAAGATGAGTCCTTATCGCAGAACACGGCAGTGATGCAATGATTAGGGTTATTAGATGTCCAGAAAAAGGAGGGCATGTCCTCTTTTTTGTTCTTATATTCTCCATCTGGAAGTGTTCTGCCCCAGTGACGAGCCACCAATAATACGCACACACAAACTGCCAAACACTGTTCGTTTACTAATAATAAAGGTCTCCTAATAACATCTTAGGAGCTGTTGAAAACAAAATGAAAGCAGAAGAGTCTTTTTCAAACCCCCGCTGTTAATGTATAATCTTAACAGCTGGCTGGAGTCCAAGAGATAACTGAGCAGGTCTTACTGTATCTGGCAATACTCCCAGAACTAGGAATGCAGGAAACGACCCGTACTGGAACAAGAACCGAGCAGACTGGAGTCACAAAGATCAAGAGTAATAATAAACGTTGTTTCCTGCAATGAGACTCAGCGTGGTCAGGGCTTAAATAGGGTGTCAGGGTGTGGCCACTTAGCCTGCAGCTCTACTCTCGAGGAGACCTCCTCCTGAGTAGCCACTCTTGCCTTCTAGCAGCCCTGCGTGCCCGAGCATTGAGAAGAATGCCAGGTGCCAGGTGCATGGGCCGATGGTACCTCGCCACAACCGCCTCATCGTCCTGGGGATCCATGATCACCTGCACGGGACGCTGGCGGGCCACAACAGGAAGGATAGCCCTAAAATAAAATATTCTCTGGCTTTTTTAAATACCTTGTTGCTGTTGTGTTTTTTAACTGTTGGACTGTTTTTCACAACAGTAGCCACTCAATTTTCATGTATTTGTTGTTGTTAGTTGCGAAGTCGTGTCCGACCCATCATGACCCCATGGACTACATTCCTCCAGGCATTCCTGTCCTCTACCATCCTCTGGAGTCCATTTAAGCTCACGCCAACTGCTTCAGTGACTCCATCCAGCCACCTCATTCTCTGCCGTCCCCTTCTTCTTTTTCCCTCAATTTTTCCCAGCATTAGGCTCTTCTCCAGTGAGTCCTTCCTTCTCATTTGGTGGCCAAAGTATTTGAGTTTCATCTTCAGGATCTGGCCTTCTAAAGAGCAGTCAGGGTTGATCTCCTCTAGGACTGACCGGTTTGATCGCCTTGCAGTCCAAGGGACTCACAGGAGTCTTCTCCAGCACCATAGTTCAAAGGCCTCAATTCTTTGGTGCTCAGCCTTCCTTATGGTCCAACTTTCACAGCCATACATTGCAACTGGGAAAACCATAGCCATGACTATATGCACTTTTGTTGGCAGGGTGATGTCTCTGCTTTTTAGTATGCTGTCTAGATTTGTCATAGCTTTCCTCCCCAGGAGCAAGCGTCTTTTAATTTCTTGGCTGCAGTCCCCATCTGCAGTGATCTTGGAGCCCAGGAAAATAAAATCTGTTACTACCTCCATTTCTTCCCCATCTATTTGCCAGGAATTGAGACGGCCGGATACCATGATCTTAGTTTTCTTAATGTTGAGTTTCAAGCCAACTTTTGCACTCTCCTTCTTCACCCGCATCAAGAGGCTCTTTAGTTCCTCTTCACTTTCTGCCATTAGAATGGTATCATCTGCATATCTGAGGTTGTTGATATTTCTCCCAGCAATCTTAATTCCAACTTTTGATTCATCTAGCCCCACGTTTCTCATGATGTGCTCTATATATAAGTCAAATAGGCTGGGGGACAGTATATTGCCTTTCCGGACTCCTTTCCCAATTTTGAACCAATCAGTGGTTCCGTGTCCAGTTCTCACTGTTGCTTCTTGACCCGCATATAGGTTTCTCAAGAGACAAATAAGATGGTCTGATACTCCCATCTCTTTAAGACCTTGCCACAATTTGTTGTGATCGACAAAATCAAAGGCTTTAGCATAGTCAATGAAGCAGAAGTAGATGTTTTTCTGGAACTCCCTAGCTTTCTCCATGATCCAGCGTATGTTGGCAATTTGATCTCTAGTTCCTCTGCCTCTTCGACCTGCCTGTACTTCTGGTAGTTCTCGATCCACATACTGCTGGAGCCTAGCTTGTAAGATTTTAAGCATAACTTTACTAGCATGTGAAATGAGTGCATTCATGTATTATGACCTTGTAAATGGTCTGCTCCATTCTTCACCTAATCCTCTGACAGACTCAATAGTCTACATTTATGTTATTTAATTTATTTCCTGATTCCAGACATTGGCTTCAGTGCAGTCTCTTCAAATCCATGATTAATGGAACTTGGAAGTCATACAACTCATACATTCTGTGGTGAACTTTGGAAAATGCATCATCGTTGATTGTCTATTATTGCTAGCATGTGTTCCTGAAAATAAATATTTGTTGGAAAAGTATTGCAATTGAGGAAAAAACCTCAATCTTTCTGATTCTGAAATGAGTAATTTAATATACATGTGGGCCTAAGTACATTGGGGCCTTGGTACTCAACCGCTTTCATTGAATTTGGTACTCAACGCATTTTGACATGAAAATTTTGTCCCTTGTACTCATCGTTTGTTTGCTACTCAATGTACAAAGTAGAACGTGTCAGTGTCAGCTGCCTTATGAAAAATAATAAATTATTATTTTTTGTCTTTTAACGATCCCGTAATCCTTTGCTTCGGGGTGGAGTCGGGGCAACTGAATGGAGCTGAGTGTTTACTGGCCGGATGCCCTTCCTATCGCCAATGCAGAGTTCGCAGCTGATATCATTGCGGCCAGAGAGAGAAATATCTGCCACTACCTAGGATCGAACTCACAGCCTCCTGATTGTGAGGCGAGAACTCCACCTCTAGGCCACTGCACCACTCATGACTCAACAAATTATTCCTTATGGGGAAAAAAAGACTTTGGTACTCATCATTTTTGGTACTCATTGCATTTCCCAGTACCAGCTAACAATAAGTATCGAGGTACCACTGTATATTTTTTTTTTTGCAGTTTTCCACTGTAGGTTTTGCTGCAGATGCCAAGAAAATTATACAATTATTCTGTCTTCTTTTCCAATTGTCCATGTACTCCTTTGCCCGTTCAGTTATATTGCTTAATCCTCCCCTGAAATAGGAAATTAATTCTCTATATTCTTATAGTCTTTTTATTTGGGTTGGTTTTGGGATTCAGGCAGTGGAAGGTGGGTTGTGCTAACATCAGCTATGTAATTGGACTTTAATTAATTTTAATAGATTTTTTTCATAGCACTTTAAAAAACCTGTTTTTCATACTTAGAATTAATACCGAACATTCTTCTATTACCCTCATTATCTCTCTTAAGCTCTTGATAATGAAGTAACATAATGGGAACAGAGTTTAAAAGTAGGAAGTTTTGGTCAGTCCAAAATCTTTCAGTACTGGGGGAAAAAAAAATATGTAGCAAATCAAAAAAATATTATATATAGCAAATCTTTTTTTAAAAAAATCCTTGCCAAACAACATTCAGACAAATTTTTCAAATCTCTTTGCCTTGGTGTATTTAAAAAGGACCCAGCATCTAAAATCTAATATATATTATTTGTAAATTTCTTAAAAAGCACAAAGATTATTATGCTAATTTTATGCCCTTCCCCCCCCCCCAAGGAGAAATAAGAGACAGTGGCAGTATTCATTTTGCTACTGTCCAAGTTCCAGTGAAGTTTGCTTTGGCAGGCTGAGGTATTTTTATCTAAACATAAATCCCTCGGGTTTTTTTTTTTAAAACAGATCTTTAAAGAGGTTCTGAAGTAATTCCAAATAAATGTACATGCAGATCTACTGTATAGAACCGTGATGGCGAACCTATGGCACGCGTGCCACAGGTGGCACGCGGAGCCATATCTGAGGGCACGCGAGGCGTTGCCCTATGTCAGCTCCAGTGCGCATGCGCGCGCTGGCCAGCTGATTTTTGGCCTTGGGAAAGGCCGTTTTCGCCCTCTCCAGGCTTCAGGAGGCTTCCCTGAAGCCTCCGGAGTGCGAAAAATGGCCCAACGGGCAAACCAGAAATCCATTTTTCTGAACTTCCGGTTTGCCCATTGGGCCATTTTTTGCATTCCAGAGACTTCAGGGAAGCCTGAGGGTGAAAAACGGCCCAACCGGGGTGGGTGCATGCGCGGGGATGCGTGCATGTGCAGTGTGGCACACATGTGTGGTTGTGTGCCGGCACGCGCGCATGCTAGTGCGCACCCACACTCCCATTTTTGGCACGCAAGAAGAAAATGGTTCGCCATCACTGGTATAGAATGTACTTGTAGCAAGCTTTGCAAAAGGAGACCATTAAAGAATAATTATTCCGCATCTTTTTAGACAGGTTGGATATATGGACTGGAAACCCAACTCACTTGGAAATAGCTTAGGAAAACAAATACAGCTAATTCTTGACTTATGACCACAACTGAGCCCAAAATGTATGTTGCTAAATGAGACATTTGTTAAGTGCATTTTGCCCCATTTTACGATCTTTCTTGCCACAGTTGTTAAGTGAATCACTGCAGTTGTTAAGTTAGTAACATGGTTGTTAAGTGAATCTGGCTTCCCCGTTGACTTTGCTTGTCAGAAGGTCACCAAAGGGGATCACATGACCCTGGGACGCTGCAACGGTCATAAATATGAGTCAGTTGCCAAACGGCCAAATTTTGATCATGTGACCAAGGGGATTCTGCAACGGTCGTAAGTGTGAAAAATGGTCATAAGCCTTTTTTCCCCCCAGTGCCATTGTAACTTTGAATGGTCACTAAATGAACCGTTCTTAATCAAGGATTACCTGTACTGAATATCAGTATTTGTTTTAGCATTTTAACAACCTCATTCTGAGATTGAATAGCCTTACCTTGCCTGGAATTGGGTATATGTAGGATAGAAAGAGGTCTGACACATTCTACTCTTTTTTTACGTAAGGGAGTAGACTTATAAATAGGAGCGGGCAAGCAGATTTTTGTACCAGGCTCAGAAAAATCTGCAGGCAGAATGTCATCTTAATGGACCAGACGGGAATTAATTCAACGCAAAATGAGGGTAGGGAGTACTGGTTCTAATTAGCATTGGCTGGTGTCTGGAGTTTCAGGAGGCAAAGTTAAGCTCCTGACTTAATTGCTCTTCTGTATTCTCATGGTATTCTGGAAAGTGAGAATATGTGCTACTTGTGTCAATGGAGACAACACCTGGAAGGAGGGTAGGAAGAGTGAGCAAAGCATCTAAAAGAAACATGAGAGATCAGAAAAGGGATTTGAGGACACCAAGGTGCAAATAGCACCATCTGTGTTGGGCTTTCCGTAATCCAGGTCTTTCTCTTTTCTACTCCCACTTTCTTTTCTCTTGCAACTTTGGTATCCCAGAGGTTCTTTCCTAAATGATGGCTCGTGATAGGAAGAATGAAACGTCTTAGGATTTGGGTGTAATAAAGCACGCATCTTCTGGTAATGCTGCAGGCAAAGCATATCTGGCAGAGAGAAACGGGTAAGAACATCGATGTAAATCAGATGCTGGGCTCGTTCAGTGATAGCAGGACAGGGCCTGAAGGATGAGGTTTGTAAATGGGGATGAAGGAAGAGAGTAGAAGGCAGCCTAGCCCCAAAGATGCTCCAACTAACCAAGGACATAGAAAGTCAAAAAGAGGGACTCTATGTATAGCTAGTCCTCGACTTACCGCCACAATTGAGCCCAAAGATTCTGTTGCTAAGTGAGACACTTAAGTGAATTCTGCCCCATTTTACAACTGCTCTTGAATCACTGCAGTTGTTAAATTAGTAACACAGTTGTGAATCTGGCTTTTGCATTGACTTTGCTTGCCAGAAGGTCACAAAAGGTGATCACAAGACCCAGGGGTCTTGTCATAAGAGCCACGGTGGCGCAGTGGTTAGAGTGCAGTATTGCAGGCTACTTCTGCTGATCACCAGCTGCCAGCAGTTTGGCAGATCGAATCTCACCAGGCTCAAGGTTGACTCAGCCTTCCATCCTTCCGAGGTCGGTAAAATTGAGGACCCAGATTGTTGGGGGCAATAGGCTGACTCTGTAAACCGCTTAGAGAGGGCTGTAAAGCACTATGAAGCGGTATATAAATCTAAGTGCTATTGCTATAATGTCATAAATTTGAGCCAGTTGCCAAGCATCCACATTTTAATCCTGTAACCATGGGGATGCTGCAATGGTCGTAAGTGTGACAGTCACTTTTTTCAGTGCCATTGTAACTTTGAACGGTCACTAAATGAATGGTTGTAAGTCGAGAACTACCTGTATTTTACACAGAAGGAAAATTCTGGGGTTGCCTTCAAATCAGTGTTGATTCCTGGCAACTGCATTAGTCCCTACATCTTCCTAGCAAGGTTTTCAGAAGTATTTTGCCCTTGTCTTTTTCTTCCCAGGGCTGAGAGAATGTGGCTGGCCTGAGGTCATCCAGCTGGATTTGTGCTTAAGACGGAGTTAGAACTCCCAATTTCTAGTTTGGCGCCTTAACTACAACACCAAACTGGCTCTCTCTGTAAGACAATATTGTTGAATATTATTTTTGCCTTCTTCTGTTCCTGATCTCGCTAGTGTACATTGATCAACGTGTCAATACTTCTTCAATTTGTCCCAAAGGTGCTTTTTCAAGAGGCAAATGGACTTCTTGTTTTTTCTTTGAAGACATTTTGCTTCTCATCCAAGAAGCTTCTTCAGCTCTGACTGGATGGTGGGGGAATGGAAGGATCCGGTCAGAGCTGAAGAAGCTTCTTGGATGAGAAGCAAAACGTTTTCAAAGAAAAAAAACAAGAGTCCAGTTGCCTCCTGAAAAAGCACCTTTGGGATAACCATGACTTGGATGACTGAGAATCTCCATAGACTTCTTCAATTCGTGCTCATTGATGGAAGGAGGACTAGGCCTGCCTTATGGAAGCATTAGTCTCATTCAGAAGACCATATCTGTGGTTATGAAACTATGGAATAAGGGGTCGCCAAGAATTTTTTGGAACAGAAGCTGCATATGTATCAATAAGAATATTAGAAGTTGCCTTTATGCTAAGCCAGACAGTTGGTCATTCACCCTAATGCTGCCAATCTTGACTGGCAGCCATTTTCCAGTTCCTGAGCTCCATACAAGAGTTTACGGTAGGTGTTAACCATTGAACCTGGGAATGTTTGCATACAGATCAGATATTTTGCCACTAAATTATAAATTGTACACAAAGAATCTGTGTATGCAGTAGTTTTCCTTGGATCACTTCCAAACAACATCAGATATGATGTTCACAAAAGCAGAAGCACTTTGTCCTGAGCAAACCAAAGCGAGCAAGAAAACAAACAATCACTTCAGAGAAATGAGTATCTGCTATCCAAAGGATTGAGACATGCAGTTCCTGTGCACAGATATGGTGTGAATGTGGGGTTGGTCTCAGTTTGGTGTGCAATTGCCACACGTAGTGAAACCCCTGTTGGGGAAAAAAATCTCTCCCATCTGTTAAGATTTCCTAAATCCTGGATTAGTTCCACACATCCAATTAGAGTGGTGATTGGCTCTTTTAAACAAGAACCAAGAAATTCTCCTGACCAAGCTGGGACTTTATTTGGACAATCTCATCATGGGCAATCAAACCTTCTTTGATTCTGGACTTGACCTTCCTTGGTTGTGAGTCCTGAATCTCATGGCAGCTGTGTCAGTGGGAAGTCCCAGTGTCAAGGTTCTGACTAATGAACCCAAGCAAATCAGAACTCAGACTGGGATACTCCTCAAAGGTCTTCTTTATTGAGTACATCATATCGGCACAACTTCAAAGGAAAACCAACTCTGAATCTTTCTCGCTGTTTCAGTATAATTAAAATAGGAAATAACCCCATCTCCAAGTGTCACAGGTCACATTGGCCAATTGGGTTAATTGGCGGGCTCTCCAGGCACTCTTTCCCTGACCTTATCCGTTGCCAGTAGAGATGACCTTGGTTCTCATGAGAAAGTTCTCTGTTGTGTCTAGTGAGGCATCCCAACCTCCTTCCCTCCTCCTTCCCCCTCTGTGTGGCAACTGAGGAACAGAAAAATGGCTGTGGCCAGGTTCGGTTCGAAGTTGACACTCAGATCATTAAGATTTCCGGTGAAGAGGGAAAACTTTTTGCCAGAAGCCTGAAGCCAGCAAGTATGGACCAATAAGAAGAGACCAGTTCTCTCCAACTGGATGTTTTTCAGATATGGTGAATTAAACTCCAGACTATATTGGACTACAGATTCTCATCAGATTTATTTCAGGATAGTCTTTGGTGTTCACAGCTGAGCCTACTTACTAAGCATTCTTCACCATCATGTCTGTTGCTAGGTATCTAAGCTCCTTCCTTCTGCCTTCTCACTTTCAATCAGCCACACCAATGATCAGCAATGACACTCATCAGGAAAGTGGCATCTTCTTGCCATCCAAATACAAACATACAACAAAATCACATGAACCTAGATTTCCACTCCTGCAATAATAAAAACTTCAAGTCAGCCCAAGATAAAAGTGGTGCCAAGAGGCACGAAGGTGAGGCTGACATCTCTGAGATGGCGGCTTATAATATGCAGAGGTGAGAGCTATTACTTTCCACAGCCTTTGCTCTCTCAGGTCTCCGGCTTTTTGCCTGCCCGAGAGGCACCTTGGTGGTATTTTCAGCAGCAGAGTTTTCTTTACAGTGGAAATAAAACTCTTAGAAACTAATATAATGCTGCACTCAGGCACCAAGCGCTCTTTCGGAAATTATAGCCTGGTGTCATATTCTCAAAATGGTCAGCTGGAGACCAAAGGAAGGTATGCAGTCTAGCTTATGGCTTCTCTAGCTGCAGTGGGGACAATTTGCCTTGAATAAAGTTTGTTTTGTCCAAAATCCTTGGTTTTACAGTTCTGTCTTTGCTTGTCTCCATGTTTGGGTTTCTCCCCCCCCCCCATTTTGCACAGTGGTTTGGCATCACCCCAGCCTTTGTGGAATGCAGGTGGTGGGTGCCTATTGATCATTTAGATTTCATACAATATAGGACAGGGGTGTCAAACTCAAGGCCCACAGGCCGGATCCAGCCCGCAGGGTGCTTAGATCTGGCCGGCGGGGTCACCCTGGAAACAGCAAAGGACTGGCCTGTGGTGCCTCTGAAGAACAAAGGAGAAGGAAGAGGGAAGGAAAAAGAAGAAAAGGAAGGAAGGAAGGAAGGAAGGAAGGAAGGAAGGAGACAATGGATCCCCCCAGTCCCGCCTGGGCCCCCACAGGTGCCCCCGACACGAGTGATGTCGAGCTGGCCACGCCAGAGGTGGGTTCCTCCTGGTTCAGACCGGTTCTATAGAACCGGTAGTAACTTGGCAGCCTGGGTCGCTAGAACCGGCAGCGACCCAGGCCTGCCATGCCCCCAAACCGGTTCTTTCGGCGGCGCCTATGGTGCCACCATTTTGTTTTTTACTTCTGCGCATGCGCAGAAGCTTTTTTTAAGCACTGCACATGCACGAAGCGCGTGCGCGCCCGCATGGCACATCACTGAGCGAACAGGCAGCGAAGAAAATAAGAACCCACCCCTGGACCACGGCCACTCCAGCCATGCCCACCCGGTCCCCCAAGGTCAAACAAACCCTGATTCAGCCCTCAATTAAATCGAGTTTGACACCGCTGATATAGGAGCATATATAGATTTCATGCAACATAGTATATGAAACAATAGTAAATTTATCCATTCTGGTGTTCCTGCTGAGCACCTGCCCTGTATCACTTGAGCTTCTTATATTACGATTTAGAGGAAATAGCATTATTCTGACTACTTATTCTACTTGTATTGTTCTTCAAAAAGAAGACCCCAGA
The DNA here is from genome assembly GCA_003457575.1 of Thermophis baileyi. Taxonomy (NCBI): domain Eukaryota; kingdom Metazoa; phylum Chordata; class Lepidosauria; order Squamata; family Dipsadidae; genus Thermophis; species Thermophis baileyi. The sequence continues at coordinate 804,508 of QLTV01004081.1, read as the reverse complement.
GCATTATAAAACGGCATATAATTCTCCCTCTTTTCTAAAACTAAGTAGGTCTGGATTCAGTGCTAGGATGGAATGACAGATGTGATGCCATGAATTGTATGATAAAAAGAACGTGGCTGAAATCTCCAAAAAGAATGGATCTGAACAAACTCCTCCACTTGCAACCATTCATGTAGTGACTGTTCAAAATTAGAACGGCACTGAAAAAAGTGACTGACCACCGGTCCTTACCACTTATAACTGTTACAGCATCCCGACAATCATGTGATCAAATTTGAGTGCTTGGCAAATGACATGTATTTACGATGGTTGTATCCTGAGGTCATGTGATTGCCATTTGTGACCTTTGTGATCGTCAACTGGCTTACTGTGATGACCCAGGGCACGGCACAGAGATAACACAAAAAGCTGGCAGTTCAAACCGCCCCTTTATTGCCCCAAATCTCCCCAAACGCTCCCACCTTTCTGGCAAGTCCCAGAGCGGAGTGATAACAAAACCCCACACAAACCGCAAGCAGCCTCTGGCTGCAATTAACCCAGCGCTGTCTGCATCAAGGCTGCACGGCAATAAATCCAAATGTATTTGGCAAATCAAGGAGTTCAGGGAGCAAAAGACCCAGGTAATTAGTCCAGAACACCAAAAGGAATGCAAGGACTCTTGGCAAGTTCAAACATCGGCACGCAACACTTCAGGAATTTAGCGTTTGTTCCTGACAAATGCCCCTCCCCACAGTGTCTCCTTAAGTCTCATTCCCCAGGTGTGCCTGGTGAAGATGGGCGGGGCACTCTCCTCGTGAGTAGCCTACTCAGTCTGCACTGATCACGCCTTCTCTGCACTCTCCGAGCCCTTGGATCAGGAGGGGGTGGTTCTTGCTCCTCGCCTGAGCTCTGTCTCTCATATTCATCCTGCCTCTGTTCCTCCATGCCTGCAGACCTTGCTAATTCCGAACAGCCTGGCCTGGACTGACTCTGCCCTTCCCCAGTTTCCTCCAAGGCCAACGGAGCTGCCCTCTCAATCGCTGTCAGTTCTTGTGCCAGGTCATCTTCCCCTGCAGATTCAGACTTCGACTGGGGCATGACACTTACAATGAGCAAAGTCAATGGGGGAACCCAGATTTGCTTAACGATCATGTGATTCATTTAATAACTGCAGTGATTCATTTAAGAACCATGACAAAATAGGTAGTAAAATCAGGCACAAGTCACTTAGCCATTGCCTAGCTTAGCAATAAAAAATCTGGTCCCAATTGGGGTTGTTAGTCGACAACTACCTGTACTACATAAGAAGCTCCTTGCGGCAAAAACTCTGTAAACCCAAAGTATCTTTGCTTTCCCCATTCCAGGTGTCTGTCAGGTCTCCTTACTTTGGAATAGGTGGCTCCATTGATGACTTCTCCCCTCCTCATCCAGATGATAGTTGCTGCTGGTTTGGCATTGTCAGCATGACAGGTCAGATTCAGTGGATCTCCAGCTCGCAGGCTGATGATCGGTCCTCCAATGATGATTGGATCATCCGGAGGTACTGTGAAGGAAAGAGTATGATGAGATTTAGGAGCATCAAAATCAATGATAACAGAATAACAAAGTTGGAAGGGACCTTGGAGGTCTTCTAGTCCAACCCCCTGCTCAGGCAGCAGACCCTAAACCATTTCAGACAAGGACCAGTGTCCAGTCTCTTCTTAAAAGCCTCCAGTGATGGAACACCCACAACTATTCTCCAAAGCACCTGAGGGCAGGACAAGAAGCAATGGGTGGAAACTAATCAAAGAGAGAAGCAACCTAGAACTAAGAAGAAATTTCTTGACAGTTAGAACAATTAATCAGTGGAACAACTTGCTTCCAGAAGTTGTGAATTCTCCAACACTGGAAGTTTTTAAGAATAGATTGGACAACCATTTGTCTGAAATGCTATAGGGTTTCCTGCCTAAGTAGGGGGTTGCACTACAAGACCCCCAAGGTCCCTTCCAACTCTGTTATTCTATTCTAACTTCTGAAGGCAAGCTGTTCCACTGGTTAATTGTTCTCACTGTCATCAAATTTCTCCTTAGTTCTAAGTTGGTCCTCTCCTTCTTTAGTTTCCACCCATTGCTTCTTGTCCTGCCTTCAGTTGCTTTGGAGAATAGGTTGACCCCCTTTTCCTTGTGGTGAAAATGATGCACCAAAGCAGCAATCCGGCTAGGAAACACAAAGGTCCCCACAAACAATATGACCTAATTTTATACACCAATTCAAGAGACCATTTCAATTCAAATTTATACACCAGTTCAAGAGACCATTAGGACATTAGTTAGACAGACTGAAGAAAAAAAAAAGGTGGATACAACTTGCAGAAATCCATGCCTGGGTTGGCATTGCAGAAATCCATGCCTGGGTTGGCATTGCAGAAATCCATGCCTGGGTTGGCATTGCAGAAATCCATGCCTGGGTTGGCATTGTAAATCAACCAAGTTGTTGTTTGTTCGCGATTTGCTTATAGCAGTAACTGTTCTTTTGTCAATAACAAGATGCTTCCTAACCAAGCTGCATTGAATTATTGTTGAGAACAGCGTGCATTGTACAAGGAGAATTAGCTATAACCAAATAACATGGCTTATACAAGAGGGCTGAATGCTGATTAGTTAACCTTCTTTGATGGCACACTTGTTCATACAAAACAGGGTGCTTGGTTAAAGATTGATTAAAGGGATGCTTTCTTTCCTCCCAGCTCAATGCCTGTTTATGTCTGTTGAGCTTATTTTAAAATCTATTCCTGCTTTGTAAATCAGAACCCCAGTGTAGCCTTTATTCCAGAGAAGACTGTTCTAGAATATTACTCAGAGAATTAATTGAAATTTCATGTGATTTTGGGATACTACATCATGGAGGTGGAATTATATACAAATTAGCTTGCTTCTTTGCTCCTCTTTCTAATGCTTAGCTGCTCATGTAGGGTTTCCCTTTAGAGCGAACCAATAGGGTCCATCTGAATTTTTGTTTCTGGGAAAGCAAAACAAAATGCAGTCATAACTATTTTATGGGACTGACATTAAGTATTACAATAAGGTAAGTGGAGAGGTAGCATTCACAAGAAGGGTTTATTTCTGCTTCTTATATGCTGTGCAAAAAGTACTTTGCAGATTTGGGTGGTAAGTCAAGATGGTTGCTTTGCTTAGCTGTATCTGTGACCCTCAAATCAAACGGAACCACATTTGGCGGGATAGATTACCATCTTCTGGAGTTTGAGAATATAGGGCGCTTTTAGCAGAGTGGCAATAGGTAGACTGTCAGGGGCAAAGTAACCAGAAGTATTTGTTGACTTCAAAGCACGGAAGAGTTTATTATTGCTACTTCTAATACAAGAATCTTGTCAACTAAATGGTCAAAGCTAAGTTGATGCTATGTAAGGGGCAATGAAATTCACTGGGGAAGGGCTGGACTTAGGACTTTTGTGACAATGCAATGATTCCAAACTGATGGCACGTTTAACCCTGCCTTCCAGCTCAACTTCTTCTTCTCCTACATAGACAAGGCTATCCTTGTCTCTAAACACAACAAGGCAGTTGATTCAGGGACTAGAGTTTAGACCACTGTTTCTCAATCTTAGCAACTTGAATAGATATGGACTTCAGCTCCCAGAATTCCCCAGACAGGGAATGAATGAATGAATAAGTGAATGAGTGAGTGAGTGAGTGAATGAATGTGTGTGTGTGTGTGTGTGTGTGTGTGTGTGTGTATAAATCAGGGGTGAAATTCAAAATTTTTCCCTACCGGTTCTGTGGGCGTGGCTTGGTGGGCGTGGCAGGGGAAGGATACTGCAAAATCTCCATTCCCACCCCACTCCTGGGAGAAGGATATAGCAAAATCTCCATTCCCACCCCACTCTGGGGCCAGCCAGAGGTGGTATTTGCTGGTTCTCCAAACTACTCAAAATTTCTGCTACCGGTTCTCCAGAACCTGTCAGAACCTGCTGAATTTCACCCCTGATATATATCTTACTCTAGGCTTAAACATAAACATACAGTGTGCATTTCTAATAAGAGCAAAATACACAATATTTTTATAACCATAACAAATGAAATTGTCAAATCCTGAACCCTGAATAGTGAAACTTCATTTTTATCTTTCTCAAGTAAGAAGTCCAAAAATGGTCTCCGAACAGAAACAATCTAGATTGGCTTTCGCCCTTTCCTCAGAGTAGCTAGTTTTGCTATCTCTGCCAATTCCATTAATTTCAAAAACTATTCTTCAGTTGTGGGAATTTGTGAATCTTTTCCCCTCTATAGAACACTGGTCATTTGTCAGCTGCCAGTGAATATTGTAAAGCCCAAAATAACATTCCCTGTATTTTTGTTTTTTAATACAAACGTGTATTTTAAAAAAGGGTGGAGGTCTTCAGAGGGACAGGCTTTTTTCAGTGCTATGGGTTGGAATCAATTATATTTAAGAACAAAGAAATTTCAAAGATCCCCTGCTAGGTATGCTGAATCAAAAGCTTATCTTTTTTTCATGATTGCTTGTGAGATTTTATTCAATGCATCAAGTTCTTCTAAAACCATTCTATTAATGCTTGTATGCTAGACCTTGGTGACATCTCTAGGTGGCAGACAGACCATTTAGGTTCTGATCTCTCTCTCTCTCTCTCTCTCTCTCTCTCTCTCTCTCTCTCTCTCTCTCTGTCTCTCCCTTTTCTTTTGTTTTCTTTTCTTTGTTCGTTCTTCCTTTTATCTATCTCCCTGTCTCTGTCTGTTTATTTTCTTCTCTCTCTCTCTCTCTCTCTCTCTCTCTCTCTCTCTCTCTCTCTCTCTCTCTCTCTCTCTCTCTCTCTCTCTCTCTCTCTCTCTCTCTGTGTGTGTGTGTGTGTGTGTGTTTCCCCAGTATTCCGCTTTCATTGTCTGAAATGGGTTTAGACACTGGATATGAAAGCAATAACATATTTCCTTCAGTTTATTTATTTACTGCATTGCTGACGGAGCTCTCCTGCTGTGAGATATGCACATCTTATGTTATGAAAACTGGAGGCAGCTGCCTTCATTCAGCCTACAATGCAAAGCAACAGATTTGGTCTAAACAAAATATGGAGGGAATAGGATACATTCAACCAATTTGATACATAAATCAGACCACTAACGGATGGCTGTCATATCAGAATTCTCACATAGCCCAGGCTTTCTGGCTGTTTCAACGGAGAGGAGAATAACCACAGCACAAGAGACAGGAATGAGTTTTTACAGATTTTTTAAAAATGTATTTCTGCTAATGATTAGTTCTGTAGCTTTCAAAAGGGATTAAGATAAATTCATTAGTGACTTAGTTTTGATAACTTTCAGCTACATTCTGAACCGAAGATTACAGCTTGCGTTAGGAAGAGCGATATTCTTTCATGATCTGCTTATGAGGTACAAATAGATTAGATGTCACTGGGTGACACAGAATTGTTCTTTTTCTTCCTATCCTTTTCCTGCTAATGCAGGGTCCGCTGTCTCCAGACTAACCAAGGGTTGATCCATTGGTTGTGACAGGAATTGACCAACTGGCTTGTCGCCTAAGCTTGATGGCATGGGCTGAGACAGAGTAAGGGGTCCAATATCACCCCAGCCAGCTTTCCTGCCTAAGGCGGGGCTAGAACTTGCAGTCTCCTTATGATTGGCCCAAAGTCACCCAACTGGCTTTCATGCCTATGATGGGATTAGAACTCACTGTCCACTGGTGATTGGCCCAAAGTCATCCAGTTGGTTCTCATGCTTAATGCAGGACTAGAACTCACAGTATCCTGGTGACTGGACCCAAGTCACCCAGCGGCTAGGTTGGGACTAGAACTCACAATCTACTAGTTTTTAGCCTGGTGGCTTAACCACTAGACCAAACTGGCTCTCTCTGTGTGATACAGAATACCGAACAAAATCCATATTTGGATAGAACCAGGCCAGCCTTTTTGTGGTTTGGGTTCTTGTCCTCTGCTCTCCTCACATAATTGATAAGGAAGCCTCTGACAGCCCTAATTCCCGACTCACACAGTCTTAGGAGTTCATCGTGTTTCTTGTAAATACATAAAGTATTACGAACCCCCCAAGAATTACTTCAAATAGCAAAGTCAGATGGTTGCCACCAATTTACCTCAGAATAAAGCTGTTTCTAGAAACAAAAAGAAAGACCGGCCTCTTTGGCTGAAACCTGAGGGATGCAGAAAACATGAAGGAAAGGAGCAGCATTGCCTGGTTTAAAAAAACCCCAAACCTATGCTAAGCATACCATTCAAGCCTGATCTGGTTAGAGCTGAGAGAATTCTTGCCTTAAACCCCAAGGAATATTGCCAATTGGTGTTGACAATATTGACTTAGATGAACCAATGATCTAATTTAAAATAAACAATCCAGAGAGCTATTCCATCTTATCTTAGTGCCTATAAATCACTCTTCAAACAAAAGAGCTGAAGGGGAAAGAAAAAGTCTATTCCAAATCAAATCCAGTACTAAGAACAGTTAGTAGGTTTTGTTCATTCAGTACTAAGAGGTGGTATGCTGAAATCCAAAAGACAACTTAAGAGTCACAATAGCCAGAAGGAAGCAACAAAATCATAGTCACATATGGTTATGAGCAACACAACATCAGCCAAAAGGTACTGGAAACACTGAAAGAATGCCAGGGGGAGGCTTACAATAGTGTAATGGGGCAGGCATTGGGTATGTCTACTTTAATGAAAAGAAGGACTAGGGGAGACATGATAGCAGTGTTCCAATATCTCAGGGGCTGCCACAAAGAAGAGGGAGTCAAGCTATTCTCCAAGGCACCTGAGGGCAGGACGAGAAGCAATGGATGGAAACTAATCAAGGAGAGAACCAATCTAGAAGTAAGGAGAAATTTCCTGACAGTGAGAACAATTAATCAGTGAAGTGACTTGCCTCCAGAAGTTGTGGGTGCTCCAACACTGGAGGTTTTAAAGAAGAGATTGGACAACCATTTGTCTGAAATGGTATAGGGTTTCCTGCTTGAGCAGGGGATTGGATTAGAAGACCTCCAGAGTTCCCCCCAACTCTGTTAAAAAGGGGACCTTACTCTGAGCCCAGGTTCTGATAGCTGCCCAAGGATCCTTATTTTTGCAGGATCCTTATTTTTATTTATTATTTATCTAGGTGGCTTACAACAGAGTAAAAACTACAAGGTAAAAGATTAAAATATTAATATTCTCAGTATTAACATTACAACTAATGAATATGACAAGGAAGAGAGCAAGGTGCAAACAAGGTGGAGGTAGAGTCTTCTCTCAATCCACCAATCACCTCCAGTATGACCTGCCCCCGTCGATGACCTGCCCCTGGCCAATTGGCAGAGCCAGGTTTCAAGGCGCCTACAGAAGGCCAAGAGGCAGGGTGTGGATGTCACCTCAATGTTCCAGATGTTAATCTTGCAAATTTTTTGCCTCAGGCTTCTGCTGTGTTTCACCCCAGCTTCAGGGTTGCTCTCATCAAGGATTCCTCAGAGCTAAGCCTGACAGGCAGAGATGGTAACTGATTCTTGAAATGGATAAACCAATTGTGATTCAGAAAGAAGTTCCTTTTCTAAGCCCCCTATTTCCCCCCTTATTGGAGGAAAATTATTTTTTATCTGCCAAGTCCTTCTTGAAACCTTCAACTCAAGAGAGAATTCTCAGGTATCTCCCTATTATCAAGGAAAGATTTGAGAGCGTTTTATACTTCAGTGATATCAGATAGCTCACTTTGGGCTAAGAATTTCCGTCGTGCAAATTGACACCTTGCAAAAGACTCGATTTGGGGTATGTGTGAGCATGTGTGTTTGCTTCTTTACAAGTGGATATGCCCATTATTGCAGGCCTGCACAATTTTTATAGCACCCCAGAGTCACTAAATTCTTTCAGTGTAACATAACTGCATATTTTAAAATTTATTAGCCACATAGTCTCAAAGAAGGCAGCTATAGGGTAAAAATAATCTAAATTCATAAAATTAGTGATGGGTATATTCCCTGTGGTTTCTCTTAAACCGTTACTTTTAAAAAATGGGGGAAACACACACACACACACACACACACACACAGAGAGAGAGATGCTGCTCGATTCCTCCCCAAAAAGTTTTCTCAAGAAAGACTAAAGAAAAAAAGTATGATGTTATACTATATCTTCAGTTGCTCCACCCCAGTTACTCCTAACATATTCTAGTTTATGTCAGTGCTGAATGCCTATATATCCTTTCATTTGATATTAGGTCTCTGTTTTATTTTTTATTTAAATCCACCCTGGCTGGATGTTGAAAAGAAAAAAACCTCTGATTTTCCTCCCCTTACATAATAGGTCTGTAAATAGCTATAAACTTTCTCATCTTGATTTAAAAATTGCCCGTAAACAGATTGTATAAAAGCATTCTTGATGCAAAAAATCCAGAGTGATTCCTTCTCTTATCAACATGTCCATATATACAGTATATGCTATAAAATAATACTGCATTAATGCTCATTCTCCGATAAGCTGTCAGAGAACTTCTTCTCACTTTAGAGCAATTAAATTGTCTCACCAAATTCCTGTTCCACAAAAAGGAGGAATAATTCTGAGAAGCCATTTTGTAGAGAACTTTACTTTGGACGAGGATAATTGGGCAAGCAATAGCAAGAGCACTTAGACTTATATTTATTGCTTCATAGTGCTTTACAGCCCTCTCTAAGCAGTTTACAGAGTCAGCCTATTGCCCCCTATAATCTGGGTCCTCATTTTACAGACCTCGGAAGGATGGAAGGCTGAGACAACCTTGAGCTGGTCAGGATCGAACTCGTGGCAGTGAGCAGTGACTTAGCCTACAATACTGCATTCTATCCACTGTGCCACTATGGTCCTTCCTTCCTTCCTTCCTTCCTTCCTTCCTTCCTTCCTTCCTTCCTTCCTTCCTTCCTTCCTTCCTTCCTTCCTTCCTTCCTTCCTTCCTTCCTTCCTTCCTTCCTTCCTTCCTTCCTTCCTTCCTTCCTTCCTTCCCACTTAGCAATAGCACTGAAAACTTATATATTGCTTCACAGTGCTTTTCAGCCCTCTCTAAGCAGTTTACAGAGTCAGCATATTGCCCCCAATAATCTGGGTCCTCATTTTACCAACCTCGGAAGGATAGAAGGCTGAGTCAACCTTGAGCTGGTCAGAATCAAACTCATGGCAGTGAGCAGTGAGTTAGCCTGCAATACTGCATTCTAACCACTGTGCTACCACAGCTCATTGGTTAGAATGTAGAAATTTGTAGAATTCCCTCAGTGAATCTCAGAAGAATTGCTTATTCCTTAATAGGGAAAAAAAAGTTTTCAGGAATGAGGACTAGGATACCTTAAACTATCCTTAAAAAAATGTTGATCCAACCGACAGACCTTCTTCAAGTCTTTAAATGTAACTACTTAGATGCTGCTAGCAATTTCAATGACAGCAAAAATCTTCTTCCCTGAAAGCAACAATAATTGCTGTATGAATAATAATCAATATTTAGTTTCCTCTTAAGAGGATTTCTAAAAAGCTTTGCACATGTTATTGCGCAAATGTGGCAACAGGGTTAGACCCATTTTCTGAGTCACAGGAGATGGTGACGGCAGAAGGACGCAGCCAAGGCAAGAAAGTAATTGCACAAAAGCACAGAGCAATTCTGGGGCAGAGTCAGGCTCAGCGGAAACGTCTTCTATCCCGCTTCTTGGATGATAAATTTGAACAGAGACGCAAAAGATTAATAGCAATAGCACTTGGACTTATATACCACTTCATAGTGCTTTACAGCATTCTCTAAGTGGTTTACAGAGTCAGCCTTTTGCCCCCAACAATCTGGGTCCTCATTTTACCGATCTCGGAAGGATGGAAGGCTGAGCCAACCTTGAGCCGGTCAGGATCGAACTGCTGGCAGTCAGCAGAGTTAGCCTGCAATACAGCATTCCAACCTCTGCACCACCAGGGTTCCTAATTAAGCATAACCCCTAAGTGCTAAAAAGTATAAAGCCAGCCACTGACACCGGAGTTTACTGGTGGAAGTTGCCGTGATAGCGAGGAGCTGAAATGACTTCACAAAGGAGTGGAATTAAATTATTTGAAAATGGAGGGCTAGTTATAGAAATCAGCTATGGTGGCTCAATGGATCATCCTGAAAAAAGTAGTTAGTCCCTGTGCAAAATTAAAAGACACAAATTGGGTATTATAAATAGCAATATCCAAAAACTGGGGTAGAAATGCTTCCATTCGTCAAGATAGCCTCAAAAGTGCTTTTCCAAAAGGCAACTGGACTTTTTTTGGGTTTTTTTCCCTTGAAAATGTTTCGCTTCTCATCCAAGAAGCTTCTTCAGTTCTGAGAAGCGAAACATTTTCAAAGAAAAAAAAACAAAAAAAGTCCAGTTGCCTTTTGGAAAGCACCTTTGGGACAACCATGACCTGGATGATTGAGAATCCACATAAACATTCCTCAAGATACTCTTACTAAACTCAAAGGAGCTGATTTTGAAGATTATTTTTTCCAAAGGCCCATTTCATTATGGATCACAAAGCTTGAATTTATTGGAAGATTTAAATAACTCATTGATTGAATGATGATTATGGTGGTTGTTTTTCTTTCTCTAACCACACTATACATGTCCATTATTTTATCAATATAAGTTATATATGTGTGTGTGCGGATGGATGGATGGATGGATAGACAGATGAGAGAGAGAGACAGAGAGACAGAGAGAGAGAGAGAGACACAGAGAGAGAGACAGACAGAGACAGAGACAGACAGAGATAGATAGATAGATAGATAGATAGATAGAGAGACAGAAAGAGAAAAGGAAAGAGGACAGAAGGACCAATCTGGAACCAACCCTGGACCTTTGCCCAGTTGTAATTTATCGTGCATTTTTCTCTGGAATAGTCTTACTTCAGCTCTTGAGAGAGAGAGAGAGAGAGAGAGAGAGACAGAGACAGAGAGAGAGAGAGACAGAGACAGAGACAGAGACAGAGACCGAGATAGACAGACAATTTCCTCTCTCAGGATAACACTCCATAGGTCTGAGTCTGAGAAAACTTACAGAATAATTAACTGCTCGACCAATAGGGTGCAAAAGACTTATTATTATTATCCTTTCCTTAGAGGCACTGTAGTTTTGAATATCATGTAAATAGGATTAATATCAACTGAAATGTCTATGTATGATTAGCACTGGATCCTCAGTGTTGAACTAAATGTATTTGAGGGCTCTTTTTATGATTATGTACAGTAAAGGGGGGGCATACTCATCTTTTTCAACTTTACATAACCCCAGCTATATTGGGACTGAAGCTTTCATAAATCTGAGTACTATTGCCAAAAAGGGGTTATGAGAACCAATATCTTAGAGATCTGGGGGATATTAGGATGAAGGAAATCCATGTCTATTGTCCTCTCAAAGCATGGCAGATAGTGGATCATCTTCTCCGCAGAAGTTCACTGGCGTATTTGCTTGGGTTACCATAGGTCAATCCGACTTTGAGCAATTCTAAAAAAAGGTACATACTTTTAATAAGTATGGAAAAACTTGAACTGGTAGAACAAATTGGGATGAGAGCCGAGGTGGCGCAGTGGTTAGAGTGCAGTACTGCAGGCTACTTCAGCTGACTGCTAGCTGCAGTTCGGTGGTTCAAATCTCACCGGCTCAAGGTTGACTCAGCCTTCCATCCTTCCGAGGTGGGTAAAATGAGAACCCAGATTGTTGGGGGGCAATATGCTGACTCTGTGAACCACTTAGAGAGGGCTGTAAAGCACTGTAAAGCGGTATATAAGTCTAAGTGCTATTGCTATTGCTAAGTGCTATGGTTTCACATAGTCCATCCCCACAATGCAGTTTGGAAACATAATCTGAAAAGACTTCAGATTAAATTGTCTTAATGTGAAAGAATGTGAATTACTGTGTAGTGATGACTCTGTTCCATCCAAAGCATTCCTGCCTTCCCCCCAACACATATGTCATCAAGATTAATGATACGGAATTTTTTAAGTAGCTTCCCAGCCTAACACCACTATAAGAATTCTGCAACTTCGTAACATTAAAAAAAAAAAAAGCTTTGTGCCTCGAGGAATGATTATACTCTTTCTCCAATGTACTAATCCAGCCTACCTTCTTGTTTAAGATTTCTTTTGATGCCTACTTCAAGTCTATTGGATTACCCAGGAATTAGAAGGAGCTGGTAAGTAAGAGAGAGAATGAGTTCTGATTACATCTTTCCAAATAAGTAGTTATCATCTCCCAGTTATTCATGTAGCAATGAATTATTGATTGGCTCCCAGCTCATTAAAGAGTAGAACTGGATAGGTGGAGGAGAAGATTCTGATGAATAGAAATCAGTATCAGCTCTTAACATATGTAACATGGCAAAATGATGGCAACTCATTATGTCCCCATTCAAAGACCATAAGGAGAAGGAGAGAGGGGGAGAAGGAACATGTGAGAGAAGACTAGCAAACTGCTGTCCGTTATCCACTCAATATGGATTTTAATTGTGATGCATTTTTTTTAATTTTGATTTTCCTCCCTCTGCATTTTTAAAGAAGCTGTTGGTTAATATGGGAATATGCCCATGGCTTGGCATCAGATTGGAAGGAACTGTCAAATAGAATATCATTTGTCCCAGGTCTCATGCTGTTCAACATATTTTAAATGACTTGGATGAGGGGTTAGAAAATAGGATAATCAAATATGCGCGCAACACAAAAATAGCACAAAATAAAGATTCATGAAGGTGTTGACAACCCGGAACAACATGCAGAAACCAACAAGATGAATTTCAAAATGCAACGTCCTACGCTTGGGATATAGGCATGAATTTAGGATGGGAGAAACCATACTGGCTTGTGGTATGTGCAAAAATAATGTCTGTCTTGCTAAACGGCTGACAGCAGGATGCAGCTATACAACAAAGACACAAATATAATCCTAGGTTGCATCAGCAGAAGTTGTATAATCAAGATCAATATAAGTCACTGTTGTTTTCTGTTTTCCATTGATCTACATCACCCCCTAGATCACTGCATTCAGTTCTGGGGACCACAATATAAGGAGAACAACCAAGAAGAGAAGGAGCCTGGGGAAGAAAAACTCATAAGGAATTGGAGGAAACACCAGCTATGCTTAGCATGGGGAAGAGAACTCTGGAGAGTTAGGATAGCTGTATTTAAAGAGGTGACCGATAGAAGATGGGGCTGTTCTACAAGATATGAAAAGAATCAATGGACTAAAAACTAAAAGGACAAGGAAGTAGATTTTGGTTGGAACAAAGTTTTTGGTATAAATGGAGGCTGGATGGTCCTCTCTTAGGGATGCGTGTAGATGAATGCACTGGACAGAACACTGTGCTAAGGATATTGCCAAGGTCCAGTCCATACTATGATTTCTGCAATTGGTGTTGGTATTGCAATTATTGTGTTCTACATACTGTATTCTGTATACTATATTCTATGTACTATATTGTATATTCCCTTCCATTACAATTATTGCTGTTGTTTAAAAAGGATATGAAGGGAGAATTTTTGTCTCATTTCTATAAGGTTAGGAGCAGAACAGACTTCTAGCAGTCGAAGATGAAAAACAAACTGCTCATCAGAGAGAGAGAGAGAGAGAGAGAGAGAGAGAGAGAGAGAGAGAGAGAGAGAGAGAGAGAGAGAGAGAGAGAGAGAGAGAGAGAGAGAGAGAGAGAGAGAGATGCCCACTAGAGTAGGAATTGAATTAAACTGTATCTGGTGCCCTTCAAAATTAGATTTTCCCAAGGCAATTTGCTTAAAATCACATAAAGTTCTAAACAAATTAGAATATGAAATAAAACACAATAATTAAAATTTAGTACAGTATATTAAAGCAAGAACAGCAAGAGCCTCAGCAGAAAATCAGCAAGCTGATTAAAATGATTAATATCCATCAAGATTAAAACTCTTCTTGCTAGATGACGGAAAAATCAGGTGGAGAGGATGTTCCAATGATGACTGGTTTCCAGATTGATAAAGTTTCGGGAGATGCTTATGTAGTCATCCAGCTACAAGCTTCTCCATGATCAGTGAAAAGACCTGCTCCTTGCTGCATAGTAAAAAGACTATTTCTTGAAATCCATCCAATGCATATTGTCAAAGAGATGTCCATGAGAATCTTGCTTAGAAAGAGAATTAGACAACAGAATCTGAGAGTTGTAGAAATACTGGGACTGAGAAGGCCTGCTCTTAGATAGCATCTTGCAATGCCTCTGCGGGCAGCGGGGGGATGGGACATGGAACAGAGCTTTTGAAGATTATCAGACTATAAGTGAGAAGAGGTGGAGGCTCAGTGGCTCAATGGCTTAGTGATGCTGGACATAGCGGTTCGAGTCCTAGCACTGTGTGGTGTGGTGAGCTCCCGTCACTCGCCTCAGCTTCTGTCCACCTAACAATTCAAAAGCATGTTCTATGCAAGTAGATAAATAGGTACCACTTTGGTGAGGAGATGAGTTGGTGCTCCATGCAGGCAGTCAGATTTCTGCTGGCTCTGAACCTTCCCGGATCTAGTGTCTGTTTACACGGTGGCTCCGGGGAAGGGAGAGGGCCTAGAATGGAAGAGACACTGTCTTTCTTTCTGGTGCGAAGCCAGTTTGCTCTTCTGTGACACACCTTGGGAAGTGTGCGAGCATTTCCTACTATAGAGCTGGTACCTTGGCAGACAAACGACTACTCTGCAATAGCACTGTGATCTCCTGGTTAACAACAACAACAACAACAACAACAACAACAACAACAATAATAGAGAAGAAGTGATAGTTTAGATATTGTGATGCTAAATGATAAACTGTGAAGGTCCTATCGTCAGAGCCTTCTTCTGGGCAGGGCAAACTTATCTATCTTCCTCTTTGGAATGTACTCAGGAGCTTAGCAGCAAAATATTCCAGGAGGTGGCTTAGATAGATAATTTGCCTTGGTTGCAGATGAGAAGACATTATACAGATGAAGAACAGCTACTGCCGACTCTAGAAACCTAGGCAGAGTTTAATTCCTATGTCGCTTTCTGCACTTTACGTGGCAACAGATTTTTTTGCTGTTTCTCAGCCTTGGATGCTAAGGGTCTTTGAACAATATTTTTTCTAATGAACCCGTCTGATCTCAGATTCACTTTTAGTCTTGTCAGCTTCAGCCTTCACAGTTTATACCGTAGGTGAATGTCAGCTTCTTGATCTGGGATCATAAATGAACTTGCAGTGTTTTTCTGCATGCAAATCATATTTTCTGTCCCTAAAGAGAAGGAAAATTAGAGCAAAATAATAATATTTTGTGTTGGGGCTAGATGTTCCAAGGAAAGTAGTGAGGAAGAAAACTCAAAAAAAGGAAGATGAGGAATTGTGTTATCTGCCACTGCACCATCAGTGGAATCTTACTGGGTTGTCCTCAGTTGGCATATTTTTTTATTTTATTTATGCTTAGATTTTGAATTTTCCAAAGGAAATGTGCAGAAGGTTCTCTTCTTCTAAAGTCCTAGAACAATCTCCTCTTCCAAGAATGAATTTCAAATTTGTGTAGGACTAGTCGCTAGATACCCATGCTTTGCTACGAAACTGTGTGAGAGTAGAATGTCTAAACTCCCAGCCCGCAGGCCATGCCCACACCCGGTTTAGCGAAGGGGTAGCATCAGAGCGTGTTAATATAAGGCAACTGGCAGTTGGAACAGAGTGCTTTTCAGGTGGGGAGGGGGAGTAGAATGTCTAAACTCCCAGCCCACAGGCCGGATGAGTCACGTGCTGGCCACGGCCACATCTAACATTAGAATGTCTAACTCCTTAGCATCAGAGCGTGTTAATTAATATAATACTGTATAAGAAATACTAATAATCTGATGGTCATTTCAAAAAATCCTTTCTTAGCAAGCACCTAGAAGCCAAGAGGAACATATGTGCCAAGTTTCAAGTTTGTAGGCTTTACAGTTCTGGAGATTTTGTGATGAGTGAGTGGTATTTGGCTTATATATATATAGATTCTATTTATTCAGCAACTGATGGTAGTATACTGTAAAGAAAGAAGAGAGAAAAATCTAACTGTTAGCTAAGGCTGCTGGAATTTGGGGGCTGGGATATCTCTCTTGGTTTAGAATCAATTTATCTAAGCATCCTTAGCTATGGCCACATTTGCTTCTTGGTAAAAACCGAGACTGTGTTTTGGAAAAGTCCACCTTATCACTGCTTCTGAGTCTAGATCCATAGTTCATGGCCAGCTTCAAGAGGCATGTGATTGGCACCTTTGTGTGCTTACCCTGGTATTACTAATTAACCATTATTATTTTATCGTTCTCTGTAGTGAAACATCCAGCTGGACATCACTGCCACTTGAGACATCTTTAATTATTATCTGCATTTCTTTGAATTGAAGAGCTTCCCTTGAGACAACTGAAAAGAGAGAAGGGTAGGAGATAGTGCAAAGAAAATGGTTGACTCTACAACAAACTTCTACCTCTAATTAATTCCGATTGCTGTCGTCTGCATCACATTAGCTATCAATTTGTGCAACATGCCTTTCCTTTTTAGAAAAGTATTAACGAAACCAGTCCAGATGCTCATTAATTGAAAGTTGCCACATAGTTGCCAGAGTGGAAATGCAGTTATTGAATCCATCAACTTATTCTTTCCCCACCTCTCAGTTCAGGGGGAAGGAGAAAATCTGGAAGAATCTGGCAGCACCTTTCTGAAGCAGCAAATTTTATTTAAAGACATTTGTGTCATTTGTGAGCCACCTTATGGAAGTGAACTGCAGCCCATGAAAGCTGGTAGCTTAGAATAAAAGGTGTAAGTTGCCACCAGACTCCTGATCTTGAACCGTGGTGGCGCAGTGGTTAGAACACAGTATTGCAGGCTAACTCTGCCCACTGCCAGGAGTTCGATCCTGACTGGCTGACTCAGCCTTCCACCCTTCCGAGGTGGGTAAAATGAGGACCCAGATTGTTGGGGGCCATAGGCTGACTCTGTAAACCGCTTAGAGAAGGCTGTAAAAGCACTGTGAAGCGGTATATAAGTCTATTGCTATTTTGCTACCATAGAATAACACAGCTTTCCTCCTACAATATCAGAGAAACAAGGAGACTTCTAGAGGTTGACTGGAATCAAAATATGCTTGAAATAGTCAACAACAACCTTTCCCAATTGAGGGTCATCTAAATAGGTTGGGTTTACTAGGTGTTCTGTCCCAGCTGCCGATCCAAGAAAAACAACACAAGCAAAGTACAAACAAACCTTTAATACTTGTGAAACTACTAATGCTCTCTTAGCATTCGTGTGGTTTAAGTTCATTAAATCATAAAGTAGTCCTTTCGGTGCACCAACTGTTAATTAACGTCTTAACAGTTGGCAAGAGTCCAAGCACAAAGAATCAAAGTAGTCTAACCAATTAGGCTTAACTGATAAGAGCCACAAGAACTTACTGAAGGTGGCAGAAAGCCCAGAAACTAAGAACAGGAAAAATAATGCCGACTTGAATCAGCATTCAAGTGATTGAAACCCAAATCAATACGTGGATTGAATGAAGTTGTTTCCTGCAACGTGGTTGAGCGTGGTCACTACTTAAATAGGCTAAGGGCATGGCCAATTAGCCCAAAGCCTTACTCCCGAGGAGACCTCCTCCTGAGTAACCATTCTTGCCTCTTGGAAGCTCTGCGTGCCCGTGCATTCAGAATAGGCTCCTCCTCTTCTTCCTCATCAGTGATGGGAGCTTCTGGAGGTTCTGAAGGCCCTGGCTGCATCTCTGCCTCTGGCACCGAGTCCACACCAACCTCCTCAATGTCCCACTCGGGTACCAGCTGCACAGGCCGCCGGCGCGTCACCACAACAGCCTTTTCGCTGTCGGAGTCTGCAACCAGCTGCATGGGTCGCCGGCGGGCCACAACACTAGGGCTACTATATTAGTAGAGTCTGATGAATAGACAGCACGCCAATTGTTACACACCAGGGGTGGGTTCTAACTTACCTCGCTGCCGGTTCGCTTCCTCCTGCGCCGCGTGGCTGCGTGCGCATCGCGCATCGTGTGGCCATGCGCGCGTGCGCATGCGCAGTGGCAAAAAATCACAAAAAAATCCCACCCCCAAAAGCCAAAAACAAGATGGCGGTGCATGCGCAGTGCCGGGGACTCGGCTACTGCGCATGCGCAGAAGGGAAAAAAATAGTAAAAATTCCAAAAAAAAATCCCCTCCCCCCAAAAAAATCCAAAAAAAAGATGGCAGCGTCCACGGACCGGCACCGACAGAACTTGATCCGTGACGTCACCAGCAGTTTGCTACCAGTTCTATAGAACCAGTGCGAACCAGGAGGAACCGACCTCTGTTACACACGTACGTACATACATTCATGGGTCCTGAATCTTAAACTATGCAGAGAATTTAAATGCCTGCTACTTGTACACTAAACAGCTTGCTTCCCCCTCCTATGGGAAGACGTGAAAGAGAAGAACATTTAAGATAGATTACAATCTGAGTGAGAAATCATGGCCCTCCAGCTGTTATTGGATTCCAATATCCATAAGCCCCAGGCCAAATGGCCAATGGTAAACACATTAGAGAGTTGTAGATCAACCACATCTGAAAATCTATACTTCTCCATTTCATAGCTTAGATTTACTAATCAGATTTACCAAGTCAATGAGAACCAGTCTTTAGCAAGAATTGCAAGGAGCACCCAAGTATGACCACTTAGTATTTTGTTTTTATTTGAAGGTAAATATCTCTTTAAAAAAAAAAAAAGCTCTGGTCCAATCATAATATCGTGTTTGCCTATTCATGCATTGCTTTGCAGGCTTGTCTGCCAGACCTGTTTTGTCTGTGCCAGAAAAGCTGAGATATAAGGGCATCACCATAGATGTGTATGTCACTGCTGTCCCACCTATCACACCCTTCATCTGCATAAAGTCATTTGCTGCTTCAGATGTTTAAACACATTTTTTTTTTTGTTTGAAAGTCTGGGAGGCTTTTTCCATCAAAGCACACATTATCTGGTACATGCATTTCTGATGCATTTGGAGCCTAGTTTTGGCTTTAGTTTTGATGCAGCCTTAATTTCTATCAGACACTCTCAAGCATAATAGACTGCCTCTACGGTCCCAGAGAAGCCTCTGAAGAAAGATGCTGAAGAGATCTGAAGGAGGGCAGTCTTTTGATCTATATTAAAGACTCTATGTAAATAGAACTGACAGCAGTGAGTGCACAAATAAGTTCACGAGAAATTTAGCAAAGCAAACAATTAATCATCTCCTGGACTTTCTCCTGTGAGTGGGCACATGCCTTGACTTTTGAAATGTTGTTAATTCAACACAGTCTGATGCCCACCAAATGGAGACTACAACTTATTTGTTGTTGTTAGTTGCGGAGTCGTGTCCGACCCATCGCGACCTCATGGACAATGTTCCTCCAGGCCTGCCTGTCCTCTACCACAGGGGTCCCCAACCTTTTGGACCTCAGGGACCACCAAGGTCATAATTCTAAATCCCACGGACCACCAAATTCATAATTTTAAATCCCACGGACCCTAATTCATAATTTTAAGTC
>QLTV01004081.1:754315-769078 GCA_003457575.1 Thermophis baileyi | reverse complement strand
TGGCAAAAAAAGAGGCATCCCCCCCCCCCCCAGTAAGCTCTCACTCTTCATCCACAGGTCTGCTTGGCAAACATCCCGGTAAGGCTGAATATGGCTATTAACTGCCACAGGTGTCGCTCAGGCAGTTCTCTTGAGTATCTTAACATTCTACCTGTGAATCAGAGGATGAATCAAAATAACCTTTTTTTTTTTCAGAACCTGATTCTGTTTTCATTTATTGCCTTTTTTTTTTTTTGAGGGACAAAGAACCTCACTGAGAACTGCAAAAGCTGTTGTTGGACCCAGCCTGTTTCCCCTCCCCTGCCCCCCCACTGAGAACAATACTCATTTTGAAGGTGACATCAATCAACCCTCCAGTCTTCCCCATGCAAATAGGAAGAGCATTGTGGCTGAAGAAACTAAAGCTTTTCTGCTTTTGACCTTTCTTCAGATAGAGAAGAATATATCTTTATTGGGGTGATAATGGCAAAGCTCTCCAAGCATAATTAACTCACAGATTTGCTATGGATTAATATAGCAATATCAGGACAATTTCATTTATGAAATTTTTTTTTGAGGAAAAGAGAAGGTGGAAAGGAATCCCTTCCGTTTATTTTTTTTCCTAATTTTTAAGAGTTCTGAAATCTGACCGAGGAGGTATGGATGTGATGGGTACCATTGGTACCAAGTGCTGAAGTAAAAGAGCTCTAATGTTCCTAATTTTTATTACTTAAAGCCTTCCTAAATTGAGACTTGGCATTGCGGAGAGATTCTGACAACAGCTTCGCTTTCAATACCTTTCACACACCTGAGTGTCAAAATTGCAGGGTGTCTTTCATAACTGAACACTCTTCAGATCTGTTGGAATTATAATTTTCATAATTTGACAGTTAGGTTGAAGTTATGGAAGTTGTGGTGCCAACAAAGCTGCAGAGCATCAAATCGTGGAAGGCTGTCTTAGCTTTTATGTTTGACTTGACTTCATGCTTCCTATGTTTGCAGACTTGAAGGAATGTGCACCTACAAGACAACGAGGGAGCCTTTTGGCAACACAGAGTTTTCTCAGAAAGAGGCCAGGATCAAGACACTGCACAGTCCCGAGCTGGATGGTGGAGGTGCCATAGCTCAATGGTAGAGTCCATGATTATGTGCAGAAAATCCAAGATGTAAACCTGACATCTCCATCAGCAAGGAATGCCTACTTGAATCTGTAAAGAGTGATTGTTGACAATGGTTACCTGAATTGTTGCTTTGTCTTGATATAGTAAGGAGGCTTTCTGTGATCTTAATGTGGGTGCTGGCTTCTTTATTCCAGATAGGTATAGAATTGACAAGTGTTTATCTAAGATTTTATTTGGTCATTGGGTGGTCCCCAGTCATATAAATGTGTAGCCATTGTTGTTTTGTGGAAGGAGTTAAAAGAATAAATGTAGTTTTGGAATCAGCCCAGGAACATATTACAAGCAATGAAAAATGTGAAAAAATTGAGTGTTTGCTCAAATCCTCCTTCTGGACGTGCCTTAAATTTTTATCCAGTGCTATATTGCTTACTTTCCCATTCCTTTATTTCTTCAGCATTTATTGGCCCTTGGAGTGCTTTTAAGAGTACCCTTGGCTCTTAGGGAGGCCAAGCAGATGCTGTTATTTCATTCTGCTTGTAATTCAAACACGAAACTCAAAAGATAAGTGCCTTTAAAACCCGCTGAAAAGATACATTCTGGGGTCAGGTATTGATGTTAATATTTGAATTCAGATGTCACACACACACTTTTCTATATCTGTTTTTTGAGGGATATTGTATAAGTGCTCAGAATTCAAAACAAATATATCTATTTGAGAACTAGATCTGCTAGAATATTATAGCATGTACTTTGAGGGTAATATTATCAGACGGTATTCACAGAAATAGAAAAGCGAGTTTCTGCTCCCAAAATTGTATTGCATGATTCTAGTGGGAATTGATACATAACTCCCAATCATTTAGTTAAGTAAGATTCCAACAGAAGAGAGTATTTGAGGCTCAAGGTTGAACCATGAGGTCCTAGTGCTCTCTGAGCTTGGTTGTTTTCTTGCAGATGTTTCATTACCTAACTAGGTAACATCATCAGTGCTAGAAGGAAACAGGGTTTGCTCTTTGAACTTGAGAAAGATAAAGTCCACCCTGGCAGTACAAGGATGTTAATCTGGAACTCTGATTGCCTTAAGCCAAACCCTAAAACATCCTTATAACACAGAGAGCAACTCCTGAGTCCAAATGTTTCATTCCCCACCTTTTCACACCCCAAAATAATGGGACACACGTGAGAACCAATAAACAGAAACTAAGCAATTAAGACTTTAGAAATCCAAGAAAACAAACTGGCAGGTATTGCAGAAAATGTATTACCTAGCTCTCCTTTTTTTGGGGGGGGGGGTGGAGGAGGAGGAAGCAAACTCTTGCTGAACTTTGCATTGTTCAGAAAAGTCAACACTTGCCTTCTTACACTGTGCCTTAGACACTGATGCAACAGGGAAAGGAAGCAAGGAGAAAAGCCAGACTTCCTGACAAGCCCCATGACAGTTGTTAACCTCTTCGAATGGCGGGGTTATTGGTTACACTGCGGCAGCCGTCCCATGACAGGAAGATAGATTTCCCTACCACATTTTACAGATAGAAATGTTGCCCATATTACCAGTAGAATCTATCAAAGTCTCTATCCTGTCGGGGAAGGTTTTAATCATTTTGATCATCCTTGCTCAGGCCAGGCCTCCTCTATTACTGTTAAGCTGCCCAAGGACAGGAAGACGAAGAGAGGTGGAATATTTTTTTTAAAAAAAGGACAAAACGTTGTCTTATAATTGTAGTTCAGACATAAGCAATGCAAAAGCCTCTTGTCTGTCGACAAGACAATGGGTGTTTATGCATATGTACAGCTAAAGGGACAAGCCAGTTATTTTTCTTCTACATTATCAAATGAATTCTTTCAGCCATGCTTTCTTCCCGTGCCTTTTGTTGTTGTATTTCTACATAGAACTGTTCTGTTCCCATATATGACTTCTCTCGTTTCCTTTGTGCTCTCTTCCAAAAGAGTGACCAAAACTGTTTCCATCTCATGTGGAAACATCTCCAAAGCACCTGAAGTCAGAATAAGAAGCAACGGATGGAAAATAATCAAGGAGAGAAGCAACCTAGAACTAAGGATAAACTGTCTAGTTTAATTAAAAGAAGGACTAGGAGTGACATGATAGCTGTTCCAATATCTCAGGGGCTGCCACAAAGAAGGTAGAATCAACCTATTTTCCAAAGCACCTGAAGGCAGGACCAGAAGCAATGGATGGAAAATAATCAAGGAGAGAAGCAACCTAGAACTAAGGAGAAATTTCCTGACAGTGAGAACAATCAACCAGTGGAATGGCTTGCCTCCAGAAGTTGTGGGTGCGCCAACATTGGAAGTTTTAAAGAAGAGATTGGACGACCATTTGTTTGAAATGGTATAGGGTTTCCTGCTTGAGCAGAGGGTTAGACTAGAAGACCTCCAAGGTCCCTTCCAACTCTGTTATTCTGTTATATCCTGGCTGAATCCCAGCAGGTGCTGTGCAAGTTCCTTGGCATGACCTGAAGGTGAACCTCAGGGCTCCAGTTAGGAAGTCACCCTAAATAGAGCTGTGAGTCAGTTATCTATGGACGCAATAAGGATGGAACATGCAGCAGACCATCAACAATAACCCTCAGTTCCTTCTGGTACCCATTTGGTTGTACCAGTCACCGGGGACTGACTGATCAGAGCCGAGGTGGCGCAGTGGTTAGAGTGCAGTACTGCAGGCTACTTCAGCTGACTGCTAGCTGCGGTTCAAATCTCACCAGGCTCAAGGTTGACTCAGCCTTCCATCCTTCGAGGTGGGTAAAATGAGGACCCAGATTGTTGGGGGCAATATGCTAACTCTGTGAACCGCTTAGAGAGGGCTGTAAAGCACTGTGAAGCGGTATATAAGTCTAAGTGCTATTGTTATTGCTCAAATTGTTTTTGCACCTGAAACGGGCAAATCTGTTGTTCCAGGTGGAATAAGTGTTCTCTTGATTTCATAACAAACCTTTTGCCATCATCCACAACATTTACTGAAGCCAGAGCAATGTTCATCTTGAAAGTCTATGGAGATTCTCAGTCATCCAGGTCATGGTCGTCCCAAAGGTGCTTTTTCAAAAGGCAACTAGAGGTTCTTTGTTTTTCCTTGAAGATGTTTTGCTTCTCATCCAAGAAACTTCTTCAGTTCTAACTGAATGGTGGGGAATGGAAGGATTTATATCTTTCTGAAAGTCGTTGAAGACACTTGGGGGTTTATCCGTATCCTCAGAGTCATTGAATCAGAGTGCAAATTGTGTGCAGAACCTTTTTGGAACTGCTGAAAGGACTGTGTTGTAAACAGGAGATAGATGGTGTCATATTCCTCCCCCTCTGTTGAGAGAGGGCTGTTCAATCTTAACGTAGATGGCCTCCTTGACCTCTCTTTCAAATTAATGGTCCTCTCTGTCCAGAATGTGGACTTTGCTGTCTTCAGAAGCGTGACCTTTCATCATGAAACAAGTATATGAAAATCCACTGTGTTGTATAGGATCTCTCCTAAGGGTTATACCAATGAACTTATTCCTTGGTTGGTTTTAGAGAAATAAAGGAGCTGGATCAATGCATCAGTCTGCTTCTCCTGAGTTCTGCGTGGGCAGAAGAGCAGAGTCAGAAATATAAAGGCTATTTTTGTGGTTGTTATAATTGAATTGCAAAACTGTAACTTTTTAATTGGCCATTTGCAAGGAGACCGTACTCAAGAGCACATTGGACTATCAAAACATTCTGTATCACAAATTCTCATATCTATACATGGAAAAGTTCTCTTTCTACTTTCCCCCTTTTTCTTCAACTTTTCTCTCTCTTTTTTCTTACTTCCCTCCCACCCTTTCCTTCAAGATCTTGCAAGAAGCAAAACTCTTTCAGCTTTTGTGCATCTGCCAATCACAGCTGAGCTGTTCGGGCTAATTATTTTTATTCTTAGTAAGTTGGACGAAATTAAGCTCTCTCTCTGTGTATTCTCTCTTTCATTTCTCTCTCTCTCTCTCTTCTTCCAATATGGATTAGCAATTTCTATACCTTACAGCTGCATGTCGGGAGGTATCCTCCTACTCTTGTGTGTTAGCAAGAAAATGTTTCCTGATGCAGCCTGGTTGCTAATCACATCCTGATCATAATCTCATCCTAAGAATTTCAGGCCATTTTATGCCTGCTTTTATTTCTGCTTTCCACTTTTGCCGGCATTTCATGCCAAGCAACCTCAAATCAACAAAGGTTCCTACAAAGACGAGAAAGTCAACCTATTTTCCAAAGGACCAAAAGGCAGGACAAGAAATAATGGAAGGAAACTAACCAAGGAGAGAAGCAACCTAGAACTGAAGAAAAAATTCCTAACAGTGTGAGCAATCAATCAATAGAATAGCTTGCCTTCAGAAGTTGTGGGTGCTCCATCTCTGAAGACTTTCAAAAAGAGACTGGACAACCATTTGCCTGAAATGGTATAGGGTCTCCTGCTTGAGCAGGGGGTTGGACTAGAAGACCAACCTTCCAACTCTATTATTCTATGTTCTATCGAACATCCTGGGGCAAAAAAAAGAGACATCAAAATGTTCAAAGGATATTTCTATAATTTCCAGGATAACAGAGACAAGGAGCACTAGTTGGAACTTAATATCAGCTAGCAGATCTCAACCTCACCTACAAGTTTGGAAATGGTTGGGTTTCTTGTTGGCCATTGCAATTCTGCTATTATTACTTGGGATATTAAAACTCTACAGCTGAGCACAAGGAGGAAGTAACCACCTGACTTTATGGGTGGGCTTTGTGTTTTGTACTGCTGTTCTGTTTTTTATTTATTTTTTTAAAAAAATATTTCTTACAAGTAGGCACCAGGCGGAGAAAGAAGAAATATTGGTAGGACCAAGCTCTCTAAACATCTGCATTCTCCATTCAGTACTCATTGGGACCTCCATGTTTGTTCTCAGAAGTTAAACACAAACTCACTACTTCACAAATAAGTGAAATGAAAGCAGGTGCAGTAAAGTATGAAAACCTTCCAAAGGCATTAAAGTTAAAGCCAGATTGCAAAGTTAAAACAGATTGATTGCTCATCTCAGTTTGCTATGATCAGACGTGCCCTACCTGTGTTGTAAGAATTCAAACAATCATTCAATAATAGCAAACAGTTACTTTTATGAATCTCTTTGCTGCTACCTAATGGCCAGAAGTTTGCAGCCAACATATGCCAACCCTAGATAAGGTGTCATCCACCTGTATATATTTGGCAGGCTATGAGATCTAACAACAAGAGTGTGATAACGTATAAATTCTAGTGGTTGTTTTTTCCCCCTTATTCCCATCCATCTGCAAGATTGTACCAGTGAAATACAAACTTCAGGCTGAATCTGCCACCTCTTCCCATAAATTTAATTTGCAAACTGTCAGAGGTGGAAAATTATTCAAAACTAGGGCTCAGTAACTTGTAGATTCAAAAGCAAAAAGATGGCTTGGTATGGCCTGACTTCAGCTTCTTAAAACATTTTCCCCAGGATTGCATAGCTGCTGTGCTGGCTTATCAAGGGTTTAGCCTAGAATTAAGAACTGTCTCTTTAAGACATAGCATTCTGGGGAATGTAGTCCATGCCATGTAGTCCATGGCATGTGATCATAACTGTGTACTCTTATTGGTCATTGAAGTATGCCTGGGGGGGCGGGAGTAAAGGAAGTCACTTTCAAGAATCTACCAGGAAAAGATGTAGCAACAAGGGAGATGGGGAAGCA
Organism: Thermophis baileyi; assembly: GCA_003457575.1. Taxonomy (NCBI): domain Eukaryota; kingdom Metazoa; phylum Chordata; class Lepidosauria; order Squamata; family Dipsadidae; genus Thermophis; species Thermophis baileyi. The sequence continues at coordinate 762,278 of QLTV01004081.1, read as the reverse complement.
TTAATCCTTTTTTACAATATTCGTGATGGTTCCAGATTATGACTGTAGATTCAGAAGAACTTCTACATAACCGTGAGTGTTGTCAGAGGATGCCTGAAGAATAAAATATAATCTGATTGAATGTACCATTGCGTTTTGTTAAGCTGCCTGATGATAGCACAACCAATCCACGCTTGATTCAGAACAGCTGCCCTCTGCTGCTTCAATTCAATACCAGAAAAAAGCACCTTTGGTTTAAATTTTTGCAGATGTGTGCTATATATGTATTAATGAAGCTTAAATCAATTGAGTTGATCCTCCAGCCCATCACACTTTTTAAAGATGCTGTTCTCAGCATTATCATTCAAAGGCTAATAATGGTCTTTAGTCCATCTTTTTGGTCTTTAGCAATTTTTTCATAGTTTATTCTGAACCAAGAACTGAAACAATGGTGCATGTACAGTATGAAGAAAATGTATATAATGTATACAATTGTCTATCACACAGAAGAGAACTGGAGAGAAATATTTTTCTTCTTCTCCGAAAATTTGATCCCATGATACTAAAGGGTTTGGAATAGACAAATATAGGCTGTAGGCCACTGCATGTTCAATTTTGGAAAAGTTCTTTAGAAGGCATGAGCTAACAATAGTCTGCAGCTCCTTTAAGCAGCTGCATCTTTTCCTGATTGCAGAATTTACTTCTGCAGTTGCAATGAAATCTCAGAAAAAGAGGCTCTTAATTTAAGGAGGTTAAAGGTTTTTGGGGGATGGAATCCAAAGCACCCACAATCCAATGGAAATGTTTGTTTCCTCCAAGTATTATTAATGAATGATATGATCTAAGGTTGGTTGGTTCAAGTTGTGGAGATTAAGTCCATCAAAATCTTGAACATCTAAGTTGAGTGGATATTTTGGGAATTGCAGTCCACATAGCTGGACTAAATAAGAATAGGCTGGATTAGATGAACCTTTGAACTGGTCAAGCAAGATTTCACTTATTTTATATCCATTTCAAAAGAACATAGTTCTATCAGCATGAAGAATTTCCAGGTGAGAAACAACTGCAGAAACACTAAAATAATGTTAAAATAAAGTCTTCATAGCAAATTGAACTTTCTGTGATGCTAGTTTAAAGGTGTTTTATTTTTTTAATAAAAGCAGGTGAATCAATTCTAATTAGGTAATGCCAACTGAGGACAGAATGCCAATAAAGAGCAACAATTTTGGACCATGGGAAATCTATTTCATGAATTGGAGAAATCTGCAACAATTTGTGCTTAGATCTCTATGGAAAACCACAAATTTATGTGCATATGTTAGGGATGCGCATATACACATAAATCTAGGTTCCTTTATCTAACTATCTATATCTTCTTTTTTTTAAAAAAATCCTTGAAACAATTCACTCTATTGTGGCAACCTTGAGCTGATTTCCTCAAAGTCTTGTCTTCATTGAGATTTTAGATTATTACCTAAATCAAAGACAGGGAACATTTGGTCCTCCAGATGTGGTTGAATTAAACGTGTGTCATATCAGCTGGGGCTGTTGGGAATTGTAGTTCCATAAAAGCGGGTCACACGAGTATGTTGCCCCTCTTCTAAATTGCTCATTTTCTCTCAGCTTTTATTGCAAACTGGCAATCCAAGGCAGCAATCGCTTGCCACTTAGTTTTCACATTTCCCATAGCCTGTCAAGACATCTTAGATGGGAGCACACACACACACCTCCCTATCTCGCACCATGAAAGCTGTTTGTTAAGAGGTAAAACTGACACAGAAATACCATTCTTTGGACAACTCATTTTGTCTTTCAAGTGCAGCTTATTAGAAACTCACGGCGGCAGTTCACAAACTGTGCAGCTCTCTAAGCCGGAGTGCTGTCTTCCTTCTTTGAGTTCTCCGTGAATGGCGTTGTATCAAACACATAGGCTCAGAACGGTGAGAGCTGCCTTTGATTGCAAGATAGCGCGATTTGTCTTTGAAGGGGGGGGGTGTGTCACCATCTCAATAATTGGCGGGTAATTATTTCTCCCGCCATTCAGGACTTGGATTAGCCAATGATTCTATTCAGCTCCACTTGTGAATGGAGAAAAAGCTTGAGCCCTCCCATCTCCTTTGGAGACTTCGTGTTTTCATCCTTCTGGGCAGCCACAGTCGCACAGCGGGTCTGCCACGGAAGCGGCAGGAGGCTGTTGAGTTCATCCTGGGTGCCTAGTTCTACAACGGTGGTAACAAGAGACACCTTAACAAGCTGCTTTGTTGACCTCTGGAGTTCTTCTCCACATACAGCCTTGCAGAAGAATATGGGGCAGTGTATCTACAGGAAATAATTAATGGCTGACAACGCACATCGCGGAGAGAGGCTGGTGATTTCACAGAGAACAAGGTGTTGAGAACAAGCAAGAGTCAGTGAAAAAGCAAATAAAAACGTGTTAAGCAAATTCATGCTTACCCCCGTTTTCTTATGAAAAACAAGACAGGAAGACCTCTGACTAGGCCGTATTTTTTTTTTCACCTGTTCCATTAACTCTTCTCTGCACAAACTGTTTTCAGACAAGTGAAAAGCTGCCACTGCTAGATAGTGCAATGACTTTCCAGAAGCTACATTTCATTTTCACTGAGTTGGAAAGGTTCTTTCCTCCCCCCCCACCTCTTCTTTTTTTCACTTCAAATTCTACATGGTTTAATGTCTCCAAAATACGTATCCAGGCAATTTTAAGAAGAACTCATGATGACTGAATGCATAACCTCCAGCTGCTACTAAACAGTTGCTGGCCCCGAACCAGAACATCTCCCTATGCATGCAGAGCTGTGTTTTCAAAATTATATTCCCCCGCACTGCAAAGAAATTTGTTTTTAAGAACCTTCCCTGAAGTTTGGGATCAGTTGCTGATGTAATGAAGGGAGGTTAATGCACTCTTAAAAAAAACACACACCAGGTTAGAGACCAAGACGTTGCCAAGTAGATCAAATCAGCAAGTGGAATAACAAATGTGACTGAAAACAGATATCTGGGCAGATAATCTTTTAAGTACAAACTAAAATCCGATGCAGATTGAAAGAGTTGACACGTTTCTCCTTTGTATTTTAATATTCAATACTGCAAAGCCAATGCTCTTGGAGCTCCCTTGAGAGGATGCACATTATAATTTCCTGGACCATCTAATTTGGTGAAGGAGAAGGAAGAGGAGAACCAGAAGAACGATAGGCTGCTTCAAGACCAACGTCTTTGCCTCCCATCTCCATAATTTAATTAATGTGGAGAGGTTATACTGGAGAATAAAAAATAACAGCTAAGGGAACAGAGAAGCATTTTGTTTTCTAGAATCTGAGTCACAACCCCATGTTAAATGTTCTAGACACTTCAATTTTGAGGGTACTTACTAATTCGCCTGATGCAAAATGTGAGCTGAGATATGCTGCCTCAAAAGTAGCCTGCCACCTGCATGATTGGTAGCATTAATATCTGCCATCCTCTTTTAATAATTAACCTCTCTTGTAGAACAGAATTGTGCGTCACTAATCAGACGCTACGTGTACTTCACGATAGGCATCTTAATAGGGTATTGTGAATTGTATGAATACTCTGATGAGACCAAGCCTGTAAAGAATGAGCCATCTTCCCTTGCCGCATCAAAAGGACCAGTGCTTCTGTTTGTTAAATCTTACTTTTTTTTCTCCAGCCCAACTACTGTTCATAGTAACCTATACCATAACAGCTCAAATGGGGACTGTTGTAATTCTATTCACCAAAGAAATAAAAAGTTCAGGACCATACACTATGTGTAAGATTGAGACCAGCCTTGTGAATTAGGGTAGACAGGAGCATGCCAGGTGAACTAATTCTACTATATTGTAAGGTTACATTAACAGAATCTTGCAAGTCTGAAAGTACATTTCTCCCTCGTCCCCTTTACAGCCCAAGAAACTAGGGAGGGTCCCTTCTGAAACATTTGTCAGGTGTACATGCCTTGTGCAGGCTAAGCTGCGTCTTATCTAATTACTTCTCTTGCTCTTTCCCTATCTCTCAAGGTCATTCCTACAGACGAAGACATCCAGCCATTACTGCCTGTCTACACATAACCTCAGAAAATACTGTATGGTACCTTTCTAGCAAAAGATGAATCCCACCTCCCTTTGTTAATGGATACGTTATTCCAGCAGGGACAAATCATGATTTATTTAATCTGAATTAGAACCCATTCCTGTTCAATGTTGGGGAACAAGATGCGAATTATTCTACCTTTTGTCCAAACGTTGGTTTGAATAAAACAATGCTTCTCATAACCAAACAAACCTTATTGTTCATATCAGCAGAGAGGACCATCCTGTAAGGAGGACCAGGACTATATAACCTTCACACATTCATCAGAAATCCACAACAGATTTGGGCGTAACATGAAGACACATGACACTGTTCCAGTGTCAATGAAATTTTGCATTTTGTATAAGGATGGGAAAACCAGACATCCAATCCCTTCTGGGCATTTATAGCCACAGATATGGCTGACAGAACAAGGATTTCATCTCAGGCTTTGGATCTAGTGAAGGTGATAGGCCGAAGTATCCCTGAGCATCCTTTCAGATGTAAGTCAGACTTTTACTAGCGCCAAACAAGACAAAATTAACTCCCTTTTTACAACCCTGTAATTCTTTGATTCAAGGTAGAGTTGGAGTGACTGGATGGAGTTGAGCATTTACTGGCTGGATGCCCTTCCTGATGCCATGCAGAGTTCACAGCAGATATTTTGGCTTTGCGCCTTAGGAGAGAGAAACATCTGCCGCTACCTAGGATTGAACTCTCAACCTTCCAAGTGGGAGGCAAACATCTTCACCACAAGGCCACCACGCCGGTGGCTGCTCAAAGACAAGACAAAATTGACATGGAGCAAAAGTATCCTCTCCTGATCTCAAATAGGACCAGATTCACAAACTGGTCTATGTGTGAGCTTCAGTTCACAGAACACTTAATGCCAACATTTTATGTGAGACTAGTGAGAGAGAAAATCAGGAAGAGAAGGAAAAACAAAAACCCTCCCTATTTCTCATTTATTTTAGGCAATCATGGAGAATATATGTAGTTCAGGGTCAGATTGTTAGTTTCTTGCTATTCTCTGAGCCAGTTTTCCTTTTTGCAGACCATTAATAAAACATCTTCAAAAGAAAAGCCCATTCAGAGAATAGCAAGGACCCAACTGTTGGGATAATTTTAGATAATTCAATTTACAAAATTCTGTTATAGACACCATTCCTTTCTCGGTGTCAGAAGAAACAGTGAAACTGTGGGTGTTAATCTAATCATGCTAGGGGGTGGGGAATGTTCACTCTTAATTATTTGGAGGGATCAAAGACAGATACTCTGAGTGTCAGGTATGAGACAGCTGAGGGAAATGATGGCTATCAGATTTAATTAGTAATTATGACCCGTCTTAGAAATTGCAATGTATGTTAATATTTTCATCATTGTTCTAATAAACATCTTAGAGCTTTTGGAAGGAATATTCTGGTCTGAACACATAACTGTGTTACTTTTTCATCATTGTTGTAACTATGAATGGTCACTAACTAAGGTGATCACTAAACTGTATTTCCCTAATAAATGCACTTTTGTATGCACTTCTTCTTGGGCCATGCTATTGTATGTATTACACATCATACTTAGTTTACACATTTTCATATGAATTCTTTGTTGTGTTGGGTGGGGGGTTGGACAAGATGACCTACAAAGTCCCTTCCGACTCTGTTAATCTGTTATCTGTTATAAGGAGAAACTTCCAAACAGTGAGATCAATTAATCAGTGGAACAGCTTGCCTTCAGAAGTTGTGGGTGCTTCATCATTAGAAGTTTTAAAGAAGAGATTGGACAGCCACTTGTCTGAAATGGTATAGGGTCTCCTGCTTGAGCAGGGGTTGAACTAGAAGGTCTCCACGGTCCCTTCCAGCTCTAGTCTGATTCTAAAATGTGAAAAAGAGGATTTGGGCATACAACTCCTTACTTAGAAGTGGGAAAGTCCGAAGTGTGCAAATGCACATTAGAATACGAACTAACCCAAAGACTTCTCCCGCTCTGCAAATCAGGATTGTCTCTGATAATAGGCCCAGATTGATCTCGGAGGAGAATAAATTTAAACCTGAGCATTCATCTTGTTAGGAACTTCTGGGCAAGCCTGCTGTCTCAATTAGTATTATGCCCACCCCACCACTGCTTCTTACTCCCCAGGCAAAGCTGCCTAAGCTGAAACAACAGCACACATTCAGCTCCAGGCCCCTTCCAAGCAAAGTAATTCAATTAAGCCCAGTTCACAGCAAATGCTAAAAAAGGAAAAAGAAGCACATGTCTCCTCTTGAGAATAATTTTCTGCTATGGATTTTTGTAAGACTAGCGGCCGGAGAATCGCTTCCTACTCTTCTTGCTGCCTCTTCAGTCAATAAATAAGGTGGAAATAAAGGATTTGAGAGGAAACAGAATGCAGTCAAAAGGTAAATTGTGGTCTTTAATGGCCCTGAGAGACTGTCACTAACTTTGAAATGTTTCCTTGTTTGAGATCCTTTTCCCCCAGCACCAGATTTTCCAGACCCTCAGCCTGGATCCCTTATAAAATGATTTCCCTCTAGTTGTGGCTCCTTGTCAGAGAAATTAAACAAACAGCTGCATTAGTGCAATATCATCAAGATTCCTCAATCACTCCGTTGCAATTATTTATTATTGCTGACTGTGCCAACGAACCTGTTAAACAAGACGTATCTGAGATGGGATTTGCAAATGGTCCTTCTGCAGCTTTGCATTCATAAATACACACAGAGAGAAAGAGACATAATAAATGATGGGAGAGTATAGGAAATAATATTCTCAGGGTTTTATAAGCTTCTTTCCTCTTAATTATGTCTTTTCTTTTCTTTTCTTTTTTTTTTTGCAAAGTTGCCATCTGAACTTTAGATAAAATTTCCATGTGGATAAGAATGAAAGGTTTTTAGCCTTCCTAGAAGATAAGTGGTTTTTCCAGTTGGGTATAATGAGAGAGAGTATGATGTTATGATAAATATTATGATAATGGGTCTTCTCATGAGTTTCTTTGTCATACAGGATGGGCTACCTCATTAACTGTAAAAGTTTGATATGTGCACATAAATATTTTTGTGGATGTGAGTGTGTGCATTTGTATTTACATATACAGATTCATACACAGCCTTATCACACAGAAAAAAAAATATGCTGCAGATTAATTCCTCTAATGTCTTTCCCAATCAGACCGAATCTAATCCAATCCTAATGCTGGATGGGAGTTACTTTTCTCCTCTTATAATCAGTAATGTGCTATGTCTGTCCATTTTTTTTTTTTACTATATTGTATGTCAGGTGGAAATTAGTTACACTATTTGCATAGTATTTCCCAAAAGATGCTTTACTTTTTCACCTGGAATCCAAGTGAGAATATTTTCAACGGTATCTATAGAAATATTTCATTTCTACTCACCGCAGTAAAGTTGGTAGGGTAATGAGTGAACATTATATAAGGCCTACTTCAGAGCCAGTTTGGTCTTGTGGTGAAGGCACCAGGCTAGAAACCAGGAGACTGTGAATCCTGGTCCTGTTTTAGGCATGAAAGCTGGCTGGGGGGACTTTGGACCAATGACCCGGAGACATTGATTTCTAGTCCTGCCTTAGCCATGAAAACTAGCTGGGTGACTTTGTGCCAATCCAGAGATGGTGAGCTCTTGTCCTGCCTTAGGCATGAAAGCTGGTTGGGTGACCTTGGGCCAAACCAGGGGTGAAATCCAGCAGGTTCTGACAGGTTCTGGAGAACCGGTAGTGGAAATTTTGAGTAGTTCGGAGAACCGGCAAATACCACCTCTGGCTGGCCCCAGAGTGGGGAGGGAATGGAGATTTTGCAGTATCCTTCCCCAGGAGTGGGGAGGGAATGGGGATTTTGCAATATCCTTCCCCCAGGAGTGGGGAGGGAATGGGGATTTTGCAGTATCCT
>QLTV01004081.1:706953-754149 GCA_003457575.1 Thermophis baileyi | reverse complement strand
CCCCCAGGAGTGGGGAGGGAATGGGGATTTTGCAGTATCCTTCCCCCAGGAGTGGGGAGGGAATGGAGATTTTGCAGTATCCTTCCCCTGGAGTGGGGTGGGAATGGAGATTTTGTAATATCCTTCCCCCAGGAGTGGGGAGGGAATGGAGATTTTGCAGTATCCTTCCCCTGGAGTGGGGAGGGAATGGGGATTTTGCAGTATCCTTCCCCTGCCACACCCACCAAGCCACGCCCACAGAACCGGTAGGGAAAAATTTTGAATTTCACCCCTGGGCCAAACACTCTCAGCCCATGATGATGGGCTTGGACAACAAGCTGGTTTGTCAATTCCTGTCACAACCACGACACTTGGTTAATCTGAAAAAAGCAGTCCCTGCACTAGAATTTAAAAAAAGGGTGAACTATTCCAATATTCAATAGTTATGTTCTCTTCTTACTTTCATGAGGTGTCAGTGAGCTGAAAGATTGGAAAATTCTAGAGGTGCTAAATCTTTGCAATCAGGACAGCTCACTATCATGGTGAGATATGAAAAGCACAATCAGTCATCCTGGAAGCAAATGAGATGAGTGGGGCCACAAAATAAGTTCTTCTTTTATGACAAACCATGAAGTCCTGGCTCTCCATTTTTACTAGGTTTTTTGGGGTGGATGTTTGGTAAAGCACTTCCAGAAGATAGCTGGTGAAACCGGGAACTATCAAACTTCTTCTCAAAGTAGATGTGGGTGGGTAGAAATAAGGCGGCCTACAATGTTTCTGGAAGAAACCTTCACCCTTCCATACTGTGAGCTCACCTTGTTCACCAGATAAGACATTAACCAAAATACTATCTAACTGTGCTTCATCAACTATTTGCTTTGGGTCTTGACCAAATTGGCTTCTTGGCTTCAGGTATTTGGGGAGTGGGGTGAGAAAAAAAGATAAGCTGTACAGCCAAATAACCTCAAAGAATTAAGTAATTGAACAACTAATGCAGGAGTGTCATCAAATGGACCACCTCTACCCGCCAAAGTGCTTCAATTTGTACATCAGTAGCCTGTCCTTAAAAAAAATCAAATGGTGTTACAGTTCTGACATCCATTCTGACTTTGTTTCTATACTGTGGTGTACTAACTTCTTAGGCTACTGGTAAATCAAATCTTCTGGGAAGAAAAACTTTCTGTCCTGATCTCACTTGTGATAAATTCCCAGGAAGGATAAGATATGTGAACAGCATTGTAGGCATTGCACACTCCTGGTCTCAAAGCCTGTTTGATTTACAGCAGGGGTGTCAAACTCGATTTCATTGAGGGCCGCATTAGGGTTGTGTTTGACTTTGGGGGGCTGAGTGGGCATGGCCAGGGTGGGCGTGATCAGCTTGACGTCACTCGTGTCGGGGGTATCTAGGGTGTCCCAGGCGGGGCTGGGGGGATCTATTGTATCCAGCGGAGGAAGGCCAAACCAGGGAGAGTGCCAAACCCTTGTCCTCCAGAGAAGCCTTGCTGTCTGCTGGTGGCCAAGTGCTAAGGCAGGACTTTCCTTCCTTCCTTCCTTCCTTCCTTCCTTCCTTCCTTCCTTCCTTCCTTCCTTCCTTCCTTCCTTCCTTCCTTGCCATGGTGGCATAGTGGTTAGGATGCCGTATTGCAGGCTGACTCCGTAAACCGCTTAGAGAGGGCTGTAAAGCACTGTAAAGCGGTATATAAGCGTAAGTGCTATTGCTCTTCCTTCCTTCCTTCCTTCCTTCCTTCCTTCCTTTCTTTCTTTCTTTCTTTCTTTCTTTCTTCTTTTTCCTTCCCTCTTCATTCTCCTTTCTTCTTCCTTCCATTCTTTCTTTCCTTTTCCTTCCTTGATCTCTTCCCATCTTTCCTTCTTTTTCTTTGTCTTTCCTCTTTCCCTTTCTCCTTTCCTGTCCCTTCTTGGATGCTCAAATGCAAAAGGGGAAACATTTCTCCTTTTGTTTTGTTTTGTTTTTAGTTTGTTTTGCTAGCCCTCTGCCAGTGAAAATGGAGCGGGGGGGGCTGTGCGCAGCCCCCCCCGGGCCCCATTTTCAGCCTGGACAGCCTCCTGAAGCCCTCTGCCAGTGAAAACAGAGCCCGGCCATTGTCTCCTTGAATCCCAAGCTCCATTTTTGCTGGCAGAGGCACCACGGGCCGGTCCTTCGCTGTTTCCACAGCTGCCCCGCGGGCCAGAATTAAGCACCCTGCGGGTCTGATCTGGCCTGTGGGCCTTGAGTTTGACATCCCTGGTTTAGAGCTTCAGAAGACCCTGCTCTGAATAAAATGCAAGAGAAACACTACTGGCTGAAATAGATAGTGCTTGATTAGATGGAATATTCCATGCTGGTATAAGGCAACTTCTTACACCTCTTTCATATTTTGCAGCTCCCTCTGAAAATGGTTGCTGCAGTAACTACAGTCGAATGATTGCCAAGCTGCGTGTCTTCAACTGCCAACGCTCTTGACATCCCCACATATGGAGGCGCCTGCATGTGTACAAACATTTACCAACACCTTGATTGATGTGTGAAAATGTAATGGGTGTAAGGCTGGCTGGCTATGCTGGGGTGTGGTTGAGGGAGGAAGGGTGCTATCTGGTTGATTATTGCTTTGCTTCTATTAAAAATTAAGCGTGCATCAACATCAATTCTGTAGGAATCAGGCACAGGCATGCTGTAGAGGGGAATGAATGAGAGAAATGACTAAAAGACTAAAAGGGCATCTTTAAGATGTGTGGGCTTCAGCTCCCAGTATTCCACAGCCAGTGCAGACTGGGGAATTCTAGGAATTGAAGTCCACACATCTTAAAGTCACCCAGTTGAGAAATAATGAAATGGAAGTCAAGTGGATTGAAAAATGATTCTGTTTTGGTTCAAGGGATACAGGAATCTGATGCCAAATATGGCTGTAGATGAGTGTGGCGAGTGAATGAATTTTCTGCTTCTATGAAGACCTGATTCTGCTTCCAAATAATATGAGTGTAAATATTCAACAAGTTAAAAAGAACTTCAGACATGTTGGATGCATGTTCTCCAGTCTCTTAGTGTGATAGTATTTCTATTCTTTGCAATAGAAAAATAAAGTTGTTTGCAATAGAAAAATAAAGCCTGTTGTCCCAAAGGAGCTTTTTTCAAAAGGACTTTCTTTGTTTTTCCTAGAAGATGTTTTGCTTCTCATCTAAGAAGCTTCTTCAGTTCACAACAGAAGAAGCTTCTTGGATGAGAAGCAAAACATCTTCCAGGAAAAACAAAGAAAGTCCTGTTACCTTTTGAAAAACCACCTTTGTGAAAACTAGTAACTTTTTAAAATTCCCCAAATCTATCCATCCATCTCAGAGACAAAACCAAAGAAACCATGATTTGTGAATGTAGTCACTGAGAGGACAAATGAAAATGAGTCTCCAGGAGGGACACTGGGTGACCAAGTAGCTTACATGCCGGAAAAAAATTCTTATGGGTTTTTTTTTTTTTTGAATTTGTGATAAATGGAGGACTATTCCAAAGTTTATGTACTTATTTTAGAATAGCCTTTCTCCGATGTGCTGGAATTTAATTCCCCCAAACTCCCAGCTAACTTAAAGGGCATCAGATAGAGAAAGCGTTACGTTACAGCCAGAGAAGTGATACACTTGAGGATTTCAGCTCAGTGGCAAAATAACACTTTGAGTGCAAAAAGGTTGTAGGCATTTTTTTCCTGAGCATTTTGTACTAAAAGATTAGCAGCTGAATGAGTTTCCCATAAAACTGTTGTTTCTCATCCTAAGTACACAGTCCGTAGCCATGCGGAGGCTCAGCGGCTTTTCAAGACTTTCTGCATAAGTCCAGGTAGTCCTTAATTTATAATGGGTCACTTAGCAACCATTCTAAGTTACGACAAATGTCTCCCATGCTACTTATGACCAGGATTGAAAGCTCCAATGGCTGCACACACCCCTGCAGTCACATGATCGTACTTTGGGCCCTTGGCAATTGGCTGGCATTTGTAGCCCTTTGCAACATCCTACAATCACCTGACTGCAATTTACTAAGGTTTTTTGCTGGTAACTGGCATTTACTTCTAATGGGTTCACTGACGACCATGGTGTTTACTTAACTATCACTGTGTTTGCTTAATGACTGGTGCAAAAAAAGTTTGTAAAATTGGGCGCGGGAATCTGGTGACCCACTTAATGACTGGCATGACTTATGGCTGTAATTCCATGTGTTAGGGTTCTGAGTAATGCATCCGCCAAAAGCAGAACTCTGAGGCAGGTAGATTCCTAAAAGAACATCTTTATTGGATACATCATATCGGCACAGCTGGTGAAAACCAACTCTAAAAGTTCCCGTGGTTTTCACCTAATTTTTTGTTGTTATTAATTGCGAAGTCATGTCTGACCCATCGCGACCCCATGGACAACGTTCCTCCAGGCCTTCCTGTTCTCTACCATCCTCTGGAGTCCATTTAACCTCACACCTACTGCTTCAGTGACTCCATCCAGCCACCTCATTCTCTGTCGTCCCCTTCTTCTTTTGCCCTCAATCTTTCTAGCATTAGGCTCTTCTCCCCACCTCCCAGATGTCACTGGTCACATTGTCCAATGAATATAGCTGGCAGTCTGCTTGGTCACTCCTCTCCTCCTTCACCAGCCACCTGTTGAGATGACCTTGGTTCCCACAGGACAACTGTTTGTTTTGACTGTTAGCTGGTCTATCTACTTCCCCCCTCCCTTCCCCCTTCCAATGCTCGTGGCAACTATGAGGCAGGAAAGGATGGCTTCAGCCAAGTTGACACCATGCTCAACTACAGTTGTAAATTGTAAACTGACTACCAGTAGATGTGTATGCTGTCTTTCTATGGGCTCTGCCTTGGGAGCTTCAATCCCTGGGAAGAAGTGCTTCTCATTAGTGAGGTTCATGGATCTGAGAGGGGTTTCTTTTCTGAAGGCCAACAACCAGATCGCAAGATCTTTGTGGACTCTTGGGCTCAAGTGGTTTCACCCTCACAGTCAGTGTTGAACACATTGCTCTCAAAATCTGGACCATGATGGCATCACCCTATCCAGGGTCTAGGAGAACTCGCTGAGATCAACGTGCCGTGGCCAACTCACCATGGTGAACTCACCATGCCCAACTCGCCGCAAGAGTTACACTAATATTGAAGAAATGGTAGAATAGAATCATTAAAGAAAGGATGCAAAAGGAGAGACAAAGTGAAATGTAAATGACAAAACTTAAAATGATTTTTAAAATGATTTTAAATAATGAAATTGACTTGTTGAATTGTCCCATGGTGAGTTCGCCATGGTGAGTTCGCCAAGGGCAAGTTGGTAGTGGCCAGTTTTCCCATGGCGAGTTGGCCGCAGTGAGTTCGCAACAGTGAGTTGTTGTAACCCTAACCCTAACCCTCTCCTGTAATGTCAAAATACCAAGGAATGACAGAAATTCCTTCCTACAAAAAAAGGGGGCAACTTTGAATTTCACCCCCCCCCCAAGTCAGCCTTATCCTGCATATCCATTCTACTTTTCAACACTCCATCAGCTCTCTGCTTTATGCAGCTTCATATCCTGGCTTGGGGGCACGTGGGACTCTGTTGCGGCATCATCTGTAAGTACAGACTCTAGCAAGCCTTATCACGTAAAGTGGCTATTTGAATAACAGTTTTAGGTGGCTGTACTTTCCTGTAATTTCCAGAAGGAAACAAATCCAGGCAGACTGCAATTTTGTGCCTATGAATTTTGAATGAATATCACTAAGTGCCTTTTCTACAAGCTCAATTCCCTGCTTTTATCCTTCTTGGCCTCTCTTTCCAGAGCCTGGCAGTTTCCCATGAAAACCAAATATAATTTATGACTGCAGCCCAGGAGGTTTTGCGGGAGGCTGGGATTTGATAAAAGGCAACTTCTGTGCAGAAGGGATAATTTTAGGAGCTGTCACTTGTCACATTGTCATGCTCCTCTGCTTTTTCAAAGGGAAGCCGGGCAGGTGAAGTTTCTTTCACTTCTAAAGTACAGTTTTGCACACCAGGTCTTAATCCAGATGTTGCATCTATTCTTTCATTACTTAGTGCAAAGATTCAGAAGGTTCCAGGAATGTGTGCTGAAAACCCAAGCAAAGACAGGATTAAATTGTATACATGTGCCTTGAAAGCTTGACATTCAAAGCTTTTTCTTTGAATTTCCTTTGTGTTGTATGTTGGGTTATTTATTTATTTAGTGTGCATTCTACTCTAAAGGCTTTTTGCTGCTCTCTTTTATTACAGAACGATTCCCGCGCGATTCATTTATTTATTTGATGCGCTTGCTCGAAAATGCAAGCTTCTTTTTACAACTCTCATTTATTGCAGAATTATTGCTGGGCCTCCTAGCACTCTGAGAGTGATGAAGGATGGGACATTTTTGGGAACAGTTATGTTCCATGATGCTGAATTGCTTACCAAGATCAGGCGTGCCTCACCCCTCTAGTCTTCTTTGGAATCTACAAGATGTGTCAAACGGTTTCCTGATTTCCTGATAAATAAAACAGCACTATATACATGTAAATTATTGTCATTATCTTTAAATGCCTTCTGTCTTTTTAAAATCTATTGGTTGGAATGCAGTAAAACAGAAAAGAGCTGAGCACCTTGAATGTATGTGAAGAAATGAGAATGTTTGGGGGTTTACCGGGCGTGGGGAAATGGATGTTTTAGCAGATATACATGAAATCATAAAGCTTTTATTTTCCTCTTCTACAATTTGTCATCAAATAACTGTTTCCAAAACAGAAAATGAGTTGGAATAGCAGTATGTTACAGCAATAAAGTAAAAATAGTCAAATTGAAGACCAAAGTTGCAGCTAGCACTCAGATGGTTCGGAGAAGGTAAAACCCACGTCGTTCCTCACTGAGGACTGAGTCTGGACTGGGACAAGATGGCGGACGGAGCAATAACTTTGATTGACAGACTCAGTCCTCATCCTGATTGGGCGAGACAACCCTCTCTGAATGCTAGCTCCAACCACCATGGAGAAGCTTCTATCTTCTCATCTTCGGAGATACTTTTATAGCACATCTGTCAAAAGCCTGGTTATCTGATTGTCTGATTATCAATAATTGTCAACTATTTTTCCAGGTGTATGAATATCTTGGCCAAAATTAGGTCACATAGTTGAATTAGATCTTTGGTAACATATTTAGTTGTCTGAAAATGGGGCATTTCTGCAGTCAAAGCTGGATCTTGAAACTAAAGTCTGTTGACCCACAACTCAGAAGGAGAATTTTCTGACTGTCTTCTCCAGTCATTATCCAGGAAGATACAGAAGATAACAGCAATAAAGAAACCGAGCATGAATTTCTGGGCTGAAATGAATATGTTGGGGTCCACTGGGATTGAGTTGTATTTATTATTTTTTTACAGAAATTCCTTATCCTTCCTTTAAAAGATTCAAAGAAAAGTGCATAGATTTAGAAAAAAGGAAAGGGGCTGCTAAGAGTTATGCAGTAACTCTTTCTGGAATAAAAACAGGTTGTCTGATATATCACTGTACAGAGTGAAAGCAGAACAAGGAATGCATTAGCCTTACCAGATAAGGTTACATGATGCTCTTCAGTATCCTTCAGATACCTTTGGCCTCAGCTTCAAGGAATATGGAGTCTATATACCAGATGGTTACTACTAACTAATTATCCATGGAAATGCTGGGCTTCCCTTCTCCCAGCGTTCTGGAAGAAACTGGACAGCTGTCAGAGGCGCTTTAATTTGGATTCCTGTACAAAGCAGGAAGTTGGATTTGGTAGTCTAAACAGCCAATTCCATCTATAATTATATGAAGAGTGAGAGAAAAATAAATAACTTTTCAATACCTAGAGTCAATTTTATTCAATGACAACTTCTTGCTGCATGTCTGTTGTGGTGCAGTAGATTGGAAGCTAATCAGTTTTACTTGGTGTGATCAGATTATTTGTCTGTTAGACTTCTACAGGTAGTCCTTGACTTACAACTGTTTGCTTAGTGACTGTTCGAAGTTGCAACAGCACTGAAAAAAGTGAGTTATGACCATTATTCACACTTATGACTGTTTCAGAATCCCCATGGTCATATGATTTACATTCGGATGCTTGACAACTGACTCACATTTGTTATGGTTGCAGTGTCCTGGCGTCATGTGATCCCCTTTTGTGACCTTCTGACAGGCAAAGTCAATGGGAAAGCCAGATTCACTTAACAACAGTATTATTAATTTAACAACTGCAGTGATTCACTTAACAAATGTGGCAAGAAAGGTCGTAAAATGGGGCAAAACTCACTTAACAAATTTCTCACTTAGCAACATAAATTTTGGGCTCAATTGTGGTCGTAAGTGGAGCAAAACTCACTTAACAGATTTCTCACTTAACAACATAAAGTTGGGGCTAAATTGTGGTCGTAAGTTGAGGTCTACCTGTACAAGAAAATATGGATCAATAGCAATAGCAATAGCACTTAGACTTATATACCGCTTCATGGTGCTTTACAGCCCTCTCTAAGCGGTTCACAGAGTCAGCATATTGCCCCCAACAATCTGGGTCCTCATTTTACCCACCTTGGAAGGATGGAAGGCTGAGTCAACCTTGAGTCGGTGAGATTTGAACAGCCGAACTGCAGCTAGCAGTCAGCTGAAGTAGCCTGCAATACTGCACTCTAACCACTGCGCCACCTCGGCTCCTAAAGATCTACTGGAAGTATAGATATGTCAGGTAGTCTAAATTTGGTTTATGTTTGCAAAGCATGAATTCAGGCATTAATCTATTGTGTAGTGTGTAACCTTGGCATATTTTTTGTACTCCTTTCCTTTATATATTTATCTCTATGCATCCTTTATACTGTATACATTTCTGTGCAATTTCCGCAAATATACACATTTTTTAATATACGATTGTTGAGCCAAGACTCCCTACTCTATGTTCCTTTCTGTGCTATAACCGATTCTATTCTGACAAATCCCATAACCTAATTCTTCCTAAAAAGACATCTGTTACACACACAACCATGAAATTATTCATTTGAGATTTAATACAATCTCAGATGTATGTGTGTGTGTAAAATCTCAGATGAATAATTTCCATTTGATTACGGCATGCATCCGAGAGTTTCTTTCTTCTAGTTGTTTAAAAGATCTCGCCTAGTAAAAAAAATCAGTATTAAGTGGTTGGTAATCACTTAGCTGTATTTGCACTGTACTTGTATAGGAAACGTGATATCAATGGAGAGAGTTCAATGGAGGAGTCTAAAGGAATCTGAGACGTTTTTCTACCTTTAGATGTTATGGCTCATTGTTGGCCAAAATGGAACAAATAGCTTCAAAATCCATGGCGTTAAGATGATATCCATTTTAAATTCTCGGCTCAAAATTTGCACACGTGTCTATGTACATTTGGGAAAATGGTATATCATTTAAAGATGCTACTAAATGAAGAAACGGAACAGACTTGACTTAGAACCTGAGATATCCTTCACCCAACCTATTTCTCCATTATTATTATTTTTTGAATGCTCGTAGGTGTAATAACCCGTCCAGAGGACAAATTTAGCACAGAGTTACGGGGGGAAAAATGTAGCCTCTCTCTGACCATGAAATGAGAACATCTAATTCCAAGTCTTCATTTCCATGTCAAGCTATTACTTTGTAAATAAGTCCATTATCCTCTCCAAGCAGGTGGCTCTTTATCGGCAAAACTGGCAAAAAGTTGTAAACAACACAACCCTGACAGCTTGTCTTGGCAAGAAGGCCTTTTCCGAGTGTGCAGATCAAGGCTCAAGTTTGCAGCAGGCCGAGCATAACTCCCTTGTATTGGGGCTCCCCTTTTTCTGCTCAGCACTCCTGGCTCGATAAGAGCCTTAAGAAATATCAATAGGCTCTCAAGCCTTCCTTGTCACAGAAGAGGCTACTGTATTGACTGTCTGTGGAAGGAATTAACCTAATCGAAAACTGTATCTTCCTGACTGCCAGAATGAAATGGTGCATCTCGAAGAAGCAATGAAGGGGAAAATACACAGCCGAGGATGGACTGAATTGGAAAGCCTAATGGCCGGGATTGGAATTGGTTCGGCAACACAGTGATGGGGGGTAATGGTGAGATTTTATTAATGGGTTCAGGCTGGGATTTTAAGTTTTTCCATTGGGTTTCTTTTAGACCTGTCTATCATTTGAGACAGAGTGGACTGCATTATAACACAAGATTGGTACTTGTGTGTGTGGTACGTGTTTGTGTGTGTGTGTGTGAGAGAGAGAGAGTGAGAGAGAGACAGAGAGAGAAAGAGAGAGAGAGAGAGAGAGAGAGAGAGAAAACAATTTTTTTTCCAGTAACTAGAATTGTTACTGTATCAGTATTATTACACTTATTATGGCTTCCCACTCCAGACAATTCTGGGTGGCTTACAGTTGCCAAATGAGGAGGGGAGCGGGGCGGGGGGGGGCGGAAGAGGAGGAAGCAGGGAGAGGGCGAGAGGGGGAGAAAGAGGGGGAGAGAGAGAGAGAGAGAGAGAGAGAGAGAGAGAGAGAGAGAGAGAGAGAGATTCAATTAATCCATATATGTGTGGTAGGAGGAATGACATATACCTGTTAGTAGTAGACAAAATCCATGGGCAGAGCAGGGAATGGTTATGTCAGCCAAATTATAGCCCGGTATATACATAAAATATGCACATGCAAATCTACGTAATCCACATCTTCACTTCAAACCTTAACTCTGGCCTTTGATTGCTGATTTGCATAGGAAGCTCAGGCAGTGCTTTCTAGTGAAGTTCATCATGTACAGGAGAAAATATGGCACCATTTAAGACAACGAAAACAAAGCAAAACACTTCCCCCTCCCCGCAATTACCTTCCCAGGGATTTGAGAAAAACAATAAAACGATGCCAATTCAGTCATAAAAACATGCAGAGAGCCAAAGGAATGTGATAAAACCAGAAGAAGATATTAGGAAGTGAGCAAAGGCTCTGGGAAGCAAGGCCAATTTAAGAATTGTTCTATGAAGGAGACGGGGTGGTTTCTGAATACAATGTTAAAATCAATCAATCAATCAATCAATCAGTCAATCAATCAATCAGTCAATCAATCAATCAAGATAAACCCCATAACTGAACTCTCTAAAACAATCATGACCATAGAATAGTCTCTTTGTTCTTTCAGTGTACCATTATTTCTTATCCACCACAAATCTAATTTTACCAACACTTAAGAGAATATTCTAGTCAATCATACCTCAAACATATTGAAACAATTACTTCACTGTAATCAATAAGATGTACAGTTATGTGTGCGCTGCAGAACAACATGCTCGGTACTCTCTGAGCTTGGTGGTTTTCTTGCAGACGTTTCATTATCAAACTAGGTAACATCACTAGCACTGATGATGTTATCTACTTTGGTAATGAACTGTCTGCAAGGAAAACCACCAAGCTCAGAGAGCACCAAAGACCCCACAGCCTCAACTCTGAGCTACAAATATTCTCTTCTATCGGTAGGACAAAATGTGTCACACCTCTACTCCATGAGATTGCCACTTTGCTTCCGAGTTCAGTTCAAGGTGCTTCAAAGCCCTACTTGATGTGGAACAAGGTTATTTGAAGGACCATCTCTCCTCAGTTACATCTAGCTATCCCATTAGGTCTGGCAGAGGGATATGCTATGAGCCTCACCTGCTAAAGAGGTCCATCTAATGCAGCAGTTCTCAACCTGTGGGTCGTGACCACTTTGGGGGTCGAACGACCCTTTCACAGGGGTCGCACGCTAGCCCGCCATCTTGGTGCCACGCCCCCTTTGTCAATTCATCACGCGTGGGGAGGGGGCGGGGAGGGGGTTGTGGCATTAGGAAGGTTGAGAACCACTGATCTAATGGGACCCAGGAGACGATCCTTAACTCCCATGCTTTTGTCTCTGGAACATCGTTCCTTTTAAGGTGAGATTAGGTCCAACTCTACTAACCTTCTGGAATTTTCTTAAAACATTATTTTTTGAGCAGGATTGTGGAAATAGAGACCCCCATAAGTTGTTGTGTGTGTAGGATATTGGTCCATTCTCTCATGGTCTACTAATTATATTTATATATATATTTTTTTAATTTTATGGTTGTTTTAGACCGGTTTTGACCTCTGTGTTTTATTGTATATCCCCCAGAGTCATGTTTGCGAGATGCATACCAGAAGTTTTCTCTCTGGTAACGTTATACTTCTAACCAGGGCATACAAAACCTTTGCCAGACCTATCCTTGAATACTGCTCACCTGCCTGGATCCCACACTGTATTTTGGACATTAATACATTAGAGAGGGTCCAGAGGTATTTTACAAGAAGAGTAAACTCCTCTGCTCGCAATAAAATTCCTTATTCCAGTAGATTTGAAATTTTAGGCCTGGATAACCTTGAACTACGACGTCTACATTCCGACCTAAGCTTAGTACACAAGATCATCTACCTTAACGTCCCACCTGTTAACGACTACTTTAATTTCAACCGCAATAACACTAGGGCTATCAATAGATTCAAACTAAATGTAATCCACTCTAATCTTGATTGCAGAAAATACGACTTCTGCAATAGAGTAGTAAATGTCTGGAATACTTTACCTGATCCTGTTGTTAGTTTCTCTAACCCCCATACCTTTTACCTTAAACTGTCTTCNTAAATAAATAAATAATAAATAAATAAATAAATAAATAAATAAATAAATAAATGCATGGCTTTATAAATTTGAAAAATAAATTAATAAATAAACTATTTTGCCTAATTCCACACAGAGGAATTACATCCCTTCCCTTTTTTTAGGTTTACATCTTCTGCCTTTAGCACCATAACAAATCATCTGTGCTTCAAGAGTGTGCTGGTCTCCAGTTTAAACAATCTCTGGGGAAAATTTTTGAGCAAGATTTCTGCTACACACATTCTGATTTTAGCAATTATCTAGGGAAGCAGAATGTTAAAGTTGTGAGGTAGTTTTGAGAGGCCTAGCTTTCCGGTGCTTCAAATAAGTTACTTTTTGCCAATTAAAACTGGGTGGTTTTGTGATAACCCTCTCATTTTTTGGTACGATTATTCAAAAGATTGGTATTCTCATAAAGTCTTAATTTATTCTGGCCTTTAATCAGTCAGTTCCTTTTCCTGGATTTTAATTCTTTTCCCTCTCTGGAGTAAGACCAATTGCTCACTTATTGAAGATCGTATTTTAAGATTATAATTGTACAAAGTGGTACAGCGAGAAAGTCTCAATAGCGTTTTGTAATCTATGAGTGGAAATATAACCAGAGTCTGTCATCTGAGCTGGAAAAATTCTGATACTCCTTAATTACAGTTTCTGTTTGCGCACTGCTGCCATCTACGGTACTAGCCATCTGGATTTTTTTTAAACCTACATCAAAAGTCCAAAACCCTTTTATTTCCACAAACTGACATGTAAAAAGTAAGGCTCAGAAGCCCACCTATCTGAAATGCAGTGGTTTGGCCTGGATTCTCTGTGAAAAGGAAGGGCGTGAGTCAGGGGTGGATTCTACTTACCTTCCCTACTGGTTCGCATTGCGACGGAAGCATGCGCAGAGGGTTCTTTGCCAGCCGCGGTGACCGGAGAACCGGTTCGGGGTCGTGGATAGTTGGCCATCGCTGCCGGTTTGGCGAGCGGGTGCAAATTTCCACCACCGGTCCAAACCGGCAACAACCCACCACTGGAGTGAGTGAGTGTTGAAACAGCTGTCCTATGTTCCAATGTCTGTCTTCAGAACTATACTGTATAATGTCTTCTTGGACTGTAGAGATTCAATTTAGATTTTATGGTGAACAGAACAAAACAGAACAGAACAGAACAGAACAGAACAGAACAGAACAGAACACTTTATTGGCCAAGGGTGATTAGGAACTTGATTAGGACAAGGAATTTGTCTCCGGTGCAGAAGCTCTTAGTGTACATGCAAAACAACAAAGTAATACTAATCATAATAAAGTAATAATAATCACAACAATGATACGAATAAGAGAAGGTAGTGGAATAATAAGGTAGTGGAATAAGGTAGTGGAATAATAAGAGAAGGTAGTGGAACAGATGAGAAGAACAAAAGTAATACAGCCATGGTACATGGGTAAATATACTTAGATATAAGATATAAGATACTGTGAGAATCAGATATTCAGCAGAGTGATGGCACCAGGAAAAAACCTGTCTTTGTGTCTAGTTGTTTTAGTATGCAATGCCCTATATCTGCATTCTAAGGAGAGGAGTTGAAATTGTTTATATTCAGGGTTAGGGTTAGGGTTAGGGTCTGTAGATATTTTCTCAGTCCTCTTTCTGACCTGAATACAGATCCTCAATGGATTATAGGCAGAGGTGGGTTCCTCCCGGTTCGGACCGGTTTGCCCGAACTGGTAGCAACCCGCTGGTGACGTGACAACATCACAGAACTGGTTCTGTCGGTGCTGGTCCATGGGCGCTGCCACTTGTTTTTGGCTTTTTTTTTTTTTTTTGAATTTTTTTCTGGTTTTTTTTTCTTCTGCGCATGCGCAGAAGCCGAGTTTCCGGCACTGAGCATGCATCGCCATCTTATTTTTGGCTTTTTTTGGGGGGGGGGTTTGGGGGGGGAATTTTTTCCCGGGTTTTTTTCTTCTGTGCATGCACAGAAGCCGAGTTTCCGGCACTGCGCATGCGTCGCCATCTTGTTTTTGGCTTTTTTGGGGGCAGATTTTTTGGGGGGATTTTTTTCTGTTTTTTTCTTCTGTGCATGCGCAGAAGCCAAGTTTCTGGCAGAGCGCATGCGTCACCATCTTGTTTTCGGCTTTTTAGGTGGGGATTTTTTTCGGAGTTTTCGGTACTGCGCATGCGCACATGCTTTGTATGCGTGCGCCCACGAGGCGCGCCCACGAGGCATGGGATGAAGCGAACCGGCAGCAAGGTAAGTTAGAACCCACCCCTGATTACAGGCCAGGGAGAAGTGACAAAATGACCTATAAAATAAATTTTGCCCAGGACTTCCTGGTCAGTGGCTACTTTGCTCTTTTGTCCAACATTCAGATTCAGATCTCTTCAGCAACCCTAATTACAACCAGAGCAATTCTTACAGATTTGGCCTGGGTATTTGCTTTCAGCCTTCCATCAAAGGAAAACCAAGGCTCTGCCTGAGCCAGCTGAAGCACAGCGCTGCTTATTTAAGTAAAATAAGCTTATTCCTTTCCCCTGCCACCTCCCATCACCATCTCCCACTTAACAAGATGCTCATAAGTTGCTGCTGCCTGCAGCCCAAGGGACGCCTTCCATTTAGTTTCATTTTCCTTTTTCATTTCATGCCGTAATGGAGATTCATTGGCGTTTTTCAGTCCATAATTTGAGACGAATCCTCTGCCTCTCCCATGAGGGTTAAAAGGTGAACATATTAAGACAGTAATTCTTTAAATCTACGATGCTCTGGGTATAAAGCAGAGGTGGGTTCCTACTGGTTCTAACCGGTTCTTTAGAACTGTTAGTAACTCGGCGATGATGTCACGGAGTCTGTTCCGTCGGTGTCTCCGTGGGCGCTGCCATCTTGGATTTTGCTTCTGCGCATGCGCAGAAGCTATTTTTTGATTGCTGCGTGCGCACGGCGCGACCCTGAGTGAACCGGCAGCAAAAGGATCCAGAACCCACCCCTGGTATAAAGTAAGCATCCCAAAAGATGCATAAGGTTTCTCCCCAGGGATATCTAGGAGCCACTTTAGATTTTTACGAATGGAGGCAAATATAGATGTCCCAGGACAATGTTGCAGGATCCAATCTGGGTTGGTCACTGGAACCAGAGGTTTAGTCTTCCGAGCTTTCAGACTCGTGCCGGAGCCCATCCTCAGGGAACTTCTCTCTACCAGAATGTGTGCGTTGGGCTGCTCTATGCATAGTACTTTAGATATTATACGATTCATCCCCATAATCTGAGTGTAAGTATGCAATGTGTATGAGTGTGTAAGTGCTTCTAATGTCTACCCAAAATACTTATAGGTGTCACAATGCAGATTTGCAAACTACTTGTAGGCAATTTGGCAGTACCTGTTTGGAGATCCTACCTCTTTAGAGAGTCCTATACAGGATATCCTCAACTTACAATGGTTTGTTTAGTGACTGTTTGAAGTTACAACGGTACTGAAAAAAATAATTTATGACCATTTTTCACACTTATGCCTGTTGTAGCATCCCTGTGAACACATGTTCAGACGCTTGGCAACTGACTCGTATTTATGACAGTTGCAGAGTCCCAGGGTCATGTGATCCCCTTTTGCAACCTTCTGGCTAGCAAAATCAATGGGGAAGCCATATTCACTTAACAACCGTGTTACTAAGTTCACAACTGCAGCGATTCACTTAACAACTATGGCAAGACAGGTCATAAAATGGGGGCAAAACTCTCTTAATGAATGTCTCACTTAGCAACAGAAATGTTGGACTCCATTGTGGTTGTAAGTTGAGGACTACCTGTATAGCAGCGTTTCTCAGTCTCTGCAACTTTAAGATGTGTGGACTTCAACCCCCAGAATTCCCCAGCCAACATGAAGTCCCGTTCATCTTGAAGTTGCTGAGGATGACAAATGCAACTGGATAGATATTTATGTACTTTATATAGCAGTTGTGTCAAACCTGTGTCAAACACAGGTCACGCCCACCCCAGCTCCGCAAATGGGAAAAACATCGCAAAACGTCACGTGACGGCAACATGATGCCGTGACTTTGACACCCATGATATAGGGACTCCAGGGATTCAAAATGATGCTTTGTTAGACTTGGGTAGAAACACCAGGATCTTAAATCCTACTTTGACACATAACCACAGACCTGCGGTCATAGTGACCGCAACAGTTTTCCAAAATGTTCGGAACACCCCTATTTTTAGAAATGGACAGTTCCGGTTGCGAATAGCTTTTGTTTTCCCACCAATAAGAGTGTATGCAGCATCACACTTGCGTGAGTTATTTGGTGTTTTCTGTAGCGGCGTTTGAATTTGAATTGCGGTCATTTTGACCACAGATCTTTGTTAACGTGTATATTTTTTATAATGTCAGGGCCACGTTTTCCGCCAAAAAGAGTGCAATTTGGTGATCCAAACTTTGAAGAAACTGTTCTAACATGGTGTGAAGAAGCAGAGAGTGATCTGAGTGAAGTGGAATTGGATTGTGATGAAAATTTTGTAACGGACGATGAGGAACCCGCTGCCGATTCTGACATCAGCGATGATGAAGCCCCCGATGAAATTGATGACTAGATACAATCTACGTCGTGCAATAATTTATATGGCAAGAACAGATTCAAATGGCCTTCTGCACCTTTTGGAAGCAATAGATCCAGAACCACTAGTCACAATATCGTAGTGCAATTACCTGGACTACAGCTAGAACGGTCATTATGACCTCATATCTGTAAAAGTGTAGCTGAAATAGTACATCTGTGGTTAAGGTTTAATCTTTTGCCATCTGTATTTCAAGCTTAAATGGAGATGCTCTCTACTCCAGGACTATAAGTGCCTAATCTGGTTGGCCCTGATTGCCATTCCTTCTTCTGAAAAATAAAGGGAATGGTTATTATCCCTTTTTCCAAGCTTCGGGATCATTTTTCATTGGTCACCATCCGTAGAAAAGTGGTGGCTGTTAGGATGTCATTCTGCAGGGCTTTTTCCTTTAAACCTGACCTGGGGAGAGTCTATATTCTGGCAGATGGCTAACAAGCCCTCATGTCCTTAACACTAATTGATTCTGAGTTTTAGGGCACAGAAATGTCAGCAGTCCCCAGGGAAGTAATGTCATAAATCCAAGAAGACAATGGGACCCATGCTCTGGGTAATAGAGGAATGGGTTGTACACAGGGGTGGGTTCTAACTTACCTCACTGCCGGTTCGCTTCCTCCCGTGCCACGTGGGTGCACGCGTGTTGCGCACGCATGTGCAGTGCTGAAAATCCAGCTTCTGCATGTGCAGAAGCGAAAAAGAAGATGGCGGCACCTATGGTGCCACCGAGAGAGCCGGTTCGGGGGCGTGTCCAGCTGGCCATCGCTGCCGGTTTGGCGAGTGGGGGGAAATTCCCGCTACCGGTTCTAAAAAACCGGTCCGAACTGGCAGGAACCCACCTCTAGTTGTACATAGGAGAAAGAGTGAGTTATATGTAATGTGCCCTGACAGATTGATTCAGGAGCATCCTGAGAGAAGCTTTTCCTGGGATTGGTGAAATTGTAGTGTGTAAAAAGAAAAAAAATTACTCCAGGCTCAGCCCAGTTTGTATTTTAGGATTTTTTTTTAAAAAAGTTATATTTTTATTTTAATCTTTGGCCATGATCCTGCTTATTATGCTTAGCTTTTTTTTTAACCAATTATTTTATTCTTTCACTTTCTGCATCAAATCAGTCCACTTGTTAAGGGTCAAAAAGCAAAGAAAGAGAAATGTGCAAGAATGCTGGGCATGGTTGCATTCAAAGTTTGCCTCAAACTCTGCTTAAAATGAATGAATGAATGAATGAATGAATGAATGAATGAATGAATGAATGAATAAATAGCACATCACATGGTAAAAGCGTCTAGCAAGCCAAGATGGGAAACCATAATTTAAAATAACACTGACTTGAAAGCCTGCCTCAACCCCTGAATGTTACTTTAGCAAGATATGAAAATGTGGAACCATTTTGACAATTTTTGGAGGAGAAGCCAAAGATGTAACTTTTCTTGATAGAAACATTGCTGTTTTGTAAGCAACTGGCATCCACTCCTTCTCCTTCTCCTCCTCCTTTCCCTTCTACTCTTATCTCCTTCTTGTTCTCCATCTCATCTTCTCCCCTGCACTCTTCTCCTTCTCCCATTCTCCCTTATCTCCTTCTGCTCCTTCTCCCCATCTTCTCCTCGTCCTTCTCTCATCTCCTTCTCCTCCTTCCCTTCTCCATCTATCATTATCTCCTTGTTCTCCATCTCATCTTCTCCCCTTCTCCATCTCCCTTCTCTCCTCTCCTCCTTTCCTCATTCTCCTTTTCCCCTTTTCCTTCTCCCCTTCTCCATCTCCCATCTCTCCTCATCCCCTTCTCCTCCTCCATCTACCCTTATTTCCTTGTTTTCTGTCTCATCTTCTCTTTCTCCTTCTCACCTTCTCCTTCTCCTCCTCTCCATCTCTCTCCTCTCTTCTCCATTTCCTCCTTCTCCCCTTCCTCATCTTCCTTCTCTCCTCATCTCCTTCTCCTCTTCTCTATCTGTCCTTATTTCCTTCTTGTTTTCCATTTCATCTTCTCTTTCTCCTTCTCCCCTTCTCCTTCTCTTCTCCATCTCCCTTCCCTTTTCATCTCCTCCTCCTCCTCTCCTTCTCCTCCTCCATCATCTTGTTCTTCATCTCATCTTCTCCCCTTGCCTTCTCCCCTTCCCCATCTCCCTTCTCTCCTCCTCCTCCTTTTCCCCTTCTCCTTCTCCATATTATCTCAGGAAAATAACACTCCATTACAACACTGCATCACTCCCATGCAACTTGTGGAAAACAGACATTACAGTTCCTCCTCTTCTGAGGAGTGTTGCTGCCACCATAAGTCTGGTCATTGCATAGAAGATAGGCAGGGATTTCAGTTTTAAAGCAACTTTTAATCCTTATATTGAGCTGAAAACTCCCACGGGTGAAGATGATGTGGGATTTGAAGGCTGTAGCTGAGTATAATATCTGCATTAACAAATCATGCCTTATAGCCGGAGTTTTGTCTCTATAGGACGCTGCCTGGTGAAAGCAGGAGCACAAAGCAAAGGAGGGATGAAGAACAGAAACTGACAAATTGCTCGGAAGTTGCCTAGAGTGCATTTGAGAAGCTTAAACTGCACAAAGTGGGTGGCTTTACAATGTCTTAAAACAAACCCAGCCTATGTTCATCCTGTTGTAGAAAATTCATGTGATTTAGTAAACTAGGCTAAAGTTAGCCTTGAGCAATTCTCTTGTGTGAACATCGACATTGAATATATTCATTTGCTAGAGAGTGAAGGCAGCTTCACAGGCACATATTTGGGGACAGAAATGAGCTGTTCGAAGTTTAATTTTAGGGGAAAGAGTTGGCATAAGAAGAGATGAGTTGGATCAGGGCCAAAACAATTCCAACAACAGCCAGTCATGTATCAATGGATCACTTACAAACAGACACAAATGCAATATCTTACAGCTTGGCTATTTGCCCAGGCAACTATTTGTGATAGATTTCATGATTGGCCAATTGCTGGGTAAGACCCATATTTTCTACCCCAATGGGCAAAACTTTTCCTAAATCACAAGCGTCTCACCGGTGTTGGCAAGCTCATTTGCTAAGGTTTGTGTAACTAGCAATGACAGGGATTGAATGTGGTGCGGTATTTATGCAGGAGAGGTGCCTGTTTTGCGACTGAGTGAAGAAGGCCTGTTTTTCAGCTTACCAATGTATGATTGGCCATGGGGCTTTAAGTGAGAAATAAATGGCACAGCGATTTGCAGGAGCAAACCTACTTACAGAGATACTGCGAGGATTTGGTGATTTCCATAGAGAGCAAGAAATATCTGCTAACTTCTCCCTCCACCCTCATCCTTACACAATGTACTTCCTTGCATCTCTTCTTTCCGCTCTGGCTGTTAAATGATTATCTTCTGCTAAAGCTACAGGAAATTGGAAATGTTTCTGGAGTTCTTATTTATGTTTTCAAATCCTCGCATACCAGAATTTGTGTGAACTTCTCCAGTAACCAAACAGAACTACTGGGCTCCTCCTGAATACAAATGCCAGCCATGGGTCACTGGTACTCAGGAGGTACTCAGGAGGATGTGTGTACTTAGCCACTCTGAGGAAGAAGGAAAAGGTGTAAAAAAAGCTGATTTTCACAAGAGCAACAGCTGAAAGTAGCTAGTTAAGGGGCATGCCAGAACCGAGGCTGTTTCTGATGCTTCCATTCTGGCTTTTATGGGCAATTCTAATAGGTTTCCATTTTATGATCAATCCTGCTTCACACGTTTTTTTTTCCCACAATAAATTTCACGGAAAGCTGAAAACTTTTGTCCAGTACACTTGTTCTGCTCAGAGAACAGCAATGCAAAATTAAGAAAAGTACAAATACTGAAGTATAATTGTTTTTTCAGTTGGTGTCTTGATTTGGGAAGTGAAGATTAGATATGTTTGCATAAAACTGGACAGATTTCTTATTCCCCCATTTCCCCCACCCCATCTTAACAATGTGACTCTTATCTCTGTATTGTTCATTTTGGTAATGACTATCTAAGATAGTTGGGAGGGACGCGGTGGCTCAGTGGCTAAGACGCTGAGCTTGTCGATCGAAAGGTCGGCAGTTCAGCGGTTCGAATCCCTAGTGCTGCGTAACGGGGTGAGCTCCCATTATTTGTCTCAGCTTCTGCCAACCTAGCAGTTCGAAAGCACGTAAAAAATGCAAGTAGAAAAATAGGGACCGTCTTTGGTGGGAAGATAACAGCGTTCCGTGCCCCTAGAGTCGGGAACGACTAGCACGTATGAGTGAGGGGAACCTTTACTGTAATATTTGTGGGTGTACTCATCGAGGAATGCTGGTCATGAATCAACAAGCTTTATTAACTGGTAACTGTAATAACTCGTACAAACGTGCCTGACAGGAACTGACTGTCATTATCTGACAGCTCCCTTTTTATACAGCAGCCACAGACAAAGTAGCCAATCACAGCTCGTATATTTCCCGCTCCTTAAACAGCCCCCTAGCGGCCCTCCGGAACACTATACCCCCTTTCCAGCAAGTTGGAGCATGCGTATTCCGCTAAATACGCCGGTCTTTTCCAGATTCTACCGGACCGTCTTGGCTCCCCTGGATGGTCTTCCGAGGAACTATCACCAGCCGCTGCTGGGGTAGGCTGGCTGGTGTCCCTAGTCTCCAACAGCGAAGCCTCCCTGGGGTCCTCCCTCTCTGGAGCAGGTAAGTTTATTCCAATTGGATTATTAACAGGTAGTTGCACTGGGCAGCGTGCCGGGTTCCCTTCCCCTGCTCTCAGATCCTCGGGCATAGCGGCCTCTGGGTTGGGGGTGACTGGTGTCCCCCAATGGGACCTTAACTGATCAATGTGGCGGTGCCACTCCCGGCCATCGTCTAAAACCACCCGATAGGAACAGGGGCCACACATCTCCACTATAATCCCCGGGACCCACAGAGGGCTGCCTGCATAATTCCTCGCGTACACGGGGCTGCCCGCCATGAATGCTCGCTCTGGCCAGGACGAATCTAGGGGTTTATCTGGTGTGTACTGGGGGTGCAGTCTGTCCAACGTAGTCTGCAGCCGCCTCCCCATCAGCAACTCTGCGGGACATTTGTTTGTGGACACACAAGGGGTTGTATGCTGAGAGAGAAGCAGCTCCCCTATTTTATGACGCCAATCCCCGGGGCCTAACTTGAGGAGGGTCTCCGTTGCCGACCGCACCATGCGTTCCGCCATACCATTGCTCGCAGGGTGCCATGGCGCAGTTAGGCTGTGTTTAATGCCCAGGCTGGCAAGGAACCCCTCGAACCTCGTGGAAGTTAATTGGGGCCCGTTATCCAAGACCAGAAGATCCGGATATCCATGGGTTGCAAATAGAGTAGTATGGCATCGGATCACTGCCTCCGAAGTGGTGGTAGACATCAAGCAAACTTCCAACCATTTAGAAAAAGCATCTACCACCGCCAAGAACATCTGGCCCTGCACCGGGCCGGCGAAGTCAACATGAATGCGGGACCACGGCCCGGCAGGGGTCTCCCACGCGTGAGGTTGGGCTCTATGTAGGGATGCCCAGGTCTCCTGACAAGGAGCGCAGGTGGATACTCAACCCTCAATCTCTTTATCCAGCCCAGGCCACCAAATGTAACCCCGGGCCAGCACCTTCATACGGACTATGCCCGGGTGGCCCCTGTGTAAGATGTCAAGGAGAGGCTTCCGGAATGGGGGGGGAATAATCACCCTATCCCCCCACAAGAGGCACCCCCGCATTACCAAGAGCTCGTACTGGCGAGACTTAAATGGAACAAAATCAGGCGGAACGCTTTCCATAGGCCTCCCTCTTAAGACCCAAGTCACTACCCGAGACAATACACGGTCCTTGGCAACCGCACATGCAATGTCTATTGCGGTAATAGGCAGCTGGAGGTTGGATATCAAAAGAACCGTAGATGCGGGAGCAGGATCCTCCAGCTTGAGAGGCAAAGGGCAACGACTCAAAGCGTCGGCATGCGCGATGTGTTTCCCTGGGCGGTAGAAGAGACGGTATTCATAACTGGCAAGGAAGACAGTCCAGTGGGTCATTCGAGGGGACATCATCTGGGGGGTCTGACGGTCGCCAGCTAGCAGACCCAGGAGCAGTTGGTGATCGGTCACAAGGTCGAATCTGCGCCCGTAGAGGTAGTGGTGGAAACGGCGCATCCCCGCCACCAAAGCCAATGCCTCCTTATCAATCTGGCCGTAGTTGCACTCGGGTCCAGCCAGAGTATGGGGAAAAAATGCAATGGGGGCTTAGTACAGCCCCCACCCCATACGGCGAAGCGTCACAAGTGAGGACAAGTGGCAGCTGGTTGCTATACTGGGCGAGCACGGTATTGGATGTCAGTAGGTGTTTGACAGCCGAGAAAGCCTGCTCCTCACGGGGACCCCAGTGCCACGGAACACCGGCATTCAACAGGTGGTGCAGGGGCTCCGCCACAGTCACTTTGTGCGGCAAGAAGATCGCATAAAAATTAAGGAGGCCGAGGAAGGCCTGCAGCTCGGACCTAGTGGTGGGAGCTGGGGCGTCTACAATGGCTCTGGTCTTTGAGGGCGTGGGATGAATCCTGGTGGAATCGACCAAAAACCCTAGGAACTCTACACTCAGGGCAGCGAATACACACTTATTCTGCTTCACTCTAAGGCCAACCTCCTGGAATTTAGAAAGCACAGCGCGAACGCGTGCAAGTAATACAGCCTGCGTAGGGGCAGTGATCAAAACATCATCAAAGTAAGGCACCATCCCTGGAAGCCCATGTAGCAACCGCTCCATAAGACTTTGGAAGATTCCAGGGGCGGTGCTTATGCCAAATTGCAGGCGGCGGCAACGGAACGCACCCCTATGGGTAATGATAGTCTGAGCCTCTGCAGCTTGATTGTCCACAGGTAGCTGTTGATATGCCTGGGACAGATCCAGTTTAGCAAAAACTCCCCCACCCCCCAGGGAGTGGAGCAGATGCTGGACTACTGGCACGGGATATGCATGGGAAGGCAGCGCACAGTTCACCGTGCACTTGTAGTCAGCACGTAAGTGGATACTACCATCAGGCTTAATGGGAGTAACGATGGGGGTTTTCCATTGAGCCTGATCCACCGGCTCCAAAATCCCTTGGGAGAGCAGCCAGTCAATCTCTGCATCCACTTTGGGCCGCAGGGCGAAGGGAACCCGCCATGGCTTGAGGCGAATGGGGGCCACAAGGGGATCTAAATTGAATGACACGGGGGTGCCCTTGTATTTTCCCAGTTGGCCGTCAAAGACCGAGGGGAATTCTCTGGCCAACATGGCGCCTGTGCTGTCCCCTGACACAGAATTGATGCCTTCAATGGTGAACCCCAAGGCGGAGAACCAATCTAGCCCTAAGAGGCTGGTGAGGGGACCATCCACAATAACAAGGGGCAAGTTGCCTGAAAACGCCTTAAATCTGACTGGGAACCTGCCCCTCCCAATGACAGGAATGCTAGCCCTCTGATAATCTCTAAGAGAGAGAGGGCATAGCTCAAGGCGTTTCTTAGACATACGGGGAAACACCCGCTTCAGGGTGCTCCACGATACGATGGACATTGCGGACCCCGTATCGACCTCCATGTGGCAGGGCGAGTGTCCAAGCAGCATGGTGATGGAGATTTTGTCCCCTGAGGAGAGTTGGGTCTTCCAGACGACCTTTGGCCGGCCCTTGTCACAATCGTAAATGGTGTAGCAATTGCCCCTTTTTGATGACCAACCCCCCGGTGGCCACTTCTGTGAGGCATAAGCAGGCTCTTTGTATGACTGGCCAGGAGGGGGCTTCCCTGTGCGACAGACTCTGGCGATGTGTCCCCGGCGGCCGCATCGGCGGCAAACAGCTTCTTTGAAGGTGCATTGTGCTCTCAGATGGTTACCCTCGCAACCCATACATGGCGTGCGGGATGGGGGGGGGCGGTTCCTAGAAGCGCCGCTTCTCTGGCCTTCTGTGAGGTGGCAGATTTCCTCCTCTATTGTCAGTTCATTTTCTAGCTCTTCAGGGAGATTGTCTATAGCAGTTGTGCGAGTGGTAGATGGAGGATTTGAACTCCCATCCATCTCGGCGAGGGATTGGGATGACATCTCCGCAGCACGAGCCTCATCCAGGGCGACCTGGAACGTGAGGCCGTGCATCGCGAGGAGCCGCCTCTTCAAACAACAATCCCTCACCCCAAAAACCAGTCTATCTAGGAGGTAATCTTCCAAATTGTAGAACTCGCAATATAACGCGGCTCTGCGCAAAGCGGCCACATATTGATGTATTGATTCTCCCTCCCCCTGGTTCCTATGATAGAATGCATATCGTCGTGTGCAACAGGAGGGTGGAGGGGCATAATGGTCTTTAAGTTTAGCCAGCAGTTCTTCCCATGTCATATTGTGGATTGATTTGGGGGCAAAGAGGGCTCGGGCTGTCTCGAACATTTCAGTCCCACAAAACCCTAAGAAGTAAGCCCTCTTCCTATCGCCTGACAGCTCGGTATACGCGTTGGCGATGAGGAAGTACTCGAATCGAGCTACATAAGATTCCCAGGTCTCACCGGGTGGGTTGAAGGGAGCGAAGGTGTGTTGGGTCGCCATTTCGTCCCTTCGGCCCGAACGTCTATCTGACAGCGCTGTCTCCTCACTCCCTTCTAGGAATGGCCGACGAATTCCAATTCTTCAATTTAGGAGCGGTATCCCACCTTCGTCACCAGTGTAATATTTGTGGGTGTACTCATCGAGGAACGCTGGTCATGAATCAACAAGCTTTATTAACTGGTAACTGTAATAACTCGTACAAACGTGCCTGACAGGAACTGACTGTCACTATCTGACAGCTCCCTTTTTATACAGCAGCCACAGACAAAGTAGCCAATCACGACTTGTATATTTCCCGCTCCTTAAACAGCCCCCTAGCGGCCCTCCGGAACACTACATTTACCTTTACCTTTATCTAAGATAGCAAGGAGAGATTTTCCCTTCCTGCCATTTGATCCTTATTAAGATATAGATCTTGCACTGCAAAACATAAGAATGCCTAAAGGACCCTCCCCTGTTTATTCCTGATAAGCCTGCTCAGAACTGACCCTATTATTAGAGCCAGTTTGGTGTAATGGTTAAAGTGCTGTCCTAGAAACCAGGAGATTGTGAGTTCTAGTCCTGCCTTAGGCATGAACGCAGACTGGCTGGATGACTTTGGGCCAATCACCAGGAGACTGTGAGTTCTAATTCTGCATTAGTCATGAAAGCCAATTGGGTGACTTTGGGCCAATCACCAGGAGACTGTGAGTTCTAGTCTTGCATTAGTCATGAAAGCCAGTTGGGTGACCTTGGGCCAATCACCAGGAGACTGTGAGTTCTAGTCTTGCATTAGTCATGAAAGCCAGTTGGGTGACCTTGGGCCAGTCATTCTCACTCAGCCCTTGGAAGAAAAAGGCAAGGCTCTACTTTATTCCCAGCAATGCCTCTGGGCCTGAAATAAAACAAAGGGTTAGGGAATAAAGCTGAGCCTTGGAGCAATCCAGTCTCCGTGCTATTCTTTTAAAGTTATATCTACATATTTTCAAAATGAAAAATCATTAGGTAGAGGCAAAGGATTCCCATGACGGGTCCATTGGCCTCGTGGCACCCCCAGGTCCTGGGTTTAGCCCCATTCAGCACAGGATATAATAATGTTAACAGTAGACACATGCCACCAATTAAGACCAAAATATTTTCTTGCCACACACATGTGCAATAACACACATGGGGATCATTGGAAGCAGCAGAACGGCCAGCTGGTGCCTGTAAAAGCTCCTTCTTTTTGGCTCAGTGCTGGGAAAATCCCTATAGAGCTCTTCACAAAAGTGCTTTCCTACATATTCCTGGCAATTGGACATGCCATATTATTCACCGTCTCATTGGGCTTCAAACTATGCATGCCATAAATAAACGGGGGGGGGATCATCCCCGAGAAGGGAGGTTCGGAAGCTTAAGACAAATTGAATTCAGGCAGAGCTTAGAAATCACCCTTCCTCCTTGCTCTGCTTCAGTTCTTCCCCTGCTTCTCTCCCCCGCACCTAGCCCCTTGCCGTTGCTAACCACGCTCTACAATTCCCACCCATCTTCTTATTTGGGGGCTTATTTGCTGTACACATGTTGTTTACAGTGCAATTGTACAATAATTTGGCAAGCCAAAGGGCTGCTGAGGAAATGAAATAAGGCACTTCAAACTTGTAGCATTTGCCCGGCTCTGAGATGCTTAATAGGGCTATAAGTAAAACAATCTGGCTAGAAGATTGGTGTGTGTGTGTGTGTGTGTGTGTGTGTGTGTGTGTGTGTATGAGTGTGCCTGTGAGTGTGCAGACACATGAACATGCAGGCAGACCCACATTGGCTGTCAGGAATGTCCAAAGAATAGCCTGCTGGAATATCAATAGATCGTGCAGGGGCAACTTAAGAGGAAGCACCATGGCTAGTTCTCAAACAACCTTGGATTGTTCTTGTTCCAATGGTAAGAACGGTGTTTCTCAACCTTGGCAATTTTAAGATGTGTGAACTTCAACTCCTAGAATTCCGGAGCCAGCACAATGGTTGAAGAATTCTGGGGGCTGAAGTCCACACATCAAAACTGCCAACACTGAGAAATACTGGGTAGGGGAGAGAAAAGACCCACCAGTCTTTCAGCAACCTTGTAAGGTAGGTCACTGTTATTGCTATTTTGGAAAGGATTGAGGGCTCCTCTCTATTTTTATCTCCTAGTATGAAATATCACTGAGATTTTAAACCTAAGGCTAGGAATTTTAAAGAAGAGTTTGGATAACCATTTGCCTGAAATGGTACAGGGTTTCCTGCCTGAGCAGGGAGTTGGACTAGAAGACCTACAAGGTCCCTTCCAGCTCTGTTATTCTATTCTATTCTGTTCTGTTCTGAATATAATTATAACTAATTTTGTTTGTTTGTTTATCTAAAGAGCAGGATAAAACATATATTACATAAAGAAAAGTGTAGAATTCATGGTAAGTTCTGGGTAGCAAGATCACCGAGACCTTCTGCAGAACTTTAAGAGAAAAAGGTCAGATACAAGAAGATGAAATGGAAGCTACGCGGTCATCAATTTTCTTAATGTTCCAAGAGTACCGGTGCTTTATTCCTTCCCAAATGTTCATGCCTGCTGTGGGTTAGCAAGCTTTCCTTGAGGCAGTTTGGCTTTGGAGAACCAAGGGCAGAGCATACTCTTATCTCTAGAGGCAGCTCAAATCCTCACCATGATTAATGTTAATACAATGACTGCTAAATGATTTAGCAGCAACAAATGACTTTCTGTTCAAACAGTCAGATAAATCATCTGCTCCCTCAAGAGATAAAGCTGGAAGAGTCCAGTTTGCTATTGTACCAAATGAACATCTGCCCTGCCTGTCTCCCTTGTCCAACTCCATCCACAATTCAGACAGCAGGAGACATTTCTTGCTCTCTTCCTGCTAACTGGAGATTTTTCAGCAGTAGAAAGCCATGGTCTGCTCAACTGTGGTTAGTATTTCTCCTCATCTAGAGGTTCTGAACTTTATTTCAGGTTAAGAACATTTCCTTCCTTTGACTACAGGTAGTCCTCAACTTACAACAGTTCATTTAATGACCATTCAAAGCAGGGGTGAAATGCTCCCGGTTCGCTCTTACCTGTCGGTCGCCATAGAGCCGGTCGCCAAGGTAGTGCGAGGCGCCACCCACCCACCTGGACACCGCCATTTGGGTTCTTTTACCCTCTGCGCATACGCAAAGCGTTCTGTGCATTCGCAGAGGGTAAAAGAACCCAAATGGCGGCATCCGGGCGGGTGGGCAGCGCCTCGCGCTATCTTGGTGACCGGCTCTATGGCGACCGACAGGTACGAGCAAACGGGAGCATTTCACCCCTGGTTCAAAGGTACAACGGCACTGAAAAAGTGGCCGCTTTTCACACTTACGATGGTTGCAGCATTCCCATGGTCATGTGATCAAAATTTGGACGCTTGGCAACTGATTCGTATTTATGACTGTTGGAATGTCCCAGGGGGCTCAGGTGAATCACCTTTTGCCACCTTTTTGCAAGCAAAATGAATGGGGAAGCCAGATTCACTTAACAACTATGTTACTAACTTAACAACTGCAGTGATTCACTTAACAACTGTGGCAAGAAAGGTTGTAAAATGGGGCAAAATCATCTTAACAAAGGTTTCACTCAGCCACAGAAATGTATCCTTCGGTTGAGGACTATCTGTACTGGGGTCACTCTCCCAAAAGTACCTAGATCCAAGAAAAGCAGAAAGTGGGGCCGGAACACAATTTGAATAAGCAGCAGAATGAGTGTCCCCAACGCAGGGCCAGAAAGCTGCTGTTGGAAAGAGCAGAGAAATCTTTTTTGTCTTCTACTACAGTGGCCCCCCCAACCTTTTGGGTACCAGGGACCGTTTCTGTGGAGACCAGAAGTGGGGTGTTTTTGTGTGCTGCCTGCACCCTGCGGATGGGGCTTTGCTTGTTTGCGCAGCCTGGTTTCTGGCATGCCGCGGATCGTTGCCGGTTCACAGACCGGAGGTTCGGGACCCTTCTTCTACTGCATTGTTATAGCTCAACTGAACAGGCATGGTTATTTTAGCTCCAGTGCAAACCACAATGAAGGGACATAATAATACTAGAATAGGTAGAATTAGTGGGACATAATAATAGAATCAGTAGAATTAGTTTAACTTGCTATTTCACGTCTGTAAGAATTGCTTTGCTTCTGTAAGAATTAGAATGGCCTCTGCCATTTGCTTCTACCAGTGATCTAACTCCTGCTATCTTGTGTTTTTGTGTGTGTGTGTGTGTGTGTACTACTCGGTGCCTGGTGCATATCTCAAGCAAGAAGCGGGGTATGTCATGGCCTGGCAGGGTTACATCGGGCAAATACCTCTGTTGCTAAGCACTCAGCCCCCCCTGTTCCTTGCTGCACTGGTGAAGGAGAGCACAGACACCCAGGGCTACAAGGAATGTACCAGGGGGCCAGAGTTGGGTAACCTGGAGGTGTAAGATGTTCATCATACTCTCCCTAGGTGTGGTTTTTCCCTTGCATGCTTGCCGCCTGTGTGCCGTGGGAAATTGTCCACCCAGCGATTTTGTTTTGCAAAATAAAAGCTGTTACTTTTTCCAAGCCTCTTCTTGGGCCTCTCTTTGGCATTCGGGTGACTCAAGTACATTTTGGGACCTAACAACAACATATTGGATAACTTGCATGTGAAAGAGATTTGCCAGGAATTTTTTTTTTTTTTAAAGATCTTCTGAAGCTGTGCACTCATGCATATGTAGACAGTCACAAAAACAAGAAAGAAAATCTTACAGCGTTTGAATGTTACTGTATCTCGTAATACTCTAATTACTATATGCATGTAACCTAGTAATACATAATGACAGGGTGCTCCAGAAATGATAATGCTCAGATGAAATGCTTGAGCTGTATTATCTTTTTTTTTTTTCTCCACCCCTCCAGCCTTCTTTCTGCTATCTCCATGAACCCTTTGGCCACCAAGGATCCCTCCCTTGCTTCTCCTCTCCCGCTTTCAGTTATATGTCAAATTAAAAGATAGAAGCTCTATGTCTGAATCAACTTAATCAGTTCCATTAAATAATTCATGTTGATTTAGGAAAAGCTTTATTCCTAATGGGTCTTTGAGGAAGGCAGAGTTAACACTTTTTTTTTTTTAAAGGAGAAAAATGCCTGGGGAAGGAGGAGAAGGCAGAAGGAGAGTAACTGGCAGCAAAAGGTAAATGTAAAATCTAATTGTGTATCAATTATTAAACATACATTTCTGGAGTAAATTCTTGCCCCTCTGCAGAGCTATTCCTTCTTATTGTAGGTCTCTCCTGAACCCCTCTGCAACTTCTTAACTCTTTCTCTTATTTCTAAAGCACAGATGATTAAAAGTTTGTAAGAATACTGGCATCCATCACCAGTTCAAAGAGGGTGACAAACAACGGAATATCTATTTTAATCCTGCCAAAGATTCCATAATCAAGCTGTGGTGTTAAATTATGGAAACATTTGGCTTAGCTTGAAAACCGTGAGCAAAACTTTTGCTGTAATATTTGTGCATTTCATAGATACAAAAAAAAAAAAAAAAGCCAAAATGACATTGGTGCATCACAAGGATTGCAGCAGAGGTGGGTTCCTCCCGGTTCGCACCGGTCCTATAGAACCGGTAGTAAACCGGTGGTGACGTCACAGAGCCGGTTCTGTGGGTGCCGGTCCATGGATGCCACCATCTTTTTTTGGGGGAATTTTTTGGGGGGGAATTTTTTTGGGGGAAATTTTTTGCTGATTTTTGCTTCTGCGCATGCGCAGAAGCTGGGTTTTCAGCACTGCGCATGCACCGCCATCTTGTTTTCAGCTTTTTTGGGGAATTTTTTGCTTCTTTTGCTTCTGCGCATGCGCAGAAGCCGAGTTTTTGGCACTGCGCATGCACACCTGTGCGCGCAAAGTGCACACGCAGCCACATGGCGTGGGAAGAAGCGAACCAGCGGCGAGGTAAGTTAGAACCCACCCCTGGATTGCAGCTAACCATTACTTGACTCAGGCATAGTCCCAATTTTGTACAACAAAATCATTTAAACCATTGTGGATCTTTAAGGTGACTGATATTGATTTGTCCCTTTGAAAGGTAGTTAGGGGTAGTCCTCAACTTAGGACAGTTCATTTAGTGACCATTCAAAGTTACATCATCACTGACAAAAAGTAACTTGTGACCATTTTTCAAACTTACGACCTTTCCAGCATCCCCTTGGTCACGTGATCAAAATTCAGACAGTTGGCAACTGACTCACATTTATGACGTTTGCAGTATCCCGGAATCATGTGATCCCTTTTTGTGACCTTCTGACAAGCAAAGGCAATGGGTAAACCAGATTCACTTAACAACCATGTTACTAACTTAACAACTGCAGTGACTCACTTAACAACTGTGGCCAGAAAGCTCATAAAATGGGGGAAAACACACTTAACGAATGTCTCGCTTAGCAACATCAGTTATGGTCAAGGACGTCACCACCATGTCCTAAATTCCATAAATAAGTATGCATGTAAGAGAAGTCATTATTTTCAGTGATTCTTAATATAGCACATAAAGTCAATTACACAGAAAGATTCTGAGTTAATAGGTTAGTAGTGAACCCCTTCAAGTAAGTGTTCTATATATTCAAAGGCTTATTGAGATAGAGACCTGTACATTTTGAGTACTACTGTAAATGAACATGGGTTCCTAGTAATCTTATTTCCTAGATATTTTTTCAACCATCCACTGACTTTGAAGCATCACTGGAGACTTGCCAAAAATCAATGTTTTCTATTTGTGGGTGGCTTTGGCTGATAACCTTTTTCTAGGAACAGTCATAACCAGCAAGGGGGAAATTGCCCTCAAATAACCACAATGAAATGTTTGGGATGAATCAATCTCATCGCCTTGAAGGGAGTCGTTTTTCTTTATGGCTTCCAGAAAAGGAAGGAAGGAAGGAAGGAAGGAAAAATGATTTTCCTTGCATAGAGCTGGCAGAGCTCTCTGGATTTCTAGATGTACAAAAATGAAACAAAACAAAAATTAAAAAAATCACCTCCCAACAAATCCAGTCAAAGAGCATATTTGATCATCTACCTTAACGTCCTACCTGTTAACGACTACTTTAATTTCAACCGCAATAACACTAGGGCTATCAATTGATTCAAACTAAATGTAATCTGCTCTAATCTTGATTGTAGAAAATACGACTTCTGCAATAGAGAAGTAAATGTCTGGAATACTTTACCTGATCCTGTTAGTTTCTCTAACCCCCATACCTTTTACCTTAAACTGTCTACCGTGGACCTTACACGTTTCTTAAGAGGTCCCTAAGGGGGTGTGCATAAGTGCACCAGCATGCCTACCATCCCTGTCCTACTGTACCCATTTGTATGTACTCATTTTATGTGTTTATGGCTATGTTTTGCTTCTTTATATCCATTTATTTGTGCCATTTTTTTCATGTGTCCTGTTTCCTTGCACTTGTTGACAAATAAATAAATAAAAATAAATAAATAAATACATTTATCTTATGGGTTAAAGGCTTCTGATGCCACTCTTTACCTGGAGGCCTGAAGCGTTCCTATCAGTTTTATAATATTTTTCAGCAAGAACTCTGGAAGTAACTGAAAAAAGGATCTTCCAAGCATGGAGTTCCACTGAGCCATATTAAAATGGTTAACTGGATCAGGAATTGATGGCAATGATGAAAAATTTACCCCATCTATATAGGGGTTGTTATGTAGGAAAATCAGAGAGCAGTAAGAACAAGATCAACCTCTTCCCCCTCCCCTCCACCAAATGCTTATTTTAGAAAAAAGATGCAGTTTCATTTGCCAATCAACCATGGGACATAGCTAGCTAGCATCAGCTGGCATTCCTGAGGCAGAGTGTCACATTGTCAAAATTAGAGCAGTTTCCTTGGTTCTTCTCCTTCCCCTTCCTTTCTCACTTCTTCTCCTTCTCCTATTCCTCCTCTCCTCCCTCCTCATTATTCTTCCCCTCCCTTCACTCCTCCTCCTCCTCCTTCTTCTATCTCTCCTCTCCTCCTGTTTTCTTCTCCTTTTCCTTCTTGTTCTCCTTCTCCTCCCCCACTCTTCCCCCTTCTTCTCCTTCTCCTATCCCTCCTCTCCTCTCCTCCCTTCTCCTTCTTTCCCTTCCTTCCTCACTTCTTCTTCTCTTTCTTCTATCCCTCCTCTCCTCCTCCCTCCTCCTCTTCTTTTTCCTCCTCCTCCTTCCTACCCTCCCTTCTTTTTCTCCTTCTCCTACCCATCTTCTCCTCCTTCTCCTTCTCCTATCCCTCCCTTCCTCCCTTCTCCCTTCCCTCCCTTCCACCTTCTCCCTTCTCCTCCTTCTCCTACCCATCCCTTCCTCCCTTCTCCTTTTCTGTCTCCTCCTCCTCTCATACTTCCCTTCTCTTCCTCATGGCAAAGCAACTGCTCAGCATTTCTATCTGCCTGAATGCATATGAGATTGGGAAACTCAACGCTAATTAATGTGTCTGCAACCCCCAGCTTAGCCGGCAGGGTCTGGAATTCACTCACTGTCTCATGAGTCTAGCAGGATCTGCAAGGTAACCCTCTGGCACATCTGGCAGATGCATATTTTAAGAATGTGCATCTGTTGGCTATATTATCTCTCTTCTATCTCCCCCTCCAAAAATTTCACGCTTTGATGGAAGACCTGAGGGAAACCTCCAGTGGTTACAACCAAAGTGTTTGCTTAGCAGTTTTGTATGAAAGCTGTTGGATTTTTTTTCTGCCTTCTCTCTCTCCAAGTTCTAATCAGGCTTGGGCTTTATTTAATTAATATTCCAACTTAGTTAAACAGATCATAAATTAACATGCTCTTGCATTAAAAAAAACGTGTCAGATAGCAAGAGGCCTCTGATGGGTTTTAAGAGATTTCCCTTCTCAACTCTGGATTCCTAAATGTTTCTGTTTGTGTCTAGATGTGTATATACAAGGTGTAGCAAAAGTCAGAGGCGTGGATAATCTATTGTATAAATTATATTAAATGTTTGAATTGGTTGTCCTTTTTCTTCTGAGAAATTACTTATTTGGTGTATTACCTTTGAAGATTCCTAAGAACAGTAACATTTTCTATGGAGAAATACATAATAAACATATTGTGATGGGCCTATGGGGCCAATACACACACACACACACACACACACACACACACACACACACATAGATACACTCCATTCTTGGTTCCCCCAAGTTTTCACTACATGTGTTTTTATGTACTGTAGTTAAGAACTTGGGAGAATGTTTTATGAACAAATAAATACCTTTACTTCATACATGTATTTTACACCATCAACTCCCAATATGACCTCAAAAAGTTAGTTGGCAATCAGTGGGCAAAAACAGGAAAACAAAACAAAACAAAAACTGCAAACAATAGGACAATTAAACAATGGAACAGCTTGTCTTCGGAAGTTGTGGGTGCTTCATCACTGAAGGTTTTTAAGAGACTGGACAATCACTTGTCTGAAATTATATAGGACCTCCTGCTTGAGCAGGGGGATGGACTAGAAGACCTCCAAGGTCCCTTCCAGCTCTATTCTGATTCTGAACTACTCTGATTCAATAGTTGACCTTTGCATTGGGTCGGAGAGGACGATGAAGTTCAAATATGTTTCTAAGGAAATTGCTGTGTCAGATAGATTCTGGTTCATCTTTCAGCAATTGATCTGGACTATAGATACATGCTTTTGGGTGTGACCATTTATTACTTACTGGGAAGAAAGATCTTCAATATGGCAGATGGATGGAAGTGTGAATTGTGCAACATCTTTGGAAACTGTTTGTGCAACAATAACGAGATGATAATTTGTGCCATATAAACACATGCTAATTTACAGTATGTGTTTTCCAAGCTGCGGCAAAAAGCACGTTTCATAGCTAACTTTCTATATAAAAATAACAGGATAGAGAAATCCTTCGGATTCCCATACAAGGAAAGGAGCAGGAAGGCACCATGAATGTCCAGAGTCCAGGCTCACAAATACAGGTGTCTATATTACCGTGTTTCTTCGAAAATACGACCGGGTCTTATTTTCTTTTGATCCCCGAAAAAATGGCTAGGCCTTCTTTTCGAGGGGTGTCTTAATTTCCCCCCCACACGTCTCACCTGACCACCAGGCCACTTCTTTCGTGGCCAAAAGGAGCGCCCCACATGCCCCACGCACCTCACCTGGCCACTGGGCCGCTTCTTTCACGGCCGAAAAGAGCAAGTGACGTGACCCACGTGCCTCGCCTGGCCATTGGGTCGCTTCTTTTGCGGCCGAAAAGAGCGAGCAACACGATCCACGTGCCTCACGTACCCTTGCCTACCTGTAACGGTCACTCCAGCTACCGGTAGCCGTCCACCCGAAAAAGCCTGCTGTCGTCCAGTCTGACAAGCCTGGCCGCGCATACGCTTAAATAGGGCCAAATTTTGGGGGTAGGGCTTAATTTTAACGCATGCGCACAAACAG
Source organism: Thermophis baileyi (assembly GCA_003457575.1). Classification (NCBI taxonomy): domain Eukaryota; kingdom Metazoa; phylum Chordata; class Lepidosauria; order Squamata; family Dipsadidae; genus Thermophis; species Thermophis baileyi. The sequence goes on along the minus strand of QLTV01004081.1, from coordinate 717,999 downwards.
TGCTGGGCCTTCTTTTTGGGGTGGGTCATGTTTTAGGAGAAACACGGTAGCTATGGAGTGAGTTTTAATATAACAAGTCAAATGCATTTATAATCCAGGATTTCAAAAGTTGAGATCCCAGGGCTGTATTCATCTCAAAAGCATACCTTGAACATCTCCAAAACTTACCACTGTTCTTAAGTATGTGACAGAAGGGAGAAATTATTAAATAATGTGTTTATTAACCTCATGCAATTACGGTAATATAATATTAATTATGCTGACATTAAAACCTGATTGCATTAAATTATTTTTGTCCTGATGCCACATACTACTTTGTTCTGACCTCTATGTGTCTGTGCGAGTATTCACACACAACACAACACAAAAATCTCTAAAATGCCAGCTCTTGTTTTAATCAACCTGGCTCGCATATCATAAAACAGATGATGATGATGATGATGATGATGTCAATCAGTAGTGGGTTCTAAAACCCTTTACTACTGGTTCGCGCGTGCATGTGATCTGGGCGGGTGGGCGGAGCCTCCCGCCGCCGCTGCTACCAGTTCTAAGAACCGGTCCGAACCGGGAGCAACCCACCGCTGATGTCAATAAGATAATGCAAAGACTATAGAATTTCCTTTCTTTTTTTTTTTAGTCAAAATCTACAAAATTAACTACCAGACGGAACAGAATCTAGAACATACGGTTCCTACCTGGCATGGTGAAAAGGAGAGGGGCTTAAACACTACTTTGCTGAAAATAAAACCTCAGCCACGGTAGACTGTTTTAACAAAGGCAAGGTTTGTCATCACTTATGACACTGAAATATGCATCAACATAACAAGAAAGCTTTTCTCCATAAATCTTTGTTTGACTTTGGAATGTCACATCGGGTTTTTTTAGCGAATTAAAGGAAGCAATCTTCACTAAAGTTAAAACAGCTATAGCATCACAATTTTTATTTAGTTCAGATTGTGGAAATTGTAAACGAGCTGAAAAGTCTGATTATCATAAGTGTTTCCAACATTTTGGCCTTTTTCTCATCATGTTTGGTAGAGGTCAAAATAGACGAGTATAATGAGGGACACGGCACTGATGTGTTCAGAGTCTGTGCCACTTGTTTAAATGTGTAAAGAAAGCATAGGTTTTTATACATATAACTGTCAATTTTTATTCTTTGTAAACATTGTAATTTTGTTAAATGTCAATGAATGACTATAAGGAAAGGACGTCCCTTCCATCACCATCTTGTCTTCTTCTGTGGTCATGCCCTACTGGACATTTGTAACATTTTGGGAGTACTTTAATCAATTCTGTCTGAATGTCCAAGGCTTGAATCAAAACGTGGCATAAGATGTTCAAAATCCTCAAATATCTACTCAGTACCAATGCTGAATTTAAATTGGTTTTCTCCTAAACATTTTGAAAATACTGAGCATACAGACAGACATAGTTAAGCATTTATGAATCCATCTATTTTTCAGACTGAGAGTTAAGGATCTGCTTAAATTTCCACTCATGAAATCAATGAGATTCAAGGCAGCTCTGCTTTGGTTTGGCCAGTTCCATTAACTGCATCACTTCCCACTTTTCTTGTACCTCTGAAATTTCTTTTTTCATAAATAATTTGTGCTGATACTTTTTGCCATGAATATTTTAATTTCTGAATAAACTTCATTCCCTCCATGAAGCCTTGTGAACCTTAAACATCCATTAAGGGATTGTTTGGTTTTCCTTATTGCAGTACTTAAAAAAATGATTGGGAGGCAGCTGGTCTTGTCTATGGAGAAAGTAGTACCCATAAGAATAAACAGGAAGGTTACTATTCAACTCTTTTCTCATTGTTTCCAACATGATTTGGCGGTTTAGAAAGCAAATACCAAAATGTAAGGTTTAGTGTGCAACAGATGTTCAACTTCTTTCAACAATGTGTAGAAAAACATTATTCAGGCACTCTTTACCTGAAGTACTCAACCTAAACACTCCACCCTCTAACTCCATTGCTTCTTTAATGTTGTCTGCTGCAGATGTTCTTGTGTTGGTCGAGAAGATCAACAGTTGTGTAGACTTCATGCACATGCATATGTGATATCAATTGATGCAGGGAATCTGCTATATCAGGACCATACATGATATAGGAACCAACATAGCTTTGTTGTTGCCAAAGTTTGCGATTAATGCAGAAATACCTGCAGATATCAATATGTGAGTGACCTTGGTGGGGTGGGAAAGGCTTAGTCAAAGCATTCATTTCTTGGGGATAGAATAGAATAGAATAGAATAGAATAGAATAGAATAGAATAGAATAGAGTAGAGTAGAGTAGAGTAGAGTAGAGTAGAGTAGAGTAGAGTAGAGTAGAGTAGAGTAGAGTAGAATAGAATGAAAAGTAGAGTAGAGTAGAGTAGAGTAGAGTAGAGTAGAGTAGAATAGAATAGAATGAAAAGAAGTAGAGTAGAGTAGAGTAGAGTAGAGTAGAGTAGAATAGAATAGAATAGAATAGAATAGAATAGAATAGAATAGAATAGAATAGAATAGAATAGAATAGAATAGAAATGTTCAGAATAAATACAATAAATTAAAAGGTCCCTGAATAGGACTCCATACACTCGTTTCCAAGTCATCCATCTCAAAGTAAAAGCAGGGAAAAGGTACTAGTAGGATATAGACATATGTTATCTAAGCTTGGCTTCCAATGAAGTTTTACATGATGGTTTGTACCCCAACATCTCTTGCAATGTCAATGTTTCTAGTGTTGGAACTAAGAGTAAATCTCATCTCTTGACTTCATCCAATGTTAAGCAAATTTCTTCAGACACATGAAAACAATTGTTAGGGTGTCAATGGGTTCTTCAGATCACTCACAACCCAAGCATTGTCTTAGATGATGCTAGTAGGTAGCTCTTAGCTCATCAGTACCATTGCTTGGGGTGAATTTGACAAGAGGGTGCTTTTAACTCCCTGCCAAGTTTGCAAATACTGACTTAAAGAGACTTTCTTTCTCTCTCAAGTTTGTTTGAACTTTTTATTTCACACAGAGCTGTCTGATGAACAGCATGAGCTAAGCATTTTTAAGTCACATTGATTTCTACAAGAGAGGCTTAAGCACATGCTTAACTATCCCATCAGTTGAACTTAAAAAGGCTTATCTTTGACTGGATCATGCCCGGTTCTAATAAATGTCAGTCAATAGCCCTATTTCCAAATATATAGAATTCATTGAAAATGGCCATCAGAAGAAAATACCATGGTTGGCTTTAGTTTTATGCTTTGATTTCCACATTCTTCTCACCTGATGAGTTCCATCCAGCTTTAAAATACTAATTTAAAAGATTATGATCATTTTGGATCATTACTATAATCATCAAGGTGTTTCTCCCCCACCCCCAATGTGAGACAAATACACCATTAGGGAAACAATGAGGGTCCATATAGTTTGATCTTCTTATTCTGCAGTCAAATAGGTATAATAAAAAGTACTGTGATGATTCGTTTTGCTTTGCATTCTTTTGCCTTCACTCACTTCTGACTCCCCATATAATTAAATGCAGCACTTCCCTCCTTTCCAATCTGAAACATAGTTCAAAGTATCAAGCAACATAGCTGTGGTGGCCGAGTGGTTAGAATGCAGTACTGCAGGCTAATTCTGCTGACTGCAGACTGCTGTTCGGCAGTTCGGTTCTCACTGGCTCAAGGTTGACTCAGCCTTCCATCCTTCCAAGGTTGGTAAAATGAGGAACCAGATTGTTTGAGAGCAATAGCAATAGCACTTAGACTTATATACCGCTTCACAGTGCTTTACAGCCCTCTCTGAGCGGTTTACAGAGTCAGCATATTGCCCCCAACAATCTGGGTCCTCATTTTTACCGACCTCGGAAGGATGGAAGGCTGAGTCAACCTTGAGCCTGGTGAGATTCGATCTGCCAAACTACTGGCAGCCGGTGATCAGTAGAAGTAGCCTGCAGTACTGCACTCTAACCACTGCGCCACCGCGGCTCATATGCATCATCAGCAATATGCTGATTCTGTAAACCACTTAGAGAGGACTGTAAAGCACTGTGAAGCAGTATATAAGTGCTATTGCTATTGCTATCATAGGTTCCTAGAGGCTTAGTGAAGGAACTTTGCCAGAAACTCCCTCACTGGGATGAAGCATTGCAAGACTAAGTCTAGACGGCTGATACAAGAGAATGGCTTGCTAATTGGAAGATCACATGGCTTGCTGATGTTTCTTCTTGGTCAGCTATCTCAACAGAGCAGTCTGAAATTCACACTGGTTAAGTGGGTTCTGAGTAGGGTTTTTGGAGAATTTCTCACAATTGCCTCAAAATATTTGTTAGTTTTTGTTTGTTGGTGGGGTTTTTTTGGGGGCCAATATCACACTGTTGAAGCAAGTGGAGATAGGTCAATTAATTAATTTTTGGAAACAGTATTGTCTCATTTGGGCCACAACTAGTAGAAAGTGGAGACCATCGAGAGAAGACGCGGTGAGAACCTCTGGGAGCAATCTGAGAAATCAACACAGTAAAAGGTGGCTTAATCTTCAATGTGACTGAATTTATTTCTAGAGTTAAACTCTTTGGGTAGAGAGACTATCAGGCTGAAGGGTGACACAGTGAGATCCAATCAAGCACAACCCTTTATTTGACAAGATTCTAGCCAAAGGATTGGACTTGATTGGATCTCACTGTGTCAACCTTCTAACCTACTAGATCCGTGATGCTGAACCTGTGGCACGCGTGTCACCAGTGGCACGTGGAGCCATATCTGAGGGCATGCGAGGTGTTGCCCTATGTGAACTCCAGCTGATTTTCAGCCTTCCGGAGTGTGGGGGGGAGGCCGTTTTTGCCCTCCCCAGGCTTCAGGAAAGCCTCCGGAGCCTGTGGATGGTGAAAAATGGACCCAAGGGGCCTATCGGAAGTTCGGAAACTAACTTCCGGTAGGCCCGTTGGGCCGTTTTTCACCCTCCCCAGGCTTCAGGGTTTCCCAAAGCCTGGGGAGGGCGAAAAACGGCCCAACGGGCCTAACGGAAGTCCGGAGGCTTCAGTGAGGTCTGCGCACATGCACGGGGGGGCAGCGCAGGGGGGGGTTGTGCGCGCATGTGTGTGTGGGGAAAGCATTGCATTATGGGTCTGGGCACGCACGCGCATGCTATTGTGTGCGCGTGCGCCCTTTTAGCACCCAAGCAAAAAAAAAAAAGGTTCGCCATCACTGTACTAGATATATCTTGAGAGATCATAGGGTATGGCTACCATGAACTTCTTCCCCCTTCCTTCCTTCAACTCTGGACTGTGCAGTCTCTTCATCTGTGTCTTTCTCTGAGAAAATTCTGTGTTGCCAAAACTATCCCCCCCCACTACTTTTCCAGATGCACATTCCATCACAGAGGCCTTAGAAGTCTCTCTCTCTCTCTCTCTCTCTCTCCCGATATAGATATAAACATATATAGAGATAGATAAAGATAGGGATGTAGATATAGCTATAGATGATATAGAGATCGATATAAATGAGACAGATAGATATATAGATAGAAAAAGAGAGATAGAGATAGAGATGATATTGATATAAATACAGAAAGAGAGATAGGCCAGATATATAGATAGAGGTAGAGAGATAGAGACAGAGATAGAGACGATATAGATATACAGTAAATACAGAAAGAGAGATAGGAATGGATAGATAGAGATAGATATTTGAACCCAAAGAAACTGCTTGCCATTGTGGCAGACTAGTTTTATAGCAGCCATGCTACAGTTTTACCAAATTACATCCCCTCTGAAACATCCATAGCAGTGCCCCTGCCTTCTATAAATGCAGCCACCACCCCTGTAAATAAAGAAGCATCGCAGTCTCTAGAGGAGACGGTTGGTCTCATTATCAATCCCTGCACGGAATCCAAGCCTTGGTATCACCACGATCAGCAGGAAACAGGCAATTTTCTTCTTGCTGATTCCGGCATCTCTGTTTCCTCCAAATTTCCCTGCCTCCAGCACTCGTGTCATTGCTATTTCTTTTCCTCCACCAAAGTTCCATTATCCATTTTCAGCTTGCTTCACTGGCTTCCTGTGACTGCGTTAATGGCTCTCACTTTGGACAAGCCCAGGCAGTCAGTCTCTTGGAGTGTCCCATCTGGTGACATGGAAGACATGCTGTCGTGAAGTTCTTCAGGAAGCTCTAGCAGGAATATACTCCAGGGTGACTTCCATTTGATTATCTGAGACAACATATTTGCTGTTAATAGACTGTAAATGTTTCTGCTCTGCTCCTCAGCTTTCTATCTTCCTTTCTTTTCTTTTTTTTTAAAAATATACTACTGTATGTCCGTTGGCTCATGGAGAAGAAAACCCAGAAGAAAAGACGGAATGAAAAACTGGTGGGACGGATCAATAATGAAAAAGAATTCATGTTTCTATTTTGGTTTTCTGAACAGAGGAAACGAAGATGTCAATTCATGCAGAATTCTACATATTAGTAGTGAATTGTGACTTTATTCTCTTACGAACTTGTCGATGTCAATGATGAAAAATTCACCCCATGTTTCCGTGGGTTACTTTGAAAATCAGAAGGCAGTAATAGCACGATCAACCTCTCTCCTACACCAAATACTTACTTTGGAAAAAGATGCAGCTTCATTTGCCAATGAATTAAAACTGTTCAGCATTGAAAAATGGCGGCGGGGGGGGGGGGCAGGATATTTGAAAGAAGTTCAACAGGCATTAAAATTTAGAGCTTGGTAAGGACTCTCAGAAATGGAAGAAAAGAAAACAGGAGGGCGGAATGGAATATGCTGAAATAGGTCAGGGTTTGCTGGTTCTTTGTTGTTCTTGGACACAAGAAGTCACTTGTGTCTCTTGCCCTATCTATTTCCAATCAAAAAGACCATAAAATTATTCTGCCAACCGATTAGAATATTATTTTTTGGTGTTCTGTATCAACCACAGCCTTTTGTTTGCAGAAATAGATCTTGGCTCTGGATTATAAATGAGGAAAGCATTGAAATTTTCTGGATAGCACTTCCTTAATTAAGTCCATCTTCATTTGAGGGACAATTCAAATGCAGAAGGGAGCTAAAAGAAAATTGACACTTCCTAGGAAGATCAAAAATGGTTCACCGTGGTTTCTTTTGAGCAAAAATGATTACACACTGTTAGGACTCTGTCCAAACGGTTGGGTTGGTTAATATAAACAAGCCACAAATCACTGTTTAATGTATATATGTAATATTGCTTTAAATGCATTGGTGCATTCTGACTGGCAGTAACGGCCATAAGAGGGAGCTAGAGAACATGGTTAGTTCTCTCTCTTTTGCTGATTCATTGCTGAGTGACTTCGTGTCTGAAAAGTAAGCTCTGTGTGTAGCTAGCTATCTGTGATAGTAGAGTATCTTTGATTGCTGATTAAGACAAAGAAAGGCTGGTAAGAAGACTGCTGTACTTCTGAATACTGACTGATAGAACGTGTATGATTCGGACTGTTATTTGGACTGTGCTATCTCTTTAAGTAAACTACTTTTATACACTTTAACGTATCTGTGTATTGACTGAACCATTACTCATATCTACTGCAACATTACGGTGAACTGTGCAAACCTTCAGGGCCCAGAGGTTACTCTGCACAATTCCTTAACATACACCCCAGAAAGTGTATACACCTAATGCTAGGGTTGCAAAAGCCAACCATCTTTTCAAGGCATTGGATACTACTTCACCTTATTGTAACACACACATATTTGCAGCTTTCATGAGTGTAAGATTCTTTTTTGCCTAGATCAGACTGAAATCCCTTATTGTTGAATGCAGTGGTCAGTTATTACTCTTTTAAAGCTTGTTTGGTTTAAGAAAGACTAATCCCTATACTGTAGGAAAAGATGCGTGATATTGCCTGTATAATTTCACTGTTCTGAGTCAGGAGATTTTTCCTTTCTGTTACATGTCATGGATGTTTCTCCTTTGAAAACAGGATTCTTAAAAAACAAAAAAAAAACTTAGTGGAAATGTCACCCTGATTATCTCAAAGTTTAATTTCAATTGCCAAATTAAAAAAACAACAACGGGGAAAAAGAGAGGCAGAGCAAAGGTATCCTCAGATTTTCTCTAGTACTGAGATATTCTGATGGACATTTTGCTTCCAAATGTTTGGATTTCAGCAAAGTTGCAAAGAGCAGTCTGTTGTTAGGAGGGCACCCGCTGGGTTCTCCTGTTAACATTGTGCTGTAGCGTTTATCAGGGCAAACTCAGTGAGCGTGTCTTTTCCCACCATGGAACTTCAATAATGGAAAATGCATGTTCTTCTGAGCTCCATTCATCGTATCATTGGCTAATGTTTTAATATAGTCCAGTCTGATCCATTTGGAAGTGAAGCCTGTAGGATTCAATGGGGCTTCCTTTAAAGTAAGTGTGCTTGACTGAAGATTCGCAATTCACCTGAGATCTCTAAAGCACTTTTTCAAACCTCTTCAATATCCCACTTTTTAGAAATTTGGCTCTCTGTTCTGCACACTTTTATTATTTGATAGTCAGAACATTGCTTATACCTTTAAGAGGGGTTGGCCTGGTCATTCACATTCTTCTCCCTTTATCATATTCTAGGTTAACTAATCAATCCCTTGCAGAACTTCAGATGTAGTCTTGAATAGCATAGCAGCGTGGGCTTGCAGAAGGAGTGAGTGCCAAGCAGCAGGGATAATGAAGAGACCAAATTACGAACTTCCAGCATAATAGAGTGCTAAAATCATGACCCAACAGTCAGGTAATGAGCCAGTAAATATCAAGCAGAAGCCTCAACCAATTCTAGCAAAAGAGGAGCTCTGAATCCAAAGAGGGAGTTTGCGTTGAGCCTCAACTTCAAGACGTAACATTTCTCTAGGCACAGAAATGGTGCTGGATACATAGGAAAATTACACACAGTTGCAAAACACAACCTATTTCATCTTACACAGGGAAGGTAAACTTCGCATACAGAAGTTTCAAGACATAGAAACGACATGTAATATAGCAAAATTCATGCAAAACCTTTCTTCATGTGAACTAATTTGCTGGAGAGGTTCTAGCTGTAATCCTGGAGAGAGCAGAAAGTAATTACTATTAAGTTCCTTGCTTGAACAATTTTCTTCCTGGGGAAAAAAAATCTTACTACCAATCCTCCATACTCACTGTAGTGGAATAAAACATGGGAAGTCCTCATTGCTTTCTATCATCAACAGTTAGTCAACCAATCCAACCAAGCTTCTCCCACAACCACTATCTATTTCCAACAGAAATCTCTTGATTTTGGCAATCTGGCCAATCTGGCAACTGTGGGAAGCCCCCCCTCCTCCTAGAAAATGAAATATTTTGGGGAATATTAAATGAGGTAGAATATTATATTTCCCCAAAGGAGAAATGGAGAAACATGTTCTTAGAGGCAGAAAGCAGCCCCCAGTCTTTCTTAATAGCCTACAGCAGATTCCCATTAAGAAATCCTGGGCCAGCCTATTCACAAATAAAACACCTTCACCTCCAGCAGTGGGATTAAAATTTACATCCTTCCCCCACCCAGATTCTAAGGACAGGGTGTGACCTTTTAGGACATAAGAGGATTAACCCATCACCATTAGAATAGCAAAAGACACCAGGCTCACTGCATTGCACAATCCCTGCAGCATTTCAGAAACTGTATAAAAATCCTTGCACTCATCATGCTAAATTTGTCAGCTGTCCCAGAACTGCATGCTGTGGTTCTGTTCATCAATAAACCTTCTTTCTTAAGCAGCCTCCATTTTATTCCCGGCTTGGAACTGAACCAGATGGATTTTTCTTCCAACACAACTTAGAGTAAAACCCAGAGAAAGATTTACTTAATAAACGGAGAGAGGGATTTGCTTGCTAGAAGGTGCCAATGAAGATCTTTCATCCAACCAGACTAATAATAAATGGTGAACACAAACTACCTGCAATCAAATCATAAAAACTCTCACTGGATAACTTCCCCAGGATACACAATGTCCATGGCTACATTGCACACAATTCTCTTATTTCCAATTTATTGGTAAGCTCCATACCTTTGTGATATAGAAGATCCCACTCATCGGGATGATAATGAATGAACATTAGTTCCCATTCTCTCTTTCATACAGACTCCACTGATAAAACACTTTTCAATCATAATAACATCTTAGCTTTTAGTAGCTGCAGGGAGTTATTCTAGATGTATATTGTTCGTCTGGGTTTGTGTACATAAATCTTGTTCCTGTCAGTTACTCATTCAGGATCCATTATAAATCAAAATCAGACAAACTGATACTTCTTAATCAAGAGGTTTCTTTAAAAAAAGTTTTTTTACTTGCCTCTTCCAAGATATTGAGGTGGTGGTTTGATACCGAAAGACTAAGGATGAAGGATTACAAAGGCCATTGTTCAAAAGCCATCGTAATGTAAATAAGGTAAGAGTTGGGTGAAGCGCTACATTCAATATTTTTAGTCTTTAATTTGGGACATATCCAACTCTGACCTTCAACAAAAAAATTTCAATATATTTAAATTCCATATGTTCAACAAGAGAGGTGTTTACGAGTTTTCCTTCAGTCTTCCTCTCTCAGTGCATTAGAGAACATAGCTGCCTACAGCAGGGTAAACGTTTAGCAACTGGGTGCCCCACTTAAATTTGGCTAAGAACCTGGCAGCTACAATGGGTAGGAGGGTGATGCAAACAGGAAGAGATGGGATTTTTGTTTGTTTGGGGGGGGGTTGTACTAGGGTTAACGGAAGAGGTTTTAGCTCTTTCTGTGATCCTTTCCTCTGTGGGAAGCCAAGGTTTGCATTTAAAGTTTCCACATGTTTGATGCCTTAAAGAGCAGGGGTGAAATCCAGCAGGTTCTAACAGGTTCTGGAGAACCGGTAGCAGAAATTGTGAGTAGTTCGGAGAACTGGCAAATACCACCTCTGGCTGGCCCCAGAGTGGGGAGGGAATGGGGATTTTGCAATATCCTTCCCCTGGAGTAGGGTGGGAATGGAGATTTTGCAATATCCTTCCCCCAAGAGTGGGGAGGGAATGGGGATTTTGCAGTATCCTTCCCCTGGAGTGGGGTG
>QLTV01004081.1:668716-685387 GCA_003457575.1 Thermophis baileyi | reverse complement strand
AGTGATGGCAAGTTGAAGTCCCCCAGCACCATAAGCCTGGGGAACTCCACCGCCAACCCGGCTACTGCGTCTAGCAGCACAGGCAGGGCCGTCGTAACGTAGCTGGGAGGCAGGTACGTCAACAACAAGCCCAACTGAACCCCTGAGTCCAACTTCAAGAGGAGAGACTCACACCCAACAATCTCCGGGGCAGGGATCCTGCGAGGACAGGGGCTCTCATGGACAATAACTGCCACTCCTCCGCCCCTTCCCTGGAGTCGCGGCTGATGCAATACCTGAAACCCTTCTGGTCACATCTCTGAGAGGAGAACACCCCCCTCCTGGCCCAGCCAGGTCTCGGTTATGCATGCCAGGTCAGCCCTCTCTTCCAGGATTAAATCCCGAACGAGGGGGGCCTTGTTAACAACAGACCTGGCATTAAGCAGCAGCAGCCTGAGGCCAGGGCCCTGACATCCCAAGTCACCAGGAACCCGAGACGAGCCAGAACCAGAACCAGAGGGGCCGGAACAAGGAATCGCTTTGAGACACCGAATCCTAGTTCCCCGAGAGCGGCCTACCCCTCGGCTCCTGCCATATCTACCCCTCCCAGTCATAACCGTAATACTCTGGCTCTCCAACACCCCAGAGATCCCCTCCCCCACCCCAACGGCCCCCCTCCTCCCCGGCAGGCAAGGCACCACACTCACACCAACTGTATCCTGGCCTACATACTGTATGCAGGATTTGAAAAATACTAGAGAAAAAAATAATAATTTATATCCTCATAATTATGAACTACTGTATTATGGTAGGAAATACATTCAGCATATTGCAATGTTAGCCTATTAAGCAAGAAACATATGCATGGCCATTCATAATTAACTGTGGCAATGCATTGATAAAAATCAATGAGGCAGCAGAGCAGAAATATATGAGTGAAACAAGAATTGTCTATCAAATTACTTTCAGGTCTATTTAATCAAATGAGTGTATATATCCAGCATGGAGACATCTAATCCATGCCACATTTTGTATGTCATTTTGAACAACCATTTCTTGCATTTCAATCCACAATTTCCAAGAGAGGGGATCCCCAGAATGCATACAAATCCACCCCTGATGTTCACATGTTTAATATTGCCAAAAGTATGCTTGAAGATACGGAGCAATAAAAAGAATATAATGGTAAACATTTTAGATAGATAGATGATAGATAGATAGATAGATAGATAGATAGATAGATAGATAGATAGATAGATAGAGATAGAGATAGAGATAGATAGATAGATAGATAGATAGATAGATAGATAGATAGATAGATAGATAGATAGATAGATAGATAGATAGATAGATAGATAGATATTGAAAGTAAAAAGGATTAAGAAGATTCGCAGGTTTTCTAAAGAAATTGTTTGAGAAGCATTAAACTGAAACAGAAAACTGAATCTTGGCAGACAGAATTTAAAAAACCGTAGAAAACAATGAAAAAAAGTACTATTAAAATGTTTGACACGGACAAGCATGCTTAGTGACATATGGCAGTACCAACATTATGCTTTCCATTTAACTATAAACCTTAGATGCAACAATCCATAAATTTCTTTCTTTACAGTGGTAATAGAATTTATGGGGAATATCTCTTTTCAATTGTTGCTGAATTACCATTTTCAGGAGCTACAGCCAACATGGCTAATGATGAGATATCCTGGGAACTCGATTTTTAACTTCAACAGAATACAGAAAATGGTAGGTTCAACTACTCTAAAGATCCCAAGTACCAAAGTTTGGGCAGGTCTATTCTTAAGAGCCTAAAGGACTGCTACAAAACTTACAGTGGATGGCAGTTTCATATGTGTATATGTACTGTATGTATGTACAGTATGTACCGTGTTTCCCCCAAAATAAGACCTATTCCAAAATAATCCATAGCTTGATTTTTACACGTGCGCCCAATATAAGCCCTCCTCCCTCAAAATAAGCCCTAGTTAAGACCCTGCCCACTCTGGGGTGCACGGGGTGGGGCGAGGCACAGGGGTAAAAATTAAGCTAGGGTGGGGATGGGGTGGTGGTGGAGCTGCCCTACTACTTACCTTTGGACAATTGCAGCCAGGCCTCACACACCCTGCCTTGCCAGGCCCCACAAGACTCCTGCCTTGCCTTGCCGGCCCACTTCTTCTGCGGCCACTTGTCGCTGCTTGCATGCGTCACCCCCGACCTCCGTTTCGCTGTCAGAGGCCTTCAGGAAAGGCCTCTGCAGCCAATAACAGAGCTCCAGACTGATCCTGAAGGCCTCTGATGGTGAAACGAGGCTGGGGGGCACCGTGCACGTCAATCCAGAGCCTGTTTCTCGGCTGCAGAGGCCTTTCCTGAATGCCTCTAACAGCAAAATAGAGGCTGGGCTGATGCAGGCAAGTGTCCACAAGCGGCCACAGAAGTGGGTTGGTAGTGGGCTCCTGCTGGGTGGGGCTGTCGGTGCCGCCGGTGGAGGTGGAAGACATCCCCCGAAAATAAGACCTGGTGCCTTTTTTGGTGGCAAAATATATATAAGACTGGGTCTTATTTTCAGGGAAACACAGGTATGTATGTATGTATGATCTCATCTTTATTACTTTCTAAGTAACTTAAGGCAGCAAACATACCTAATACTCCTTTCTCCTGTTAATTTCCCCACAATGACAACAAGCTTGTGAGAGGTGGGCTAAGAGAGAGTGACTGGCCCAAAGTCACCCAACTGGCTTTCATGCCTAAGGTGGGACTAGAACTCACAGACTCCCGCTTTCTAGCCTGGATGCCTTCACCACTAGACCAAATTAGCTCTTTTTACCACCTTTGAGACATAGCTGGACTCAACAGTTTCTGAATCATGGAAAAATATAATGAACTCGGCTGGCAACTATGTCTGCCAGTTCTTTATAAGTTAATATTTTAATGAGTCTGCTTCAAGAAGGCAATCAGAGTTAGGTATCCTCAAGGTGTTTGCGAAGTGAGGTTTGTTTAGAGGGGGGAAAAATAGGCAAAACAGAGTGGCTGAAAGAGAATTTTAAAAAACGGCCTCAAACTACTGACGGTGTTAGCAATAAACAAATTTTATTTATTTGAGAATATTGGAAAGACCATAAAGAGATCTGGGGCCCCACAAAATGCACCTCTTTGACCATTCCCAATTCCCTTGTGGTCCTGGAAGGAAGATTAGTTGCAAACAGTTCTCACATTTTCATGATCTGATGAAATTCCAGTTCAGTCTCCAAGGAGTCTCATTAAAAATCAAGTTGGCCTTGAAGGTTGCTACTAACAGTTTTATTCTGATTTAAAGCTTTTCTAATTTAATTTCAAGACAGCTCTAATCAGCAGCCCCCCTGCCTCCCCTTCATACACACAGTGTCTGCCCCTAGGTCTTTGATTTGCAATGGTAAAAAGGGGAAAGAATCTGGCTGAGTATGAGAAGCATAAATAGGTATTGAAAGAAAAAGGAATTAAGAGGAGAAACTTGGAAGCAATCTTCCCCCCCCACCCACTGCATCTTTGCACTGCTTTGCACTCCCTCTCTCCTCCATTTTAGAAACTAACCACGATTTCATAGTTTACTCTGTATTCTCAATGCATCTCATTTTTTAGAGGGGCAGTATTGTACCAGGAGTGTAACTTCATGGGGCAATCAGAGAGAAAAGAAAAAGGAAGGCATGGAAGGAAAGGATGGTTCTATCAGCAAAAAATTATCACATTGTCAGCTGGGAACTATAATGAGAAAGAAGGAAAACAAAACCACTGTCCATGCCCTCTGACAATGCCCATTAAGTAGAGAGTTCATTTGGCAATTACCCTGAGAAGTGAAGAACTTTTAAAGGTTTTGTTTTGGGTTTTTTTTTCCATTTGTTTAAGAAAGCACTTGATGGGCTGTGAAAAATTGGAGCAAGAATGGTGGAGGGGTCTTCCCAGCCTGCTTCCTTTCTACACCTCTTTTCTTCCACTCTACTTGTGAGCTGAAATTAAGAACTGGTAGACAAAAGAGATACTTTCCCCCAAAGCCTTGGCTTTGCCTTTTGTCATCAAGTTACAAAACATGGAACAGCTCTCACACATAATCCTGGTTGGATGAGGACTGAATCTTGATTTGAAATGGTTCTGTAAGGCAACTTGGAGGCTGCAAAAAAGACACAATATATCAGACTGGACTGATGATCCTCATTTTTGGTCCTATTTTCTCCAGCACTGAGTTTATTTCACCCCATAACTGCATCACTTTGTATTGCCAGCAGCACACAAATAAGCATTGTTTGTGTGTTTTTCTCTAAATAGATTTTTCTGTATACATTTCTGAGTGGTCCTGTTTTTAAGAAGTGGGGAGTTCAGCATTACAATACTATCCTAATCTAGGGAAGATCAGAATCTGATGCAAAGTGTCTGTTAAAGGGAAAAACGAAATGTATTTTTCCTAGTTCCCAGTTATATTGAAATGGCATCCTAAATGTAAACTATTCTAGGACATAGGTAGGCATCCAGATATCGTCTCAGTGGTTTTAGACTAGAATGCATCCATCCCCTGCTATTGGCTCCTGGGATTTAAATATCCAGCAGATTTCGAGAACACCGTGTTGCTTACCTCTGCTCAAGGACATTAATGCAGATGTAATAGCTGCCAGATGGCATCTTAACACTTAGGATTCATGTCTGTCTGTCTGTATGTCATCCATCCATCCATCCAGTGGTGAAATCCAAATTTTTTTTACTACCGGTTCTATGGGTGTAGCTTGGTGGGTGTGGCTTGGTGGGCGTGGCTTGGTGGGCGTGGCAGGGGAAGGATACTGCAAAATCTCTATTCCCACCCCACTCCAGGGGAAGGATACTGCAAAATCCCCATTCCCTCCCCACTCCTGGGGGAAGGATATTGCAAAATCTCCATTCCCACCCCACTCTGGGGCCAGCCAGAGGTGGTATTTGCCAGTTCTCCGAACTACTCAAAATTTCCACTACCGGTTCTCCAGAACCTGTCAGAACCTGCGGGATTTCACCCCTGCATCCATCCATCCATTGGACTTATCACCCACAGAATGACTCTGTGGGATTCACGGGGATAAGAAGATTCACCCTGGGTGGCTCCCAGTTATGGCAGAGATGGTTTTGAAACTTTGAACTTCCTCATTTTAAATGAAAACAAAAACTTAAATTCCCGCTGTTCCCTTGAAAGCGACAAGTGAATGGCTACCCATAATTCTGAATTCTTCCAGAAACCTCTTCCACGTGAAATTAATAATACTGTTTCGAAAATGTTTCTGAAAGGACAATGTTTTTTGGGGCCACACAATGGATAATTTTGGACCAACCCTATTATAAAAGCATTTCTCTATACATTAGCTGTCACCATTCAAAAAGCAGTTTCTGGCCTCTCCTTACACTGAAAGGCATCTCAGCTTGAATTCAACACTCAGAAGAATGTGTTGGCAGCTTTTCAAAGTGTTTGATCGATTTTCCAGTAGAATTTGATGTGGCCCCACTTCACTGTCACTCCAGAGTCTTACTCTCTGGCTTTGCAAGGAAGCCTTGATTTTCTATTCTTCTATTATAAACATGGAACCATGGGTGAAACCTCTCGGAATATAATTTGTATTTTTTTCTAAAATAAATATGTAGATTGGCATGAAAATGAGATACTAATGAGGCAGCCTGGAATACATCCAACACAAAACCTGATTTGTATCAGTACAGGATTTTGACAAAATATGTTCAGGGACAGAAAGGAGGGAGAGGAAGTTGAACTCCCTCTCTTTCTCCCCCTACTGGCACTTTGGCAGTACTGTCTTCCTGAATCTTTTAATTTCTTGCATAAGTCAGGGTCATCATGGCTCTGATAATAAATATAATGAGATTCATAATGTAAATCCAAAGGAAGGACAGGATAGTAGTATCATCCATCTGAAAAAGATGGATTTGCTGCTCAGGTCCCCACTAGAACAGAAATTCTTATTGAGAGAAGCTTGGGAACTATAAATCAACTTGCATTGGGAAATGATCATTTCCAGAATTCTTGGGGCAAGAATAAAGCTGTGAAATCGTCTGCTTGTTGCTCAGTTATAGCTTCTGGCATTCATCATAATTCAACCTACTGTCTGGGATTATATGATGGAATGTAGTGAGAAGGGAGATTCCCAGGAGGGAGGGGGTGCATCCCAGAGGAGTAAGAGGCAACTCAGCCCAGATACTATGTGTGAGAGAAAGGTGAAGACAGCCTCTCCCCAATAGTTCCCAGGTGCAGATACTGGAGTTTTCAGTTTGGCAAGATTTTGTCTATATGTGTGAAAACAATAAAAACTCCGCTTGGAAGAATCACCATGTGTCATTCTTGGTTTGGGGCCTGACAGGTTAGTAGGAATTGTAAATGAACCACGTCTGTAGGGCCACATATTCCCAACTCCTGCTTTATAGCATACAATTACATTTCAAGTCTGGGGAAAAAAAGGTTCAGCTACAGGGCTTGTCTGAAGGTAGCTCCCCCCCCCCATCTTGTTTCTTAACAAAATGCATCTCTGTTTGCTGGTTATAAGGATGCTGTTATTCTCCTCTACAAAGGGAAAGGAAGGAAGATTTCATACAAAACTACAAAGATCTATCTACAGTATCTACAGTATCTACCTACCTATCTATCTATCTATCTATCTATCTATCTATCTATCTATCTATCTATCTATCTATCTATCTATCTATCTATCATTATGATTCAAGAGATGGCAGCAAAATTTGGGAACTAGCTTTTATGATGGGAAGAAGACCAGATTTGCTTTTCAGCAAATCGTTGGAAAATGTACATGAGAAAGAACCTCGGCTCGGCTTAGAAAAAGCATATGATAAAGAGAATAGGGTCAAATAGTGAAATGTTTTGTGTAAAGTTGAATGTTGAAAGTTGAATTCTGATTGCTTAATTTAGTACAATAAAAATGGATCATGCACGAGAGTAAATGAAATGCTTAGCAAATGATTCAGTACCGAGAGGGAGTAAGTTAAGTATATGTTGTTGTTTATTGTATTTGTGAATAAATGTATCAGGAATGTTTGAGATGCTATTGTATTGGCTTGAGAAGTGCATAGGTGTGTGATTTTGTATGCAGAATGCCCCACTGTTGTCTGAGTCCATGAATATTTGCTGGGAATATCAGATAGGTTGTAAAGTTCAATTAAAAGTAGAGATGCGCAGAGATGAATAAACTAACGATGGAATTGAGAGAGAGAGAGGAAACAATGTATTATAAAATATGGAACAGATGGTATGATTGGCTTGAAAAGAAAAGTAAAATTAATGTATAAAGTAATACAGAATGATGTAATAAAATGTAACAAATGCAATTTGAGAATCTAAATGGTTGTAAAACAAAGTATAAAATGTATAAAGGAATAGAGGGATATAAGAATGTTTAAGTTAAAAAGAGTAGCCTTAAATATGGAAAATGTAGAATTGAGAAAGAAATTCCGATATTGTAAAGCTGTATTAGTGGAACTATGTTTTGTTTTTAAATGTGAAAAACTTCAATAAAAAGTATTTAAAAATAAAAGAAAAAAATAAAAGTATGAATCTGAAAATTAAAACTAAACTGGTTGTGTCCGTCAGGGGAAGTGAAACAAAGAATTGAAAGTTATACATTGAAGATTTTATGTACAACATTCTTTTAGAATACTTATTAAAGATGGCTAAATGAATAGAGAAAGTTTAAGACATGCAAATGCTAGTAAAAAGCTAGTAAACACTATCAGGTTCATTGCAAGAAATACATACTGAAAAACACTAAATTAAAACCAGGAACATCAAAAAAAAAAAGTCTATACTTTATGAATTTCTAGAACCAGGCCTCACAAGGAGAGGTTCATGAGGCAGATCCTAAAACAAAGAAAGAATTCTAGAAGCATTGAATCATCTATCTTTCTCCTCTTTTTCACTTTCTCTTTATATCAGAGGTACCAAACTCAAGGCCCATGGACCGGATCAGCCTGCAGGATCCTTAGATCTGGCCCATGGGGCCACCCTGGAAACAGCGAAAGACCGGCCTGCGGTGCCTCTGCCAGTGAAAATGGAGCTCGTGAGGGCTGTGTGCGGCCCTCCCGAGCTCCATTTTTACTTGCAGGAGGCCATCCCAGGCGAAAAGGGAGCTCGGTTGCCCATTTTCACTGGCAGAGCCCTCGGGCCACCAGAGGTGCCCCCGACATGAGTGACGTCAAGCTGGCCATGCCCACCCTGGCCACACCCACTCTGACCCTCCCGAGGTCAAACACAACCCTGATGTGGCCCTCAATGAAATCGAGTTTGACACCCCTGCTTTATATTATACACCCTTCAGCATCGGTAATCCTTCAATACTTTGAGTGCCAATGTTTAGGAGACAAAATCTCTGGATATTTCAGTTTGAGGAAATGAAGTGCAGATGACTGGTTCCAATACACATCCACAAAAGGGGGGGAAAAGCCTAACATTTAATGAAACGAATGAAGTTTGGAATACAGTACAATGAGTGGCTTTGCTTTGCTTAGCATAGAATGTAAGGCTAAAATGGAGCAGGATTTATTTTGTCAGAAGTTCCAAGCAACTCTGAATTAAAGTATCTGTTTTTTAGCCACATATTTTCCCCCATAGCTCAAAGGCGAAATCTATTTTCTCCAGTATTTGCTTCACTTTGTGGTAAAACTGCATTCTTGTCTTCGTTGTTCAATATTGGGCTGCATTGTCTTTAGGGCAAAAGATGTCACTTGTTGTTTGTGACCAACCCAAGAACAATGAAATTGTTAGGTTCTATTGCCACGAGAGGTAGGAAAAGAAGAATATTAGGTTATATTTGACAGAAACCAACAATATCAGCAATATAACCAGTTAGAGCGTGGGTTTAAACAGCCCGCTGGGGGAAAAGATGTTAAATGCTCTGAAACTAATTTGCTCCAGAGATGGTCAATTTGATTAGTCCTGAAAATAATGAAAAAATGCCTAACCATGTGGATCTCTCTAACTTGAGAACAAAACAATCAATACTTCTTTTTGAAAGATCATTGCCTGGATCATCAAGATTTATAATTTGGACTATACATTCTTGGTTTTTGTTACTTTATCTCATCTGGAAGGAATCCATACTACTGAACATATAGACTTGGTAATGTGAATGGGCCAAAATTAAACATTTTATACAAAATTATGAAAGAGAGAATCCCTAATATAGGAACAAGTTGAAAATATTCCAGACTCTTTGCAACTGGTTCATGGAGGGAGAAGAAAACAAAGATTTCAGGAAATCTTGAAATCCAGACTTTTTCCTTTCCTCTATCATACCAAAGAGAGTCAAGACAGAGCTACCTTGCGTTTCTCCTTAAACTTTCCTGTTTTTCCAGGGCTAAGTTAATGTTTTCCTAACAAGTGCCACAAATGTTCTATCTAAGATTATCTAAGACTATCTCTCACTTATCTCCAAAGTTTCTTGTTTATACATATACTTCCATGGGGTTTGAATGGATGGCCTTTTTATTTCCCCTTAGATGCAGGGGTGAAATCCAGCAGGTTCTGACAGGTTCTGGAGAACCGGTAGCGGAAATTTTGAGTAGTTCGGAGAACCGGCAAATACCACCTCTGGCTGGCCCCAGAGTGGGGAGGGAATGGGGATTTTGCAGTATCCTTCCCCCAGGAGTGGGGAGGGAATGGGGATTTTGCAGTATCCTTCCCCTGCCATGCCCACCAAGCCACGCCCACTGAACCGGTAGGGAAAATTTTTGAATTTCACCCCTGCTTAGATGGTTGGGGAGGGGGCGGAATGAAAGGGCAACCATGGATCAGTTACCTAATTCTTCTGTTGCCAATTTCGGGAAGAAGTCCTGAGGTATATATGGCTCAAGGCCTAAGTAACTTCATCATACATCTTGGCTGAGGGAAGAAATATTATTTGATGCTCTGTTTCAGGTGATAGAAAGTCTTGGTCCAGACCAAGCATCTTTGGTCTCAGGATGCTATCTTGGAGTATTCCAATATGAAGGGACTTAACTCTCTGTCCTGGATCACTCACTAACTGTCCCAGAGCTTTTGCTCTCACAAATATCTTAATAGCCACAAAGAAACCCATAATACTATATATAGAAACCAAGTTTTTGGAATGGGATTTTTAAAGCATTTAAAAAATGCAGATAGAAATGGAAATGAGATGGAAACAGCCGTGAAAGTGAAAGGAAACAGAAAGAAACTCTTTGCCCATCTCTGTTTTGAGGGATATTTCCCAAACCCCTAGAATATTGTAATTTTACATTAACACACTAAAAGGCACAAAAGATGAAAAGCTGAGAAGGGGAAGAAGAAAACTGATTAACTGACATAAAAAGACTTCTTTATTCATTAGGAAAAGGATCTTGTTTTGCAAGACAAAATTAATTAAGGAAATGTTGAGGATATCAAACATCAAATGCAGGGATCCATCAGAAGGTCTGGATATGTAAATGTTACTTGCAAATTGTTACGCTTTGGAATGGGAGGAAAAACTCTTTGTTTCAGCATTAATACTCTCATTTCCTGCCAGCTGCTTCCCTCTCTTCTGTTTGCAGTTTTTGGATAATCTGTAGAGAAGGCTATGGAAGCTCAACAATAGAGTTTTACATCCATGTGCCAAATGCTGACTCATGCTTTCTCATCCATTGTGCATACAGAGTGAGGTATATAAGCATTCTTGGCAGGAATATATTTATCTTGGCCAGAGCTCAAGAAAAGTATGGTTTGTCTTCCGTTAAGATATAATAAACATATGTTCGTTAGTGAGGACGAGCAAATAAAGAAATGAATAAAGCAGCATCTGACAGATTAAAAATTATGGTAGCCGTTTAATGGTATTACCACTGTTTTCCAAAGCTCAAGAGAAGGAACAAGGGACCCAGATCTGCCACTTTTGATCAGAGCTGCATTTAAATTGTTGTAACACTACACATAATAACCTAATTTTTCAGATCTGAAAAGATTTGGATGAAATCAGCCCACGTCAAACAGCAACTGGTTTTGAACTTGTGGCCCAGAAAGGAACATTGACATTCTGTGTCCATTAAAGATCTTCAAATGTAAGAGACAATTACTGTCTCTTTGAATATGATATTAGACTTTTCAGAAATCTGTTGATTAGTCTCACTGGCAAGATTTCTGAACTACACGTCTTCCTCAGCTTTGATAGCTCCATAAATCCCAGCTCAACTGTCAAAGTAGCTGCGAGTTGTTTGATCAGCTATTCAGAATGGGTTGAAATGCTATCGTCCACTCAGTTATTACTTATCAGCTGAGGAACATTTAAAATTACAGTGATTATACATCACTTCTTGCTACAATTTTTTCCCTATGGCGTCTCTGCCTCTATATTGTCACTATGAGGAAACAGTGGATAAGCTTTGTGGGAAAGTGTTAGAAATTCTGTTTATATATAGCATTTCGGATCAAACAAAGTGTACAGTCACCATGTGCTTTACTGCTTAACTGTAACAGGAAACAGGAAACTTTACTTAGAACAAAAGGACATAGAGTATATACCATAGATCCAAACTTATAAACACTGCCATCCACTGGCTGAATACTACTGTAAATATTGCATAAAAATACAAGAAAACTGTATTCCAACAGAAAGACATTTCTTTAAAACAGACATGTGTAACCCAAGGCTCTATAAATGCCTATGCTTACCCAAAACTTATCCTCTAGAGCGGTGATGGCGAACCTATGGCATGTGTGCCAGAAGTGGCATGCAGAGCCATCTCTCCGGGCACGCCAGCCGGCGCCCGTTGTTCTTCTGGCCAGCTGGTCTTCGAGCACTGGCCAGTTGGTTTTCGCACGCGCGGGAGCACCGGAAACTGGAAGATCAGCTCTGTGGCACGCATGCATGCTGGCCAGCTGGTCTTTGTGCACACATGTGCGCCAGAAACCGGAAGACCAGGTGACCGGCTTGCATGCACACCCCGGAAACCAGAAGCTCAGCTTCCTGGCACGCACATGCACGCCGGGGAACTGCTCTTCCAATTTCTGGCACTCCCCCACGTGCGCACTGGGCAGCTGCTCTTCTGGTTTCTGGCACTCCCCCATGCGCGTGCGCTCCTGTTTTGGCACTCGGTGCTGAAAAGGTTCGCCAACACTGCTCTAGAGTCCTTCTAAAAGGTGCCTCTGAATTATAATTTTGTAGCACAATAAATGTGTATCTGTGTGTCTCCAAGAGTTGGCAGCTACAACTCTTACAATGACCCCTGCCCCAGCTGCCTTACCCAACTTATGATAAACGTGGCGTTTATTTGCCATAATGGCAATTTCCTCAAGGGTAATTAATATGATCTTCATAACATCAAGATGTGATATAAAGTTTGCCCTCATTACTGGTGCAGTAAAAAACAATAGAACTTAAGACTTACAGTATATACCACTTTATAGTGCTTTATGGCACTCTCTAAGCATTTACTGAGTCAGCATATTGCCCCCAACAATCTGGGTCCTCATTTTACCGACCTCAGAAGGACGGAAGGCTCAGTCATCCTTGAGCCGGTGAGGATCGAACTCCTGGCAGTGAGCAGAGTTAGCCTGCAAAAATGCATTCTAACCACTGTGCCACCAAATATTTGACTGAATGTTGTAGGTGATTCATGGGGAGAATGACTAATGTGTGGATTAGAATGTCCATTATCTTTTAGCTTTCATATTTCTCAGTCAGGCTTAAGGAAATTAAAAAAAAATGTTAAAAACATTAAAAATGCATATTGTGAGTTGCGATATGTGGTCTTTAAGAAGCATGTTAAAATGTGGCTTATCGTCTCCTTTTCAAGAGAGGAAGAAGGATAGATTTGCTTAAAATTACTTAGGTTTTTGTATCCTTAAAATCGATTCCTTGACATATCTAGGCTGAAAAGTACCTTCCATTAAGATGGACCAATTTCCCAAGGGTCAAGTCAAAGAATACACTCAGAGGCTATATCTACAATTCCTACCATTTCACTCTTTATCATCGTATTCATTTCAGATAGGTCTGATATCCAAAGGGACAGTTTCAACAGATACAGGTAGTCCTCGACTTACGACCACAATTGAGCCCAACATTTCTGTTGTTAAGTGAGACATTTGTTAAGTGAGTTTTGCCCCATTTTACGAGTTTCCTTGCCACAGTTGTTAAAGCGAATCACTGCAGTGGTTAAGTTAGTAACACGGTTGTTAAGTGAATCTGGCTTCCCCATTGACTTTGCTTGTCAGAAGGTCTCAAAAGGTGATCACATGACCCCGGGACACTGCAACCATCATAAATATGAATCATTTGCCAAGAATTTGAATTTTGATCACATGACCCTCAGGATGCTGCAATGGTCATAAGTGTGAACAATGGCCATAAGTCACTTTTTTCAGTGCTGTTGTATGGTCACTAAACAACTTGTTGTAAGTTGAGGATTACCTGTACTTATATTTTGTTTAGCCTTTCATTTTCTCAGTCTGGACTGAGATCTTTCTGTGGTCCATCTTTCCATCATGTAGGAGGTCATCCAAGCGAGTGGGTGTAATTGTAGGGCCACTGCCACATCCCTTGTGTCCCTCTATTATCCTGCCCAATTTATACATCTGTGTTAATGCTATTGTTATAACAATTTTGAAATGAAATGTCATCAAATGGCAATTTTGCTCCAATTGTGCCTTCTGCCACCTCGTACACCGTTTTCACAGAACGATCGGAACTGCAGAGAACTGAGGCTTAAATAATAAATTAATCTCTTAGCTATTTGTTAAAATGGATTCTGCGAGGGCCCCATTGTTCCCTGTTCTCCAACTGCTATAGAAATTCATCTCTCAGCCACAGAACAATTGTTGTACTTGAGATGCGCCATCTGAAATAAATGAGCCCAGTTTTGCCCCTTTATGTAATGAAAGTTCTTCAAACACTATATTCTGGAAATAGAACATTTCTCCAAAGCTAATATCTTCTGCACCTCATCTTCCTACCTGCCTTCCTGTAGCTGCTCAAATGGCTAACGCTGAAGGACCATCAGCCACTGCTGAGAGAATCAAGAGGGGAATTGTTCTATCAGGCACAGCTTTTATCCTCTTGAACAAAAATCATGGCGAGGATGCCTACGATTATTACTCCCCCCCCCAACCTTGTGTTTTCTCTGGGACCAGTTAATTCTCTTATCTTTTGGTGGAAACCTGCCCATTTCTTGCTAATAAGACTCAAAAACTGCATTTGAGATTCTTTCTCTCTCTCTGTATGTGTGTGTGCATCTACATATATACATACACACACACACACACACACACAAACAAACACACACAAAACACACACAGACAGACCCATTCACATATACATACATACTATATACATACACATACACACACATACGCATACATTTACATACACACACACGTACACAACACTGGCTTCGACATAATTAGAATTACAAAGCAAAGATGCCTTGCATGATATCAAAGCTTTTTCCTTATTTTATGTAGTGAATCTCTCTCTCCCTCCCTCTCCCTCCCTCTCTCCCTCACCTTCCCCCCCTCTCTCTTATCTCTTATCTTTTTATACATCTATCTCTTTATCTCTATCTCTATCATCTCTATCTCTATAATCTATAACTATATCTATACCATCTCTATCTCTAGTATCTACTGTATATAATCTACTGTATAACTATATCTATACCATCTCTATCTCTAGTTCTATCATCTCTCTCTATATCTGTATCTGTATCTATCTCTATCATCTCTCTCTCTATTATTTCTGTTATGTATACATGGTTTCACCCAGGTCCAGCGTTTGAGCGGGAGAATACTCAAACGCTATTGGCTGATGCATCTGACAGCTCCCTATAAAAGGGGTAGCTGTCAGACTGCAAGTTGCTGATTGTACAGAGAAGTTGCCTAGTAAAGAAGNGAAGCTCTCTCTCCCTCCCTCTCCCTCCCTCTCTCCCTCACCTTCCCCCCCTCTCTCTTATCTCTTATCTTTTTATACATCTATCTCTTTATCTCTATCTCTATCATCTCTATCTCTATAATCTATAACTATATCTATACCATCTCTATCTCTAGTATCTACTGTATATAATCTACTGTATAACTATATCTATACCATCTCTATCTCTAGTTCTATCATCTCTACCTATATCTGTATCTGTATCTATCTCTATGATCTCTCTCTCTATTATTTCTGTTATGTATACATGGTTTCACCCAGGTCCAGCGTTTGAGCGGGAGAATACTCAAACGCTATTGGCTGATGCATCTGACAGCTCCCTATAAAAGGGGTAGCTGTCAGACTGCAAGTTGCTGATTGTACAGAGAAGTTGCCTAGTAAAGAAGTTCCTTTTGAAGTCTGTCTCCTGTCATTATTCCCACAACTCAACAATTTCTCTCTCTTTCTTCTCTCTCTCTCTCCCTCCCTCCCCCCCTCTCTCTTATATCTTAACCGTCCTATTTTTCAAGATGATTCCCTTAACTCTAAATGAATGGACAATCATGTCGCCTTTTAGACTGCAAAGAGTCTAGGACAACTTTCCCCAGCTTGGCACTTTCTAGACATGTTGGACTGTACTTCCAATGATCCTAGCATCTGAAAGGAGCAATTTAGGGAAGGCCGATATCTTTCTTATTGGGTGAAACCAAAACGGTACCATTGTGAACTGCATTCCCAGGATCCATTTATATGTCCTACAAAGAACAGAGTTTAACATAGTCAAACTGATCATCTCTCTCCTGCAATTTTAGAACTTCCTCAGACCTTTTCCCCCCCCCATTTATTCTAAAAAGAAAAATCTCCCATCAATTGAGCTCAACTCTTGTGACTGCATGGATATGTCTGTGTTGTTTTCTTAACAATGGAACAAGGTTGGCCTTCTGTTAGATTGGGATTTTGTGTGGGGAAGGGGTTCTCTGAACTGTATGCAAAGAGGAAGCTCATAACTTTTTGCAAACCTTGTTCAATGGGCTTTAGTGAGAAACTGCATCTATACCTGTGTGGAATAAGAAGCATGGCTATTTAATCAGAACAGAGGCTCTTAACCTTGGAGTCCACAGACAGACTTCAGGGAGTCTGTGAATTAGGAAGGGAAAACAAATTACAACTTTATTTTCATTAACCTCTAACAGAAATTTGGTTTTTCATGCAATAATGAATGTAAGGAGTAAAGTAATTTATGGCCTCTAGACTCCATAGCTTTCACTAAACTCTCAAAGGGATCCATAGCACAAAAATTAAGACTTCAGATTAGGGACACAAATGCCAGTGACGTAGGCTTTTCTACGCTATTATATTCCGTCCATTTTCTTAGCAAATTGTGGTTTTTAAAAGCTGCTTCTAAAATTGTGCCAAGTGTATGTCCTGAATACACACTGGTTTTTTTTATGTCCCTGCACTCTTGAGTTACACTTTTCTACAGTGGTGAAATCCAATTTTTTTTACTACCGGTTCTGTGGGCGTGGCTTGGTGGGCATGGTGTGGCTTGGTGGACGTGGCTTGGTGGGCGTGGCAGGGGAAGGATAGTGCAAAATCTCCATTCCCTCCCCACTCCAGGGGAAGGATACTGCAAAATCCCCATTCCCTCCCCACTCCTGGGAGAAGGATATTGCAAAATCTCCATTCCCACTAGGGGTGGGTTCCTCGGGTACTGCAAAATCTCCATTCCCTCCCCACTCTGGGGCCAGATGACATCACCGATCCGGTTCGGTCGGTGCCGGTCTGTGGGCGC
>QLTV01004081.1:656541-668489 GCA_003457575.1 Thermophis baileyi | reverse complement strand
TTCTCCAGAACCTGTCAGAACCTGCTGGATTTCACCCCTGCTTTTTTACCTATTTATCCTAAAGGTGCTCCAAATCTATCTAGTATTTATTTAGTATGACATCTTCCCCAAATATGATTTTGTGTGCACCTTTCTTAATTACGTTTTTTTAAACATTAATTCAAGCAAAGAATGACAGAGAACAGTAGCCGACTCACAAAAAAATATTAGTAGCTTTTCTCCGACTCACAAAAAAATATTTCTGTGAACAGTAGTGGATTTCTTTAACATTTCTCACCCATATGTCTGCCTTCCTATATTTCTGACTGCTGCAGATGTAATCTCCACCAATAAGGTTACTCTCTGGTTTATTTCTCCATTTAAACTACATGAGATCTGGGGGTGGGGGGGGGGGAAGAAAATCAAATTGATTTTCATAGGAAGAGAGAGAAGCCCTGGGCTAAGATTTCCATTTTGACTCTTATGTTTGCCAGCAATGCTTTCTGCTGTGGCTGCAAATACAACAAGGTTCTGCTTTTAATCTTTTAAAGCTTTTTTTTTTTTTGAGACAAAAAGAAGGGGACACAATACAGTTAGTCCTTGACTTACGACCAGTTCCCCAACAACCATTTGAAGTTACAACAGCACTGAAAGAAAACCAGTCTTCGCATTTATGAGTGCTGAAGCATCCCCACTACTGTGTGATTAAAATTTGGGCGCTTGGCAACCGGCATGTATATACCAGAGGTGGGTTCCTCCCGGTTCGCACCGGTTCTATAGAACCGGAAGCAAACTGCTGGTGATGTCACGGAGCCGGTTCTGTCGGTGCCGGTCCGTGGACGCTGCCATCTTTTTTTTGGGAAATTTTTTTTGGGGAATTTTTTTTTTTTGGGGGGGGGGGATTTTTTGCTATTTTTTTTTCTTCTGTACTTGCACAGAAGCCGAGTCCCCGGCACTGCACATGCGCCGCCATCTTGTTTTCGGCACTTTTTTTGGGAATCTTTTGCAAATTTTTGGCACTGTGCATGCGCATGCGCACGCGCACGCGGCACGGCCATGCAGCATGCCATGCGTGCGCAGCCACGCGGCGTGGGAGGAAACGAACTGGCAGCGAGGTAAGTTAGAACCCACCCCTGGTATATACAGCACTAGCACTAAGACTTATATACCACTTCATAGTGCTTTCCAGACCTCTGTAAGTGGTCAGCATATCGCCCCCAACAATCTGGGTCTTCATTTTACCAACCTCGGAAGGGTTGAGTCAACCTTGAGCTGGTCAGGATTGTACTCCGGGCTGTGGGCAGAGTCAGCCTGCAATACTACATTCTAACCACAGCTCTACAGTTACAGCATTGCAGAGCCCTATGATTGTCATTTATGAGCCGAGCTGGCGCAGTGGTTAGAATGCAGTACTGCAGGCTACTTCTGCTGACTGCTGGCTGCAGCAGTTTGGCAGTTCGATTCTCACCTGCTCATGGTTGACTCAGCCTTCCATCCTTCCGAGGTTAGTAAAATGAGGACCCAGATTGTTGGGAACAATACGCTGACTCTGTAAACCGCTTAGAGAGGGTTGTAAAGCACTGTGAAGCGGTATATAAGTGCTATCACTATTGCTATTTGCAACCTTTCCAGCCTGCTTTCCACTAGCAAAGTCAATAGGGGCAGCTGGATTTGCTTAACGACTATATGATTCATTTAACAACTGCTATGATTTGCTGAAGGAACGTCGAATGCAGCCTGTTGGCCATATCTTATGTGTGCCTATAAACAGGCATACAAAAATTGCACTACATTGGGTACCTCCTGGAGAAAAGAGGAAACAAGGGCTGCTCTTGGAAAACTTGGTGCCAAACACTTAAGGAAGATCTTAAGATTGCTAATGTCCCTTGGGACAATCCCGGAGATGCTACAAATGATCAAAACCACTGTAAAACACTTGCTAGACAAAGTCTAGCAGGACCGAATAATGATGATTTGCTTAACAGCCACGACAAAAACGGTCACAAAATTGGGTGTAATCCACTTAACAACCACCTTGCTTAGCAATGGAAATTCTGATCCCAATTGTGGCCGTAAGTCGAGGACTACCTGTAATCATAATAATTTTAGAGAGCTGCTTGCAGCTCCCTGCTTTATGCAACCCCATAAATTACTCAGCACCCAGCTGCCAGCTTCGACTAACCCAATATTGCTTGCAGTAATTATTTGGATCAAATGCAGTTTATCTGCTTCATATTTGTGTTGTTGTGCTGGATGGCAACTTATAAATGTCACTGCAGTGTTTATTTGTTATAATGAAACTTAATGACATTTGAAACCAGTAGCTGTGCTGGTGGGCTGCAGGTTTGAAATAATCTCTTCGTTTTAGAAGGAGGGACGCCTAAAGATAACATTAAATTTTATCCTATAGGATTTGAAGATATATGCACAGACATCTTCCAGAATGCATATTATACATCAGGGAAACGACTAGCAATCGACTCGGATGCCTGTGGCTATGGGCTGCAAGCACTGTCACCCACTGGAGGCAAATTTTGTCTCCACCCAGATGAGCAGAGTTGACAAGCTATAAGCCTACATTGTACTCGGTCTGTTTTTATTACATTTACAGAGGAAATTTGCAGAATATTGCATGCAAGATGATTGCTGGGTGGTGGAAAAAAAATGCTACCTGGAGCATTCCGGAGATGCTGCTATCAATAGCTACATGGATACTCCAAATTAGGGGTCTCCAACCTTGGCAACTTTAAGCCTGGCGGACTTCAACTCCCAGAATTCCCCAGCCTGATGTCCGCCAGGCTTAAAGTTGCCAAGGTTGGACACCCCTGCTCCAAATCACTAGCATTACTCAGAAGAGGAAAGGGGTAGCCTGGTGGGGGGAGAGGGGAGAGAATCTGCTCTATATATCTGTCAAGTGAAATCAGGAGATCCAGGCCATTCAAATGGGTATAAAGATATTTTGCAAACGTAAGCTCTCTACATGTATCTGAACTACAGATTAAAGGAAATTGGCAGTAGGTAAGCGTCAATGAAATTCAGATTTCTTGTGGGCATGGCTGATGACGTGTTTGACACCTCCTTTACGCTCAGCCTGGTCATCTCCTTCAATATCTGAACATTTTCCTTTTTTGTACAAAGTGACTCAGGGCTTAGATGGTCATTTCAGAAAATAGCAGAAAGGTATTGATTGTTTGATTGATTGATTGATTGATTGCCAAGAGCTTATTACGGTAGTTCTGACTGCAAAGTCTTTCAATAAGACCCAAACCTTCCTTGCCAAACCTTTGCTTATTTAAACTAAGTGCCATCCCTTCATCCATCTAGACCTTTCACAGTCCCCACTCGAGAGCAGATGAATGCTTGCCAAACCTCCTTCCGGCTAGTGTTTTTCTTGTCTTGAATCTGGTGGAAGCCAAACTCGCGAGTTCATTCTCAGCAGAAGTCCAAAAGATATTCTTCTCAGTGCTTACTAAGCAGAGTGCCAGAGTAAGACAGAGTCAAGTAGTCTCACCTTTCCCAACCCTCGGGTCAACTAGATTAATCCTTTGCAAATATCCTTACAAGGATGGAGGCTTTCTCCTGGCATGCCGGAGGAAAACTTCTGATGAGGCCTACCAAATCTAGGGAAAAGGCCCCACGTTCAATCTTTTGCATCTTCAATCAGGGTTGCTTTAGAAGAGGATATAGTGAATGTGCCTGCCTCAGAGATGTTTTTTGATCAATTGGAAGTGAGAAGACGGCACATGGGATTTGGGATGAATAGCAATTTATCGAAGGAAATGAAGCTGCTGAACTGAAGGTGAGAGCAGTGCTCCATAGACTGTAGAGTCCTCAGCTGTCAAGGGCTCAGGCACATTCAGGTTGCCTAGCAATAAAGACCTTCTGGATCCTACTGTAGTTCTAATTGCATTTCCAGGTCCACATCCTTGGGACTTTATTTAACTGAAAGACGGTATCTGGAGAAGACACTATAATAAAAACCAATATCCACTAATCACTCACTCAGTTATCAAGCAGACAGTGAATACATATTTGAATACATCTTATCCAGATGACAAAAAACAGAGAGCAATCATTTGCATACGGCTTATTTGAGGGAGTGGGAAAAATAATCTTGTATGTAACATTTGTTTTTTTTATTCGTCAAGCCATGTTAATTCTTTGAGCTGGGATCTGGTTAGAACATGAAGTTTAGGATTTTTTGTTCTTGAGGGGGAATAGATGCCAGAATATTTCTTTCACAGTATTCATGATGCATTTGGTAGAATGAAAATTGGAAATAAGGGCATTTTTGGGGAAGAAATGAAGAAATGATTATATTACATGAGAACGTTACCACAGAAATGCTGCAACACACATTATTGTGTCAGATGCCATGAACTGAAGTACATAACTGCACGGTTTGTGTGATGACAACTTCAGGAAAAAGGTTGATGTCATCACTATTCATTACAATTACTGCTGGTTGTCAGCTAGGATAACCAAAATAATGTGAGTTTTTCTGTGAGATGTTTGAGCTTTTTGATGTTAAACAGGGACATAATTTGATACAAATGGGTTTAAAAGGGACCTGTCTTGGTAGGACTGGGTAAATATTTACAAAATGATGACTGATGCTGAGAAAATATCATTGATAACACTAGAAGGTAAGCATATGTAGCCCTGAATTTTTCATGTAGTGCTCAGCTTAATCTCAAAAGCTACTGTCTTAATTTCAGAAGCCCTGCAAGTAATTGTCTAGAACAGGGGTGTCCAATCATGGCATGCTGGCTGGGGAATTCTGGGAGTTGAAGTCCACAAGTCTTAAAGTTACCAAGGTTGAACACCCCTTGCTTTAGAGTTTCAGTAAGATCAAGGTGTTTTGTTCCTCTTTGGAAGCATTTTAGTTAGGATCAGAGAGAAAGAGACAAAATGAACAGGATGGTAGAAAAAGAAAGAATAAGCAGCATAAAAGGCAGCAAAAGGGGATGGAAAGAAAGGGATGGCACTGTGATGATAGAAAGAAGGGAGAGAGTCCACCTACTTTTGGCTATGGACTCACTTACCATTGGCTTTAGACATGTCCACTGCCGGCATGCAGATTAACAAATCAGCTCTGAGAAAATATGGTAAAAAAAGAGGAGCCCACCCTCCTTCTATAATATTACTTAAGAAAAGTGATTGACAGTAGAGGAGAGTAGACACTCAAAGGTCACGTTTCCATACCTGGCACCTTAACTTGTCTGAAATTCATCACTGTGAGACATGATAGCAGTTTCAAACTCGCTGGGGTGATGATGTTATCTACAGGAGTGGGCTGCTGGGGGTTCGCAGGGGTTCGGGGGAACCTCTAGCTAAGATTCTGTGCAGTTCGGAGAACCCCCAAATCCCACTCCTGGCTGGTCCTGCCCACCCTGCCCCTCCCCTCCCAGGAGTCCCCACACCGGCCCGTTTTGGATGCAGGTAAGTGCAGGGTGTGCATGGAGCCTTGGGGAGGATGAAAAATGGGCCTTCCAGAAGTTCGGGCAGGCCAGAAACGGGCTTGTTTCCGGCGTCCAGAGGGCCTCCAGAGCCTGGGTAGGCTGTTTTCGCCCTCCTGGAGGCTCGAGGAAAGCCTCTGGAGCCCGGGGAGGGCAAAAATGCCCCCCCACCGTGGTGCAGGATGCCGACTAGGCCATGCCCACCCAGCAACCGGGCAGAGAACCCCTTGCTAAAATTTTTGAAGCCCATCCCTGGTTATCTACTATATCTAGCTCTATCACATATTCCCCAATTGCCTACCACCCAGAAGTTATGAAACAGATTTTATAACAACCAAAATGATTGAGTTGGTAGTTGGACCAAGACTTCTGATGTTGGTTGGTCATACACACAGTATTTAACTGTTACATTTCTCCATCATGAGAGATGCTTGAGGCTCTCATGCCAAAAGTTTAGACACAACAGTTTTCTTCTGGAAAACAGGGGAGTGAAATACTGAATATGGAAACAGAGATACTTCAGTATTGCCAGAAATGACATATCCTAACTATTATCTAGCAGATTAGTTTTTTACCATCCTGGAGGTTTTGCATCAAAGTCAATTTGTTCTTATCTGGAATCCTGTGTATGACTTTCTTCGCATTACATCTTAGTACTTATAACATTTCCTGGCCTAAAGTGCAGGTGAAAACAAGAAAATTTACTTCTAGACCATCCTAATTACTTTGTGTAGCATTTGCTTTCAGCTACAGCAAGAAAATTCTCCCATCCGTCTGTCTCTAACAAAGCTAAAAGGCTTATGCATGCCACACAATTGGTCTCTTATGAATATTAATGAGAAGTATTTGTCATGCAATATTTCACCAACTTCCTGCCACAATATCTATAAAATTACGTTGTGTGCCAACCCCTCTGTGTCTAACAAGTCAAGAATCAAAATATAGTTTGTCACAAATAGACGATCTATTTAAAGAATCTCTGTATATCCAGATGAGCAAATATGGTCTGCAGAAATGCTATGTAGAAGATATTTCCTCAAATGATATGGCTTCTGTTGTTTATCAAAAGATCCATCAAAAGAGGGATAAAATATACTTTCTAGGCTAGTTGTATGTAGGCGTTTATGAGTATATAGAGAGCATGATAGCTCACGTGAGTAGGATTCTGGGTTGGAGGTTAGCAAGCCCACGTTTGAGACCGAATGCTGCTCTAGGGTGGGGTTGAGCTCCTATCCTTCGCTTCAGCTCCTGCCAGACACATGAAAGAAGCCCCACACTGGACATCCCCCAGACTATGAAATGGCTTCTGTTGTTTATCAAAAGATCCATGTACCACTAAAAGAGGAATAAAATATACTTTCTAGGCTAGTTGTATGTAGGCGTTTATGAGTATATAGAGAGCACGGTGGCTCACGTGAGTAGGATTCTGGGTTGGAGGTTAGCAAGCCCACGTTTGAGACCGAATGCTGCTCTAGGGTGGGGTTGAGCTCCTATCCTTCGCTTCAGCTCCTGCCAGACACATGAAAGAAGCCCCACACTGGACATCCCCCAGACTATGAAATGGCTTCTGTTGTTTATCAAAAGATCCATGTACCACTAAAAGAGGAATAAAATATACTTTCTAGGCTAGTTGTATGTAGGCGTTTATGAGTATATAGAGAGCACGGTGGCTCACGTGAGTAGGATTCTGGGTTGGAGGTTAGCAAGCCCACGTTTGAGACTGAATGCTGCTCTAGGGTGGGGTTGAGCTCCTATCCTTCGCTTCAGCTCCTGCCAGACACATGAAAGAAGCCCCACACTGGACATCCCCCAGACTATGATCATGTCACCGGCTAATCCTTTCAATCCAGAAGCACCTCAGTG
Organism: Thermophis baileyi; assembly: GCA_003457575.1. Classification (NCBI taxonomy): domain Eukaryota; kingdom Metazoa; phylum Chordata; class Lepidosauria; order Squamata; family Dipsadidae; genus Thermophis; species Thermophis baileyi. The sequence goes on along the minus strand of QLTV01004081.1, from coordinate 661,188 downwards.
CTTTTGACATGAGTGCAAAAATGATTATGGTATGTTTATTGCTATTAAATGAGACAATCTGCCTTCTAATAATGTGAATTATACCAAAATACCTAGATAATCTCTGATCTACTTCTGCTGATTGCCGGCTGCCAGCAGTTTGGCAGTTCAATTCTCACCGGCTCAAAGTTGACTCAGTCTTCCATCCTTCCAAGGTAGGTAAAATGAGGACCCAGATTGTTGGAGGCAATAGGCTGACTCTGTAAACCACTTAGACAGAGCTGTAAAGCACTGTGAAGCGGTATATAAGTCTAAGTGCTATTGCTATATTTCCAACATGGATTGGGTATTTGTTGGTGTTGGGTAACATGATCCCCTTTTCTGTAGATTAACATGACAATCTATAGAAGCCAAGGATCAAAAGGTCAAACCAGGAAAATAGTACTGTCAAACAAAATCCAACTTGAATAAGACATCTCTGTAGACCTTCGAGCAGTGGATTATTAATGGCCAGCCTGGATGGGTGGAGTCATTGTTTTTGTTCAAAATACTTTTTGAATCACATAGACTACAGTTTTCTGGTTTACCAAACAGGACATTTTTATATGAAAGTTGTTAGTCTTTGGCAGTTCTTAATATCTGAATATGCAATTCCACAATAGCTTTCAAAAATCAATCTTTACATTTTCCTTTTTGTATAGGAAATGCCTTGATCTGTCAAACTAATATGCAGACCATAATTATTCCATCAGATGTCAGAATTCTCTGAATGCAGCTCCCAATAGTGAATACTTGAAAATATATATTTGGAAGAAAAATATACTGAAAATATTTCAACAGATTTTCATGCCCCCTTTACTCCATTAAAGTGCTCCAACATGGTAATCGAATGGAATGGAAATTTGGGAAAAACATATAAAAACTAAACTTAATTACAACAGCATTCCCAAATTAAAAGTCTTCCATATGATTTAGGGCCACCGTTCTTGAAATAGCAATAGCACTTAGACTTATATACCACTTCACAGTGCTTTACAGCCCTCTCTAAGCGGTTTACAGAGTCAGCCTCTTGCCCCCAACAATCTGGGTCCTCATTTTACCCACCTCAGAAGGATGGAAGGCTCAGTCAACCTTGAGCCTGGTGAGATTCGAACTGCCAAATTGCAGGCAACTGGCAGTCAGCAGAAGTAGCCTGCAGCACTGCGTTCTAACCACTGCGCCACCAAGCCTCATCCCCAACCAGCACGGCCAATGGGAATTTTGGAAGTATAAATCCAACACATCTACAGTTTATCATATACAGAAGTTTAAGCTAGAAAAGGACAAATTCCCAGCTTTCCAAAGAACCTACATCAACATCCTAGTATGCAATCATCAGTATAGAAAAATCACCGTCCTCGTAAAAAAATTATCATTGAATCTTATGTTAAAAAGCATCTGAAGTTTTCAGTTCTGAGCAACTATCATTAAGGCAACTGAAAAGAAAGGCTAAACTTTTGAGGACAGTTTCATTTTGACTTTCTTAGACAGACATAGGTAGGTTGTTAGAAGATTTATGGCATCATTTGAAGTTGGCTTAATGGTATAAACAGACCGGTAGTAGCAAGTTCTGGTCCAACAGAAGCCGAGTCAATGAAGTGACCTGCATTGCTTATGAAATATTACCTCCTGGGAAACAGTTTGTCACGGAACCCAACAACATGGAAATGGATGTGAAAGGACTATGGCCCTTAACAGAAAGGAGAATTATGCCTGAAGAGATGTTATTAAAGCATCTCGAGTACCTTAGTAGGCTGTTTGAAGCAGCCGATTCCATGGAAGGGAGAAAGGATGAAATGTATTTTCATTACTCCACAAACAGAAGGAAATAATTAAGAGATTAAAATTTCAAAGAGAAGATAGTTACAAGTTCACACCCAAAGCAACCCTTACAGCAAAATGACTATGTTGTTTTGGATAAAAAAACGGTCTTTCATCTTTTTTAAAAAAATAAATTTTTATTATTTTTTTTAAAAATAAAAGAATTTCCTTTTTACAACATTTGCATATCGGTATACATTCACAATTTTTCTTCTTCTCCCATCCTATTAACATATCTATACCAGAGGTGGGTTCCTCCCGGTTCAGACCAGTTCGCCCGAACCGGTAATGACCCACTGGTGACGTCATGATGATGTCACGGATCTGGTTTGGTCGGTGCCAGTCCGTGGACGCCGCCATCTTTTTTTAAAAAAAAAATTTCCCGGGTTTTTTTCTTCTGCGCATGCGCAGAAGCCGAGGTTCCGGCACTGCGCCTGCATCGCCATCTTGTTTTTGGCTTTTTTGGGGGGGGGGAATTTTTTTGATTTTTTTGCACTGCGCATGCCCGCGCGCACAAGGCGTGCGCCCACGCAGCACGGGAGGAAGCGAACTGGTAGCGAGGTAAGTTAGAACCCACCCCTGATCTATACATATGGTTCCCTTGTCCTATACATGTTATACATGCTAATATATTCATATACTATTTTACAAGCATCCTATATGTTTATACCAGCGGTTCTCAACCTGTGGGTCGCGACCCCTTTCGGGGTCGAACGACCATTTCACAGGGGTCGCCGCGCGCGTTAGCCCGCCAGAAGCGACAGAAGTGGGAGACTTCGCCCACCCGCCTGGATGCCGCCATTTGGGTTCTTTTACGCTCTGCGCATGCACACACTGCTTTGCGCATGCGCAGTGTAAAAGAACCCAAATGGCGGCGTCCGGGTGAAGTCTCCCGCTTCCTTCGCTATCAGCTGTCCGGCGACCCGCAGGCAAGCCCGAACCGGGAGCACTTCACCCCTGGTGCTACGCCCCCTTTGTCACCTCATCCCGCGCGGGGAGGGGGCGGGGGCCGTGCGGGGTCACGGGGGGGTTGCGCCATTAGAAAGGTTGAGAACCACTGGTTTATACCATCTTACTGTTAATTCCTAGTTTCCAATACTGTTAAGTATTTTCTTATTTGTTGTTCCTATCTTCTAACCATTTATACAATTTTTCCCATACTAAATAGTACTCCGTTTCATCTTTATTTTTTATTTCTTTTGTCAATTTATCCATTTCCGCACAATCTAGAACTTTTCTTATCACATTTTCTTCTGTTGTATTTCTCTCATATGCATGAGCATTTCAAGAGAATAAAATTTCTAAGCCCTACATTTTCCAATAAGGTAGGTTTGGGTCCATCGGAATAGGGTCTAGACCAAATCAGCGCCCACTCTTTATTATCAGGAATGCTTGAGAAATTTAAACTTTTCATATTCCAAAATGAAATTCCTTCAACATGATGGGATTGTGCATTTTTTTTTAATTTCTACTGCAGCATTCAAATAACTCATTTAGAATGGTCAGCTTTCTGATGACCTTGCACTATGTTACCAATTGCTTGGTGAAATTATTTGGGAACATTCCAAGCAATTTTGGGAAATTACAGTATTTCACCGATGGAGCCTCATGCATACCCCACCAATCCGTCTCCTCTGCTTTAAGAGGGAAAAGCTGGAGTCAGCATCAGTTCTCTGATTTGTAAAGTTTCTCTAGAGAGCAAGGCCTGGGCTTTGCCCCTAAATTGAGCTGATCAAGTCAACTCTTAAGAGCTTCTCACCCAAGAATGGACGGATGCCAACCCCAACACAGCAAGCTTTCCTCGATAAAGCATTTTGCCTTCAAAATATTATCCCAGCAATGCAGAGGTGGGTTCCTCCCGGTTTGCACCGGTTCTATAGAACCGGTAGCAAACCGCTGGTGACATCACGGATCCGGTTCTGTCGGGTTTTTTTGGAAAAAAAAATTTTGTAAAAAAAATTGGGGGGGGGGACTTTTTACTATTTTTTTCTTCTGCGCATGCATAGAAGCCGAGTCCCCAGCACTGCGCATGCACCACCATCTTGTTTTTGGCTTTTTTTTTTTTTTTAAAAATTGCGAATTATCACCACTGCGCAAGCACGCGCGCGCCTGTGCGGCACGGCCACGTGGCACGCAATGCGCATGCAGCCACGCGGCATGGGAGGAAGCAAACCGGCAGTGAAGTAAGTTAGAACCCACCCCTGCAGCAATGCTCTTTCCCCTCTTTTCTTTATCTTGCAATGCAGTTGCGTTCAACAGCATTGGCTTTGCATTCCTTTGGCTGTTAACACAGGTAGTCCTTGACTTATGACCACAACTGAACCCAATTTCTGTTGGTAAGCGAGGCAGATGTTAAGTTAATTTGCCCCATTTTATGACCTTGCTTGCCACATTTGTTAAGTGAATCACTGCAGTTTTTAGATGAATCTGGCTTCCCCATTGACTTTGCTTCTCAGAAATTTGCAAAAGGTAATCACGTGGCACCGGGACATTGTAATCATCATAAATATACGCCAGTTGCCAAACATTTAAATTTTGATCACATGACCATGGAGATTTGCAATGGTCATAAGTGTGAAAAACAGACATACGTTACTTTTTTTCAGTGCGGTTGTAACTTTGAACCGTCACTAAATGAACTGTTGTAAGTCAAGGACTACCTGTAGAACCTAGTTGTTAGATATAGGATAGGATAGGATAGGATAGGACAGGACAGGACAGGACAGGACAGGACAGGAGAGGAGAGGAGAGGAGAGGAGAGGAGAAAGAAAAGGAGAGAAAGAGGAAGAGGAGAGGAGAGGAAAAGAG
>QLTV01004081.1:599903-620370 GCA_003457575.1 Thermophis baileyi | reverse complement strand
TCTTTCTTTCTTTCTTTCTTTCTTTCTTTCTTTCTTTCTTCCCATAGTCAATTAGGTTCTGCAAGAGTCATAGAGGGCTCAATTTTGGGATGTAGCAGTAAAAATGCTACAGCGAAGGGGTAGTATAGGTTTATTATCATCATCATAATTTCTACTGTTGTGCAGCTGTATCCCATCAGGAATGATAATAAATGTTTAATAGCCCATAATACCTGTTTAATAATTTTGAGAGTTCCTTCCTGCTTAATTGCAAGTTTATTAAAAAAAAACCAAGAAACTTTATAATTGTTGTAAAGACATAATTGCAAATCCAACACTTACTTAATATTGAGTTAATTATATTGCACCTAAACGTTCTTTCCCAAACATATTAAATATCAATTATTTTTTTTACTATTGATTTGTTTTAATTAACTATGCTATTATATACCAATTAAATTACTTTAAGGAAACTTAGAAACAATGTTCTTTTTTTATTTAAAGAAAATAAACCATTGTTTATATTGAAATAAATCACACTTTTATATCTCCCCCACCCCCGAAATGGCCTTCATTTTAAACTGGTGGTAATAATAATGCACATTTGCACAATCACTGCTGTATTCAAAAAGAAAGTCTGAATATTTCTTTGTTGGTTGATGTCAGTTGCCTTGAGAAGCTGAAAACTCAATTTCACCCCCAAACTCTGGAATTGCTTCTGTACCAGTGGTGGGTTTCTACTGGTTTGGCCCGTTTCGGGCGAACCGGTAGCAGCGGTGGCGGGAGGCTCTGCCCACCCGCCCAGACATCATCACGGATGTTCTGTGCATGCGCAAAAGGTTCTGCTCATGCGCAGAAGCATCACGAGTGCGCGCTCCCATTCCCGAACTGGTAGCAAAGGTAAGTGAAACCCACCACTGTTCTGTACATTGTTGCCTGCATAAGTTTAAAATAGAGGAAACTCCATTTGTCTGAAGGCCTAAATGTAGATGATCTCTTTTGGCTTCCAATAGTAGGTACAATGATGTGAATCACTTATACATTTCCTACAATGGCCTACAGAGTTATTAAATTGTTTGTGAGCCACCCAGAGTCATGGATTTGAGATGGGCAACTATATATATATATATAATAAAGTTACAGTAGCAATTAGAGCATGGTTGGAAGAGCTGAAGGACTAGGTTAGGGACAGATTATTATAGGAAAAAAAATCTATCTATGCCAGGGGTATCAAACCCAATTTCATTGAGGGCCGCATCAGGGTTGTGTTTGACCTCTGGGAGCTGGGATGGGCATGGCCAGGGTGGATGTGGCCAGCTAAATGTCACTTGTGTCAGGGGTGCCTTTGGTGGCCCGAGCGCTCTGCCAGTGAAAATGGGCTCCCGAGCTCCATTTTCGGCTGCGCCGGCCTCCTGCAACCCTCTGCCAGTGAAAATGGAGTTTTGGAGGGCCGCATGCAGCCCTCCCGAGCTCCATTTTCTCTGGCAGAGGCACCGCAGGCCACTCCTTCGCTGTTTCCAGGGCATCCCTGCGGGCCAGATCTAAGCACCCCGCAGCCCAAATCCAGCTCCCGGGCCTTGAGTTTGACACCCCCGATCTATGTGGACCCTAAGAGTTGACAATGACTTGATGGCACATCATCACCATCACCATAGTCACCAAATATAAATATATAAATAAACTGATGATGAATGTGATGACAACGACGACTTGGTCTAAGCTAGAAGCTATCACTATAGTTCTGGCTATGAATTCTCCTACAAGGTCATGACCCACTGCATAAAGAATGAATTTATTTTGATGATCTACTGCTATGCCAATGAGTTCCATCAGACATACTCTTCAAGTTGAAGAGAAGGTCAAAGCTGGATTTGGGACCCAAAGTTTAGGACGCCATTCAGCAGATCAAGCAGCAACCCTCCCCCAGCACTTCAGAGTGGACTTACCACATAGAAGTGAGTCATCTATGAGAGTGTGTCTTTACACAGCTCTTCTTCAAATTGAAGATGCTACCTGGATGTACTTGAGTCTCATGTACTCCTGGTGGGAAATCTGAGCTCCACTCAAGGAAGAATGTGTTGGTTCTTTGGAGACCCACATTTTGAATATGCAATTCCCTTTCACCCCTACTGTCTGTGGGCTTCTTCACTTGTATTCCTTCTGTTGATTGGCTATCGTGTCCTTTTTTTTTTACCTTGGGTGAGTCTGAAACTTCTCTCATGACCACTTAGTGTATTACTTTGCTAAGCTGTTTGAGGTCCTTTGAGATAAAAATGTGTCATATAAATGTGACTTATTATTACTGGAATCTGTGCTAGGTTAATTTATAAAATATGGCTTACTTAAAAAAAAGAAGAAATCTGTATATGTGATGGCAGTGGGAAAAGAGACCTGCCTGATAGGCAAACTAGAATATTATTGCCTGAAATAGAAATGAGGAAGAAATGGGTTTTAAGCACTTCAACCGTGCTGCATTTTCCTCAGCAGCTGAAAGGGTGCACGTATAAATTCATTCATTTTGTTAGGTACTAAAAAAACCTTGTCCTCCATTTATTGCACAGATAAACTCTTAAAAGCAGAGGATGAGTTGAGTGTGTCTCTCTTGGACCACAATTGGATTTCAAAAGATCCATCAACAGATGGTTCTGGAACTGTTGCCAGCACATCTTGCTCCATATCCTAAAATTTAGAGAGCAGGAGTTTCCTCTGCTTCCATCAGGCCATATGTGTGCAAGGGTTTAAAACTGCACAGGAGAGTTGTAGAAAGGAGCCATGTTGTAAAACACAATGTCAGGGATATCTGACCATGAGAAGAAATCTCCCTCCAAATAGGATGCTGAAGACTCATCCCAAATAATTCACAATGTGTTTCAGTTTTCATTTAGAGCATGGCTGGCAGGGGAGTTCTGGGAGCTGAGGTCCACAGAATTTAAATGCAGTGAGAAACGCTGATTTAGAGAGACAGGCATTTGCACAGTGGAACAATTTAGTACTCATACAAATGCTATCTATCCTAAGTACTGAAGCCCTTCCTTCCTTCCTTCCTTCCTTCCTTCCTTCCTTCCTTCCTTCCTTCCTTCCTTCCTTCCTTCCTTCCTTCCTTCCTTCCTTCCTTCCTTCCTTCCTTCCTTCCCATGGTTGTTATTACAAAGGCACCTATCACAAAGGATATGCTGGCAGCCAAGCAGCTGAGTATGCACATTGGCAGGTCAGTCAACAATATCTTAGTACATGACTCATTAAGTCCCTGCCTCTGGTCCGCCATGTTAAAAGGGAAGATCTACAGAAATGAAATGCATGAAAACCTTCTCCACAGATGGTAACAGCCACAAAGATTGAAATGTCCTCTTGATGAGCATCATTTGTCCCAAGTCACCAAGTTTGCTATTTCTCTAAGAGGATGCACCTGTTATTCTAGTTCCTCTCATCAGAGAGGGACATGGTAACCAGAGGCCTCCTTTCTCTGCTCTGCTAGACAGAGCGACATATGCCTTATTCACCCTTCAGTAGCATTGCTTTGCCAGCTGATATGGACTGTGTCTACTCTGGAAATCTATTCAGCTCTACCAAGGCAGAAATAATGACAAAACAGCCTCAGAAGACAGGATATATGCTACCTTCTGGCTCGGTCCATCTGCTACAATTCTCTTCTTCCTTTCCTCCCTCCCTCCGTGCCATTTCCTGTTTGGCGTATTGTCCAGAATCTCTAGTGCCTTTCAGCTATCTTAGTTTCTCTGGCAGCTGATCTTGAGCTGCTCGGGGAGAAGCCTAACACAATTGTTGGATGTTTCTCTAGCAGATGTCTCCTTCCAATATTTGGTAAGGAACATCCATGACTTGTTAAAGAGCAGGTGCTCAGAAATGGTCACATATTTAGAAGAACTAAATGTGCCCATTCTACCAGAAAAAAAATGTTCTCTCATGCATAAAACCACAAAACACATACCTGAAAATCTGGGCACCTCTACTTATGAGTTGTGTCCCAGCAGAACCTACTCCACATCTGTGCAATCACAACTCTTGGCTCCTTTACTCTCTCGGTCACTGAATATGCTATCTTTCATTTTTGAGGTTTATAAATTTAGGAAAGGAATCGTGATCAGGCAGTTTGGATGTTTGTCTTTCTCAAAAAGTGCATGAAACATGGAGGAAACAGCATCTGTTAATTCCTTTTTTCCCCCCACCTCTTCTTTTGCAAAGAAGGATAATAAGGGGATGTTTGCTACTCTAGGACCTGTGCTGGCTGAAGGGCAGGAAACTCTTTTAATACTGTTCTTTGTTCTCTGTTAGTTAGCTGGAGGGACAATGACTGATTTATAGATGTTCTCAGCATTTCAAGGTCAGCCAAAGTGAAGATGATTGCAGTTTGGCTTCAAAGTGCTTTGTGAAAGATTTTGGGATTGGAAGTGCTGGTTTATAAAGGCTCCAAGTACATGAAACCTTTCCTTGCATCCTCAAATAGTCTCCAAGGCAGAAAGAAGCTGACTGTTTGCATTCCTACAACAATGGACTTTGAACTGCTTTTGCAAACATCCATGAAATGAAGTTTATGTCTGGGTCCCTATGAGGACACCTCAAAAATAGGCTTGTGATCCATCCCTTGAATTCAAAGAGGCAGAAGAATTAGCCAACTGTTTGTGCCCAAAGATGAAAGAGAAATCAATTAATCGGTGGAACGACTTGCCTCCAGAAGTTGTGGGTGCTCCAACACTGGAGGTTTTTAAGAAGAGATTGGACAACCATTTGTCTGAAATGGTATAGGGTTTCCTGCTTGAGCAAGGGGTTGGACTAGAAGATCTCCAAGGTCCCTTCCAACTCTGTTACTCTGTTATTCTGTTACTGGTTAGTGCAAATGACCTCTTAGAATTCTATTTTTTTTCTTTAATGTGAAACATCAAGCATTCAAGAAGGATGCTTCACATTCAAGTCACAAGAAGCTTAACTTCTGGTGACTTCGTAAACAAATCAAAGGGAGTTTTCTTGGCAACAGCATGGAAATGGTGACATTGCCCTCTTTTGAAACTTAGAGTAAATGATACGTCCCTATGCAGGCCCAGAAGATACTTGAATGGAAGTCTACTAGAAAATATCAGGAATATGAGGTAGACTGAGAGGTTGAAAAATACCCTAGAACAGTGATGGCAAACCTTTTTTGGTTCGCGTGCCAAAAGGGGGGGAGCCCGGGGGGGTCACGTGCATGCGTGCCTACACCCATAATTCCATGCGCATGCAAATGGCCTTTCCCCCCCCCCCCAGAGGTCCTCCAGAGGCCGGAAACGTTCCGTTTGCTGACTTCCGGTTGGACCGGAGGTCCCGTTTTTTTGCTCTCCCCAGGCTTCAGAGCCTTTCTAGGAGCCTGGGGAGGGCGAAAATGGCCTTCCCCACCCCCCCAGGAGGCCCTCCGGAGGCCAGAAATGCCCATTTCTCAACTTGAAACGGGCCATTTCTGGCCTCCGGAGGGCCTCCAGGGGGTGGGGAAGGCCATTTTTGCCCTCCCCAGGCTCCTAGAAAGGCTCTGGAGATTGGGGAGAGCAAAAAACGGGCCTTCCCCACCCCCTCCAGAGGCTGGAAACATCCTGTTTCCCGACTCCCAGTGGGCCCAGAAGGCCCAAAAATCAGCTGGCCAGCGTGCGCATGCGACCTGAGCACGCGTGCCCACTGATATGGCTCCGCATGCCACTTGTGGCACACGTGCCATAGGTTCGCCATCACGGCCCTAGAAGTTGGCAATGGCAAACCACTTCTTGAAGATCAACTTGAAAGAAGCTTTATCTATACCTTTACAAGCAATGAAAATAAGGGGGCTATTCCAGACATTTTTTGTGGGGTAGACCCTTCAATGTCTTTCTTCAGCTTACTATCAACTACTGCTATAGCACAGCGCTTTTCCTTTCTCCTTCATCTTCCAATGTTAAAAATGGCGACTGAGTTGGAACCAGGAGACCCTTTCACATGCTCCGCAACGTGGTCATGAATGACATTCTGGGAAGTTGTGAGGAGAAAATGGAAGGGAAATATCAACCACCACCACAACAAAAAGTGGTTGTAGTTGGCCTTCTTATTTTTAACGGAGAGGGGAAAAAAAATAAACAATAGAATTTCCTCAAGGAAGAAAAGAAGTTTTCTGAGAAACTTCACTCCAGCTTTATTAATACGTTCTAACTTGTGGGAGAGCCAGAGACACACATTGGAACAGGAGTTAAGAAAGAGCTTAAGGTAACCCCCTGCCTTCTTCTTATCCCTCTTGTAGATCTTTGAGCTGAAATTGTCGCTGCTCACCATTCACATGCATTTTGCTACATCATTTAAAGAAGAGATGGCATTTTCTGAGGCGGGGAACCCCACAGACCTTCTATTACCAGGAAATCATGCTCCAACGTTGCAAGCACCATTACCATTCTGTATCTTATAATTAAATTGTATTTGCCAGTTACCTCACAGCAAGCTAGCAATTTTCATCTAAGGGTTTTGTAGATTCTTTTTTAAATCTTCGGATTCCATCATTTTTGCCCTAAGACTTCTCCCCTCCCTCCCCTTCACACAGACTCTTCAAATAAATATAGTAAAAAAAGGGAAAAAAAAGAACAGGCAATTTCACAAAACTCTTTGCTTCTCCCACTCCCCATTTTGTTAGTGTAATAGAAAGAAATGGCTCTACTACGGTACATAAAATGGAAGACTGGTTCTTCTCTCTCACAATCTCTTTACTTCCTCCTCCCAGTGCTTAAAAGAGAGGAAACGGAAGTAGCTATGTACATACTATAGATTAGGGCTGTTTATAGAAATTTAAAAGGCAAAATGAAGACAGGTTTCAGAATAAAACATTTCCTGGGGCCATTTTCTTTTAGGACAAATCCGAGAAGGAAAAATAATGTTGTTTCTTTCTGGAACAGGGAAAAAAATGTTATAATGCATCTTTATTGCATAACACACAAACCAACCAACCAGCAAAACATTTTTTTTTTTGATTGAAGAAGATTTGTCTCCCCTGATCCTCTTCTCATCTAGTACCTCTTAAAAATTTTCTTGACTTCACTGGATTTTAGGGATAGCATTATGGGCTAAAATGCCAATAAGCTCCTTTTTCCTACAGTGCTACTGGCCATCTGCTCATCCTCTACTTCTACAGCCAATTCATTCCAACTCTCAGAAAGAGGGAGAAAAGGAGAAAACTTCTGGCTTTTCCATAAACCTGGTTCTGTCCACCTGCTTGGCCAAGCCAGCGAATAAACTGTAACACTGAGATAAGCAGCCGGATAGTCACTCCACTTAGCAAAAGGCGAAAAGAAAAAAACCTTCAGAAAGATGGAAAGTCCAGACTGTGTATAAATATATTTCACCATTTTGCCAGTTTCTGATTATTTGACTCTTTATGGATCTGATTTATATGTACCTTGACTTCCCATTTGGATTGCACGGAGTTATCCCTCCACCACTTTTATTTCCTCCATAAAAAAAGCCTGTCAGATATTTTGAAGATAGAAATTTTAGCTATGCCACTATCTCTGAGTGAACTTCCATTGCTGAATATGGGATTGAACTCATATTCATTGACTTTAGCCAAACATAGGTCAGCACATCACCCCGCTTGCTTGACAAGTGATGGGGGGACAGTAGAATAGAATAGAATAGAATAGAATAGAATAGAATAGAATAGAATAGAATGGAATGGAATGGAATGGAATGGAATGGAATGGAATGGAATGGAATAGAATAGAATAGAATAGAATAGAATAGAATAGAATAGAATAGAATAGAATAGAATAGAATAGAATAGAATAGAATAGAATAGAATAGAATAGAATAGAATAGAATAACAGAGTTGGAAGGGACCTTGGAGGTCTTCTAGTCCAACCCCCTGCTTAGGCAGGAAATCCTATACCACTTCAGACAAATGGTTACCCAATCGCTTCTTAAAAACTTCCCGTGTTGGAGCATTTACAATTAGAGTGACCATAAGAAGCTCTGTCTAATTCTGGAGTCATGCAGCTAAAAGTCCTGTGGACCAGCATAGTCCTCCAGTGGATTTATTTGATTTTTAAAATAATTGCTCTCCATTGCTCCATCATGTTCCTGAGTTAATCCATAGGATAGATCCATTATTGCTATTCTCTGTACCATTTGTTGCCATCAAACCATATCACTCAGGGGTGGGTTCTAACTTACCTCGCCGCCGGTTCGCTTCCTCCAGAGGTGGGTTCCTCCCAGTTCGGACCAGTTCGCCCGAACCGGTAGCGAACCGCTGGTGACATCACAATGACGTCACAGAGCCGGTTCGGTCGGTGAATTTTTTTTTGAATTTTTTTTTGAATTTTTTTTTTTTTTGAATTTTTTTGGGGTTTTTTTCTTCTGCACATACGCAGAAGCCTAGTTTCCGGCACTGTGCATGCGTCACCATCTTGTTTTTGGCTTTTTTTGGGGGGGGGGATTTTTTTATTTTTTTGCACTGTGCAAAACCGCGGCGCGGGAGGAAGCGAACCGGCAGCGAGGTAAGTTAGAACCCACCCCTGGCTTCCTCCCATGCCGCGTGGGCGTGCACACATTGCATGCCGCGCTTCACGCGTGTGCTTCGCACACACATGCACAGTGCCAAAAAATAGCTTCTGTGCGTGTGCAGAAGCCAAAAACAAAATGGCAGCGCCTATGGCGCTGCCAAGAGAGCCAGTTCGTGGGCGTGGCCGACCGGCGATCGCTCCTGGTTTGGAAAATGGGGGGAAATTCCTGCTACCGGTTCTAAAGAACCGGTCCGAACTGGGAGCAACCCACCTCTGATATCACTTATAGAGAGCAATTTGCTTACTCTTGCCAAGATCCCGTTTCCCTTGTGTGGGCCATAATGTAAGCAATAGATGGACATGGCTCCCTGACCTCTCTTAATGTCACTGTGCTGATCTCAAATATATACACATAGATACATGCGCACTCCCGTTAGAAGAAATGGACTGGTAATATTCACCCTGTTATTTCTAATGGCTTTGTTTGAACCAAACTTTGAAAACTTCCCATACCTCTCTTGGGGTTTAAGGGAGGGGGCTGTCTCCATCCTCCCTGCCTTATGTTTTAGTCCAGGCCTTCTGTCAGATTATTCATGAACTGGGAGAGCTAATGGTAACAAGGTCAGCCAATGGGAGCTAAACACATCTGAGTCTGTGCAGAGAATCGAAACTGAAGCTAGAAGGCTGGGCGTGGCTCAGCCCACTCTGTACTCTTGTCTGCTCTGAACTCTGAACTAGAAGCTGCTTGTATTTTGCTTGTAACTGCTACTATATTGAAGAAGAACTCTGCTAATGGTATTGTCAATTCATCTGTTATTATGTTTATAAAGAAGTTTATGAATCCAGCTGAATCAGTTATCTGTATGTGTTTCTGGATTTAATTTTCTGCAAGAAACTCTGATACCTTCCTCTTTACATTCCTCGCACACAGTCTGCATGTGGAACACATGGTTTTTTTTAAAAAAAGAAACATTATCATTATTGCAAAGAGAACAGGCTGTTTTGTAATTTGCTAATTGCATCAGGACCTACAAATGCTCTACACCTGAGTTAGATACTCTCTTAATTTTAATTGCTCCTGATTTGAACATAAACTTTCCTTTTTATGTCCCCAGTAGTGATGTTCTACAGAAGAAATGGAAGGGAAGCTGAATTGCATTTGAGCTTACCCTATTCCTTAAGATAATGTAAGAGTATATATTAAATGTAAATAGAAAGATTGAAAATATGTCACAGAAATGACAGGTGGAATTAACTTGCTCAGTGGCAAACCTGAAATTGCTCTATTTAATTTATGGCATGGCCTTCAGTTGTATTTCCATTCTTTTATTACAGTTAGTAAAAAGGCAAAACCTCCTTTAAAATAGGCTTGACTCCTGATAACTGCATGGAGTCAATGCATTTCTTTTGCAAGAATATGGATATGGATTACCATTGCTTCATTCTTTCTTTGAACTGTTTGATCTTCTGTACAGATTTCTCATCCAAATTCTCACCAAGCCTGATCCTGCTTAGCTTCTAAAGTCATGCAAAACCAGCCAAGTGCTGCCACCTACTGGAATAAGCAAGTAATAGACGATCCACATTTTCCCAACCTTTAACTGTTCCACTGCATCCACTTCTATCTTTAAAAAGATCATCAATATGCTTTTTCAGACGTTTGTCCAGTTATATACATCTCTATACATGTTTCCCTTCTATGGGTATCCTTGCAATTTTTCCTCAATCTTAAATATTTCTATGCTATTTTCATAAATAAACAATTGTTTGTCTAAGATGAATATTTTTGTCTGCAATTTTTCTTAATCTACATCTTTTTTACATGCAGTTTGGTTTTTCTACTGCTTTTCAGAAGTATAGAATTTATTCAACATGAATTTTAAAGAAAGATGTCTATAGTCACAAGCTATTGGTTTATGCCAATATATGTTAAGTCGTAAATTAAACCTCATATAATATACTCTTTCCAATGCCAACAACTTTTTTTAGACGATGAAAAAATAAAATTATCACTTGCAGTGTTGTTCTTCTAAACCTTTACCATGTTTGTCATAAAAAAGATCGGAAACCACTTCTTGGTATTGTTTTTACTTTGCAAAAAAAAATCTTTAATAAAAATTAATTTAAAAAAAAAACTTTACCATGCTTGCCTTTAAATATTCCTGAGATACAGTTTACAACTACTTTGCCACATATAACACAACTAAGGCACACAATAGTCTGGTTCAGTCATTACCATAAACCACAAATTTAGACAATCAAAAATGAACCATTGAAAACCTCAAAGCTGCATTTCCTTTTCATCCTTTCCAAACCACACATCCGAAGAAAATGGAAAATTGTTCCCTGTACTTTCAGAACACAATT
The DNA here is from genome assembly GCA_003457575.1 of Thermophis baileyi. Taxonomy (NCBI): domain Eukaryota; kingdom Metazoa; phylum Chordata; class Lepidosauria; order Squamata; family Dipsadidae; genus Thermophis; species Thermophis baileyi. Next base: position 609,529 of record QLTV01004081.1, on the reverse strand, counting down.
ATTACTCAAGCACTCAGGAACTAGGGTTTGAAATTACGCCACCGAGGAGCCAAACCAAAATCTAAAATTTTGATTTCTTTGACCTTAATCGCGAGGACTTTTGGAACCTGCTTAAAATAAACAGTAGGTCTGTCTGTGTTAATCAGGATAGAAGTTAAAGTCATAATCTGGTTCAGACAAAAAAAACAACCCCTATTTGTGATTAATTGACAATGGAAGTAGATGCTTGCAGTCTTTTATCTGCAACCACACATAGCGAAAAGAGGAAACTGGGCCTCATTTGCATAGCACAACATTTAGGTTCGTATCTCTACCTAAATAGCACACGGGTGCTTTCATTTAGTACTTTCCAATGTACGTTAAGCACGTTTGTAAGGTTTGTGTCCTCATTCCGTATAACCTTCCAGAGGCACTGAAAAATCACATTCTTCCAACGGCAAAGAGGAAGACTTCTCTGCCTTATTACATTCCCTTTTCATAACCCAGAGCAATTTGAGAAATTTCCTATATAAAACTCATTTCCCAGTTTAGAAATAGAAGTGCCAGAGGATGCTGGAGGATATTCAGATCGCATCCCCTGTTTCTTTCTGCTCTATAAACAATGGTTTCCCAGAATGCCTACGTATCTATGATACTGCGATGAAGAGCAATGCTCCCCCTGTGCATCCAGTTAACAGGTGTACCTAGAGGGAGGTTAGACATGGCTGCCTGGGGAGTATATCCTCCTCAGCCACTCATGCAGAAAAGGAATTCCACCAGCCCATACAGAGCCACGTACGGCTGAACAGGCAAGTGTCAGCCACAATCTGAAGAGCAGGCAACATCCTGCAGTGAAGCTGTTTCTAGACAGTACCATTCTTAGCCATGGGGGGGGCAACTACATGCTTGAATGTGCCCCTTTGTGTGTGTGTGGGGGGGAATGGAACTCCTCAGCATAGAGAAGACAAGAATAATCAATAATCATACAGCCCGAGGCAAGATTTACTGGCCAGTTGCATGAGTTTTGAAAAAGAGACAGCCGGTTTATCAGTTTAACGGCTGGCATTTCATGTGAAATTTCATATGAAAAAGTGCAGAGAAGAGCAACCAAGATGATTAGGGGACTGGGGGCTAAAATGTACTATGAACGGTTGCAGGAACTGGGCATGCCTAGTCTAGTGAAGAGAAGGACCAGGGGAGACATGATAGCAGTGTTTCAATATTTCAGGGTCTGTCACAGAGAGGAGGGGGTAAACCTATTTTCCAAGGCACCTGAAGGCCAGACAAGGAATAATGGATGGAAACTGATCAAGGAGCGATTCAACCTAGAAATAAGGAGAAATTTTCTGACAGTGAGAGCAATCAACCAATGGAACAGCTTGCTTTCGGAAGTTGTGGGAGCGTCATCACTGGAAGCTTTCAAGAAGAGACTGGACTTTCATCTGTTAGAAATGGTGTATAGTCTCCTGCTTGGGCAGGGGGTTGGACTAGAAGACCTACAAGGTCCCTTCCAGCTCTGTTAATCTGTTAAATATGAACTTTTCTACCTTATGAGACACTTCTTTGGAAGGATTTGCATAGTCCTAGTCTTTTCAGTGCTTTTTCTCTACAACTTGCATCTGAATTTGCGTCTAGTAGCCTAGTTAAGACACAAAATACAAGAGACTGACATTTCCTGCCCAACTATGATCCAGAGATCCTGGCAATGGAGTCTACTAGAATTTGAAAGCAACAGTGAAAGGATGAGCAGGGACATAAGACCCTGTATATACAGTGCATACAACCCTGTACATATTAGTGTCCTGTTCAATTATAAAGTTGAAGAGCTTTAGTTGGTGGTCATCACTGAATTGTCCAACAGTAATTTTCACAATCTATTGTGTATGGAATTGAATAGAAGACCCTGAGCATGAAAATGATCCGCTCCAACATTGACTGCTAGCCCATCTATTGTGTCTGGGAGCTGTAAGACAAGAGTACTAGAGGAGTACCATCCCCAATTCAGCCAAGAAGCACCCAGAGTTTCCCCATTTCAAGCCCCTTGACATCGCCAGGAAAGCTGGAAAAACTCCTGCTTGAAACCTGAAGAATGATTCCCAGTCACTGTAGCAATATTGAGCTTGATGGAATAAGTAGTCTGGTTCAGAAGAAAGCACCTTTCTATATTGTCTGACACTGCCCTTATTTTCTTGCAGGTGAGAACAGGTGATATGCTGAATGAGATTTTGCTGCAGAGAAAGGAGTTCTTGTTTTGCAAGACTCCTCATAAGACTCCTCACACAGCACACATTGAAGATGTCCCAGCTCAAAGCCAATTTGCATGCTTCCTTCAAAGAACCTGAACATTTCTGAGAAACGGAGAACCTGATGTCTTCTTGTTAAAAATACCCCAGAGATTCAGACCAGAAGAAGAAGAAGAAGAGAAACAGTAGCAGTTGCAGAAACAGGCTACCCCCCCCCCCAAAAAAAATAACCCTAGGAAATCAAATGAAGTAAAAGAGAGTTTAGATGCCAGGGAAATACAACAGATAAATCTAATTTTAACTGACATTTTTAAAACGCAAGGCAGGTTTTCCTCGTATCCAAAGGGCAAGCAAGGCACTGGAAGTTCTTATTAGCAAATTTTCCTACCTGCGGAAACTTTATTACAGAAAACGGAAACAGAATATGTTTAAGGGGCGAGGAGAGAGGGAAGGGTAGAGAAAGCTTCAAAGAATTACATCAGAACCATCATTTTTAGTATATCCACATTAACCAGTTGCAGAATGGATTTAGAACAAAATCATTGTGGCCTTTAGCCAAATGAAATCTATTTATAATCAATAAGATAGATGAAGATATAATTCTTTTTTCTTGACAGCCAGGGAAAACAAGCCGATAATAATAAAAGAAGCATAAAAACCAAGGGTATGTGCTTCTGGGAGAACTCTGTATTATGTTAACCTCTTGTAATGGGAAGTGGGAATGACATACAATTGGGAGACAACAGACTACACGAAGGTCAGATAAGAGGCACCTGAGTTCACAAAAGGAATATCGAAGGGACTTTCCTTATGTTTTTTTTTTTTTAACTGTATAGTAGAGGGAGGAGAGACCTACTTCCAGAATTACAACTTTTAGGAGAAGGGGAGAAGGTAGTGAAGAATATTTCAGATTTTCCTTGATTAGTAGAGACAGAAGGGAGGGAGGGGGAAGGAAGGAAGGAAGGAAGGAAGGAAGGAAGGAAGGAAGGAAGGAAGGAAGGAAGGAAGGAAGGAAGGACATTGTTTCTTCGATGGTTTCCATTCATGATGCTGTTGTGTCCAGATGTGTATCACTTGCAAACTATTATCCTGAAATATATTCTATTTCAACTCAAGGTATTCCAAAATCATGTGTTTCTATCTGTAAAGGGAGCAAGTCTCCTTGGTCTAGAGACTGTTTTTGTTTCTTCTGTTAATAGTGTTTCAGATATTATGGATAAAAATTGTTACCACAGCAAAAAAAATAAATGCTATAAAATAAAAATGCCAGCTGCTATAGCAAATCTAATTCTGGCTCGATCCCCAGATGAGCCAAAGCAGGTAGAAAAACTACGGAAAGGAAGAACTCAACCTTAAGTGTTTAGTGCTGTTTGGTATGCATACAAACATCTTTGGGGAAGAGAATAAGGGTGTTCCCCCCCCCTTATTATAATTTCTACTCTGAGTCTAGATATTTTTTGGGTTCTACGAGACACGTTGTGTTGTATACTGACATTTAATGACCCCCATGGGGAAAAAGCATTTGAGAAACTGACTTATACTTAACCAGAAGAAATAAAATAGGAAACTACCTTTCTGCAGAAAATATAAGAAGGAATAGTATTACACCCACAACCACAACAACCCTTTTAAGCCTGTTGCAGAAATATTGTCTTACCCAATTCACAAAGATCATTAATTCAACTAGCTGGGTATTATGTACTTTAATGTGGAGTAAGTCTTCTATAGCTCTGACTGAATTATTTTTTGGGCTACTGGAGAATGAAACTAGAATCCTCTTCAAATGGAACTTAAATTTGTTATTGGATTATGGTTCTCCATGGAGTGGTGCGGTGGCCTAGAGGTGGCGCTCTTGCCTCACAATCAGGAGGCTGTGAGTTCGATCCTAGGTAGAGGCAGATATTTCTCTCTCTGGGCACAATGAGAATATACTGTATCTGCTGAATATAACTGCATTGGTGACAGGAAGGGCATCCATTCAGTTGCCCAGACTCCACCCCACAAGGGATTATGGGGTTGTTAAACAAATATGATGATTATGGTTCTCCATAAGAACAAATCCATTTCTCAAATGTATTTTATTAGGGGTTTTTTCCCCCCTCTGTTTTGCGGTAGGATGTTTTCATCTCATCCCGCAATAGAAGTTTAGCAGAAAAGAGAAAAAGGGAAAAAGAAGGAGAGGGTTGAAAGTGGTGATGATCACCCAATACAGCAGAAATGTTTGATGTTATTACAGAAGACTAATCGAATTCCCCATAACTGGTGAAAGATGATTTAATTGCACCCCCTCTGAAGACTCAAGAAATTTTGGGCTACCAGTATTTTTGACTGCACAATCATTGGTGGATTTGTATAAAATGCTAAGTCTTTTTGTGGCTAGGCTCAGCTAAATCCTAAGCCAAGCTGAACCCAAAAACTCTAAGGAATTCCTGGAACCTTGGCATTCACACAAATCAGCCATGAAAAGACATAAATAAATAAACCACATGTACACGCCATTCAAAAGAGATAATAAAAAAAAAGTAAAGAAGGGAACAAAAGGATAGAACACATCCTCTCCAGCAACCACCACCCCGATAAGCAGGGATTGAGATCATCCAAACAATCAAGCAGAAAACAATACCCTAATCAAGGAACTATCAAGGAGAAAACCACAGTCCTTCCAATACTGACAGGCCAAGCTACTATATAGAGTTTGCCTGAAGTACGGCACTTTAATCACTGCGCCACCAGGGCTCCATCTTATTGAAAGTAGTAATCCTACAGAGACCCTATATATTGAAAACAGAGATTGGTGACTCAACAGCAGTGTTTCTCAACTTTGGCAACTTTAAGATGTATGGACTTCAACTCCCAGAATTCCCCAGGCAGTTCAATTCTGGGAGTTGAAGTCCACACATCTTAAAGTTACCAAGGTTGAGAAACACTGCTCTACATTGACTGGAATGAGAAGACCATATGCTGAAATCTGTCACAATGCAGCGCTATCTCTCACACAACTATTTGGTCAGTGAGATGATCAATTCTAGGACTGTGAATGAAGCCCCTTAAGATAAATTGCATGCATTGTACCCATAAGAAGTGCATGTCGTTTTCCCCTCCAATCCGCTGGCAAAGATTAGAATGCAAAATGAAAGCTTTGCTTAGCTTTTCTGAGAAACAAATAGAGAATGCGTTGGGAATTCTGATGGACTGGCACGACCATTATCTGTCTTTCAAAATAAGAGGCACCATGCCATTGTTTTAATCAATAATGTATTATTTCCCTCCTCGCTCCCCAGACGTTTTCTAGACTAGTGTTTATTGTGTGTAAATAGGATTTCCCCCCCCCTCCTTTTATTTTCTTTCCTTTTTTGCAGTGATCTGAATGTATTCGGTTAATGCAGCTGACACAAAACATGTGAAATGTGTCGACTGCCCTGCGAGACCTCTGGGAAAATGAGACTATGTTTCTTTGACAAAGCCACCCTCCTGAACAAAAAACAACAACAATAAAAACAAGGCAAAGGAAATAGAAATAATAGAAGGCAGAAGCTGAATGATGCGGGGATCAAAGCCAGAAAGCTTGCAAAGAAGGAGGATAAAAAAAAGACACACAGAGAGAAGAAAACAGGCTGGCATCAAACACGGCGATGCCATCTCTAGCTTATATTATTGTGAAGGGAATATTAAATATTATTGTAACCTTAAATGAAGATGTCATTCAAAGAGAAAAGAGAGAAAGAATGAGGAGGGAGAGGAACTTTTCTCTTTCTTCTTCCACCTGCTGCCTCTTTCTTCTGCTCCAAAAGGATGACTCCAAGGTGACTCATTTTCACTGGGGAAGGGATTCCCCAGGGTGCTTTTTAGGTAGGGCAAGGAGGGTCATAGCCTCTCTCCCATCCACACGTTTCCGAATAAATGTGGAATCTTAAGGTGAGATCAACTCACAGGTTTTGCTAACTTGAGAAACTTTGCAACTGGTTGTTGTCAAAGATCCATCTTTAGAAAATCTTACCATGTTGAACCGTCTGCCACCAAAATTTGATGCCCTGGACATGCTTGAGGAGCATGTTCCCACTCAGGGTTGGAGAACTTCTAACCTATCTGCATCCATGTCTTACTTGATAAAACCAATTTTTGATATTGTCTTTATGCTTGGAGAAAGGAGCTATAGGCAATGATATCATTCATAATTCTCCTTCTCTAAAACAAGGTACCGGTAACTGTAAATCTTACTTTTCTTCTTTTCCTCCTTCAAATCACGGCCACCGGTTTTACTAGATCTTCAGCAATCTTGATGTAAAAAGGTAAAGGTTCCCCCGCACAGGTGTGCTAGTCAGTTCCGGCTCTAATCCCTGCCCTCATATTTACACATTTGGTAGTTAAATTCCACAGAGACATATTCATCTCCTAGTGACTCCATTGACAATCTATCAACTCAACTGATAGATTGATCTCAAGCTACAGTATAACCGGCAACAGTTCACAGCTCTTTTAAGGACAGGCCTTCAAGCTCTGATTCCATTCATCCATTCATTCACTCATCCGTTCTCTTCCCCTTCTTCTCAACCCTTCAATCTTGCTTGGTCCAGTCATTTCCTACAACCCCACCATTTGTTCACTTCATACTTTCAGGCATGTGTGTTGCCACATGCTGATCATCACCTCAGTGAGACTTTATTTCATTAGGAGGGACTGATGATTTTTGAATTTCATACAATCTTGGTAAACTTTTCCACATCCATGATTCAAAGGTGACTTGAGAAAAAGCAACAGAAATAATCCTGCATCAAGCCCAGTTTTGACAGCTATCAGTTACCACAAGAAGTTTATGGCTTAGGGATTTTGATTCGTGTTATCATCAAAATATCCTGAACTTTCATGATCTTATGTATGTTTGTTATTGTCTTTCTCCATAAGATTAATCTCTTCTTTATTGCCCAGTGTCTTTATTCTTGGGTGTAGCTCCCAGAAAACCTCTGTTTATCACCTTCACTTAGTTACAGCCAATGAAGCTTCACTAAGCATGTCAACTGTCATTTACTTTGTCTTCTTAATGTATATGAAGTGGCACATTTGGTATATAAAATTGGAACTGCATCTTCGAACAATGCACCCTGTTGCAGCTGTTATGTGATCTTATGAGCAGAGGAGGAGACTTAATAAATCCTATTTGTGGCAACAATAGAGAGCTACTATTCTCATCTCAACCTGGGCACTATTGACGTAAATGGCCAAAAGGTGTTACTTCATCATTGGTTCAGAGGTTTCCATGTACTAAAAGTAACCAATGATGGTTCAGTGTTCTAAGAAATGCTTCAGACTTTGGGCTGGCCTTCTCAATCTGAGAAACTTCTTTGTGATCCAAAGAACAGGTAGTTATTGGCCTTCGCCTCCTTGCCAGCATATCAGTTCACCTGCCTGCCTGGTTTTGGCCTTGTCTTGCATCGCAGTGAAAAACTGTGAGTCAATTCAGCTCAGATCAGGACTGAAACCTTTGTTTAAGAGCATAGCTAAATGTCTATGGAGATTCTTAGTCATCCAGGTCATGGTTGTCCCAAAGATGCTTTTTCAAGAGGCAACTGGACTTTCTTTGTTTTTTTTTCAAAAATGTTTCACTTCTCATCCAAGAAGCTTCTTCAGCTCTGGAAAGGAAAGGAAGACACGCAGAGTAGACAATGGTCAAATAAGCAGCTGCTGAATCTGCAGAAGAAATGGAGGGCCTGCCAAATGCCCCAATTACAATCAGTAAAAAAAACGCTTCCATTGTTTTCTTTGTGGGTACTGAAAAGCTTATCCAGTGTTTTAGCATTTGTTAGCAGTTGTGCCAACACAGTCCGACTACTTTTGCCGCTGATTTCTTAGATGAGTAGAACTCTTACATTTATGTATTATTTTATACTACTTTCAGTCCTATTGGGTGGAGCAACACTTGTGATTTTGGCAATAACATCTGCTAACGAATCTAATGAAAGCATCTTGGAAGAAGCCCTTTATGGCTGAGCTGAAGAAGCTTCTTGGATGAGAAGCGAAACGTCTTCAAAGAAAAACCAGAAAGTCCAGTTGCCTCTTGAAAAAAAAACAAACCACTTTTGGGACTTTGCTTAAGACCATCTATCTCTTCTATTGACCCATAGGAATGCGTGCCACTTTTCAAGAAAAAAAAATGTGTGCTGGGAAGAAAAAGAACACAACTTTATTTTAGTTCACTCAGCAGCAGCTGCATTCAATGGGAGAAAGTTATCAACAGGAATCAATGCAGTGGTTTGCAAAAGGAATGAAGAAATAAATTAGGTGTGCAGGGAGGATGTAGTTATGTTCAGGCATGTGCAAGGAATATTGTAGGAGAAGCCTTGTTTACTGAAAGCACTATATTAATGTAAATGGTTATGATAATTGCTAAATGCCCCCTACAACTTTTAAACCTGCCACATGGAAAATTGGAAAACTCGGCATCTGGTTTTCAGCATTTATTTTTAGAAACAAATCAGTGAGACATTTATTTGGCAAATGAATGTGAGATCATGAAACCTGGCCAGATTCATAGTTTCCTAACTGCATTTAGGCAGCTCTAAACTCCTTTTATTAGTTTAAATGGATCCAGGCATGTTAATTAGCCTTCATTATTTTATTTTAGGGCTAAAAAATCCTATTATACTGTCCATAAACTGCCACTGTTGCTTAGAAGTGGTTGCTGACATTTTATTTTTAACAAAACAGATTTCTGCTACCCCCGAAGCAGCACAGAATATTTAAAAAAATAGCCCTGTATATCTATTTTCTGAGAACTGCCTTTCTAGAGTTGCAATCTGTATCCAACATGATCAGCCAATAATAATAACAGCAATAATAATATAGAATAGCTTACATCCTGAGACGATGCCTCTAACACTATCAAACAGCAACATCCCAGATCATTGGAAGGGATAGGTGGATAAAATGCCAAATCCAGTCTAAACATCTAAATGACTGTGTCATGAACCATTCTTTTTATCATGAAACTCATGGGTTGGCTTCAATCAAGGAGGAAGGTACACTATGGGTTTTTTTTCCTTGTTTTTTTTCTTTTTTTAAAAATAATTTTTATTGAATAATATTAAAAATTAAACATATAACGTATATATACATAAACACATATATACATAAATACACAAATACAACTACAAACCCCAAAAACAAACCTAACAAACACCATAAATCACAACAAGAAAAATTCCTATTTCATTAAGCAGCTTAACGTATCTTATATATTACATATAAATTATGTGCATATTATATCTTTCTAATGTATTAGTATCAATATATCAGTAGATTAGTATCACATTTTCAATTATCAAAGTACAATCTAAAATCTTGTACTAAAATCCATCATCTTTAAGCTTAAATTAAACAAAAATTACCTTAAAAATGGGATATTACATC
>QLTV01004081.1:574280-580266 GCA_003457575.1 Thermophis baileyi | reverse complement strand
GCAATAATCTAACCGTGAGGTGACAAGGGCATGGGTGACTGTGAGGAGAGCCTCTTGATCCAAGTAGGGTCGCAATTGGTGCACCAGGCGAACCTGTGCAAAGGTCCCCCTAGCTACAGCTACCAAATGTTGCTCTAATTTTAGCTGTGAGTCTAGGAGGACACCCAAATTGCGAGCCCGTTCTGAGGGGGACAGTTCCCCCCCCAGAACCAAGGATGGACAGTCAACATAGTCTTTGGGAGGCAATACCCATAGCCACTCGGTCTTGTCTGGGTTAAGTATGAGCCTGTTAACTCCCATCCAGACCCTCACAGCCTCCAGGGATTTTCCTATCTTGGCCACAATGCTCCCTTTTTTTCCTGCAAAATATCCTTCCTGGATACATTCCAATAATATTGTGTTGGAGCGAGTATACATGATATTTATAGAAACACCACCGAGACCAAGCAGAAGTGAAACTGAAAAATAGTGGAATAAGGCATGCACTGACACCTGACCAAAAATGCTCAAATTACGGAGAGGTCTACTTGTCTTTCCGCTGGTCTCCTTAAGCATCCTCCTCCCTGGATATCTCCAGCTCTTGTGACTGGAAGGTGGGAGAAACTAGGACCAATGGGACAAACCAGAAGTTGAGACCTAAGGTCAACAAAAGCAAAACCACCAGAGAGCAGGAGAAATACACTTCTTAAGAAAAGAGTCATCTAAGAACGAAAGTTCTGTTAAAAATAGCAATAGAATTTAGACTTATGTAGTACTTCATAGTGCTTCACAGCCTTCTCTAAACAGACTCAGCATATTGCCCCCAACAATCCGGGTCCTCATTTTACTGACCTTGAAAGAATAGAAGGCTGAGTCAACCTTGATCTGGTCAGGATCGAACTCCTGGCACTGGAATTCAAAGTTAGCCTGCAATACTGCATTCTAGCCATTGGACCACCATGGCTCCAGTGGTGGGATTCAGCCAGTTCGCACCTATTCGGGAGAACCGGTTGTTAACTTTCTAAGCAGTTCGGCGAACTGGTTGTTGGAAGAAATCTTTCCACTTTACAGAGCTAATCCTGTAAGGAAGTCAGGAAGGAAACATTCTGGTGTTTCTACCCTAATCTTTATTGCCCTGCTTAAAGAAACTGCCTCTCTGGTTAACACTGTAACAGCTAAGGTGAAGCGCCCATCGACGTGAGTGACATTGAGTTGGCCATGCCCACATGGTCACATGACCACCAAGCCACGCCTACCCAGCTGGTCATTAGGGCAGAGAACCGGTTATTACATTATTTGAATCCCACCACTGCATGGCTCTAAAATTACATAGAAAGTACTGACCCAATCTTAGAGCATGTTAGAAAGGGTCACGAATATGAGTTTGGGAATTAAAAGAAAATCAAGTACTGGTCCTCACTCTTTCGAAGGATTGAAAGACTCCCTTATAAGATAATTATTATTATTATTATTTATTAAATTTGTATGCTGCCCAACTCCCAAGGGACTCTGGGCAGCTAATGTCTTCATTCTCTCTCCCCACTGAAAGGAACAGGGAAGAATCAGATAATCACCCCATACTTTCCTCCATTTACGGTCTACAGCAAACACCTCATTTGATCAAAAGGTAGGAATGTATTAAAATATATTTAAATTCAGCCTGGCCTGTTGATTAGTAATGAGACTAAATCTAGATGAGGAAGAGAAAGGTCAGGCTGGTTAAAGATGTAGGAAGCATCTTCTGCGCTCTTAATGATCTAATTGTTTCAGCATTCAGCCGGGGTTGTTTTGTCTGCTGAACACTGAGGATTAAGGGAGGAAAGAAGCAAGAGAAACGTGCTCCTGAATCAATGAAAGATCAAACACTACTTTGTACCTCTTGCTACCTGATATAATAGTCTTGGCTCATTGCAGTTGTGGTTTTCTTTAAAAAGAAGGGGGAAAAAAACCCACCACAAAGGAAGATATTGGCTTATTATTATTAGTCATAAATCCCACAACACTGAATTTAATGTTTTAAACAAGCAGCAAGTGCAAATGTCAAGAAAAAAACAACAGCATTCGTGGAAGTATGTTCTACAGATAAAATACAGGGTGTGTGTGTGTTAAGATTATACTAGCTACTGTGTACTAGAATGCCATTAATACATACGGTTCCAAATGGAGAAAGATTCAAAGATTTGGCTTAGAGTGAATTGGAATAAATCTTTCTCTCCCCCCCCCCCGAAAAAAGTATTTTGGGCCATGCTGGAATAGAACTGTTGGAATACTGAAGAATAATTTGGATCAGTTCAAACATAAGAAGGTGTCAAGTCCCGGGGCAATCAGGAGATTCAGGCAGTTCAGATGGGTATAAAGATTTATTGCAAGCTTAAGCTCTCTACAAAAGTCTGACCAACTAGTGGTCAAGGGAAATGAGCTGGAGATAAGAAAGGCATTCAAGGTGGGCTGGACTTAGATATCTTGCAGGCACGCAGGGACTTGTGACTTATGACGTGTTTGACTTCTCCCTCAGGCTCAGCCTGGTCATCTCATACAGAAGGTACTTCATCTTAGCTCCACCTCAGCCAATATTGTCCATTTTTCCTTCTAGAATCTCAGGAATACCTATCCTCACCATGAAGAACCATCCTTCTACCATTGGTCCGTGTGTGGCCTATGCTTTGCTTCCTTCCCATCAGTCTCTGATGTATTTCACGTCAACATGTAGTCAGAACGTATTGCTCCAGCCATGATATTGGGTCTACTTACAGCTCTCCAGCCAAGACATTTCTAGCTCTGCCACCTTTGAGGAATGCTATTATGACTTAAAGGAAATGAACCTCAAGTATTGCCTGCCTCGAGTATTCTCAAAGGTGCTCTTTCAAAGTCAACTGGACTGTTTCCTTGAGAAAGAAAAAGTTTTGCTTCTCATTCAAGGAGATGGAAGGATAGGTTCTGATAGGATAGTGGGAGTGGATGGAAGGATGAAGAAATATAATATAGAAATAGTCCTTCCATTCCCCAACCACCTTGGCTGGGAAGGACTATTTCTATATTATATTTCTTCATCCTTCCATCCACCCCCACCATCCTATCAGAACCTATCCTTCCATCCCTCCACCATCCAGTCATAACTGATGAAACTTCTTGGATGAGAAGCAAAACATCTTCTTCTTCCTCAAGGGAAAAAAACCAGTCCAGTTGCCTTTTGAAAGAGCAGCTTCAAGACAACTATGATCTGGATCAGAGGTGGGTTCCTCCCGGTTCGGACTGGTTCCCCCAAACCGGTAGCGACCCGCTGGTGACGTCACGATGACGTCACAGATCCGGTTTGGTCGGTGCCAGTCCATGGGTGCCACCATATTTTTTTAAATTTTTTTAAATTTTTTCTTCTTCTGCGCATGTGCCGAGTTTCTGGCACTGCGCATGCATCGCCATCTTGGTGTTTGGTTTTTTTTTTTTTTTGCGCGCACACAAAGGAAGCAAACTGGCAGTGAGGTAAATTAGAACCCACCCCTGATCTGGATGACTGAGAATCTCCATAGACATTTGCCTCAAGTCATGTTTCCAATTGCAACAATAACCAGAAATTTGGAAGACAGTGGTCTGTTTAAATATACAACAACCTTCCAGTGTAGGTGAGCTGAGAAATCTTTTCCTGCCTAGCTAATGACTTTAAGAACGATCCTTAGAACAAAATCATATGATGGAGATTTCTGTGTACAACTCACACTTCTTTCTGCGTGGCTTCATCATTTTGCATGAAGAAGGCAACCCATTGCTCCATCCACAAGGAGATCATCTCTGACTGGGACATTAATCCAAGCAACAAAATGTCCAGCAAAACCCATCCTTTTCATAAACCTCTGTGTGTCTTTGAAAGGCAGATTAGTACCATTATCCTCATTTCCAACCCAAAGAAAATGAAACAGAAAATGCAATGTAATTTATTTGAGGTCAGAGACAGATCTGTTAAGTGACAGTGTTAGCTACAGAAAATGAGGCCTCGTGAATTCCAGAGTATATTTTATCATTATCCTTGCACTCATGTTCTAGTGCTGGCAACTTCCACAGAATATTTTACTGTATGTATCTGCAGCCAAGAGACACCTGGATGGAACCTAAATGTTGATATTGGCAATGTGCATCATACTGGACTCTTTGTTTTATACAATTCTATGTGGCCTTTACTCATTAACCCTAGATCCCATCTGTCTGTTCATTTTTCTCTGGCTATCTCCCAACAAACTCCACTCCTATTAGTCCTGCACAGGAGCAGCTAAATAAAATGGAGACTCCACCAAGCAATTTTTTTAAAAGTCTGAGGCTCTTCTGTGACATTTCCAAATTTCTGTGCTTTAATGCACTATGTTTAAAATGTGCTCATTTTGGAAGCCAGCAGGAAAAGCAATTTTCAGGTGCAAGGAAGGCAAGTAATGATGTTCCCTCAGCCCCGAGCTTCCAATTCACCTGAGTCTCTGGAACTACATTAAACATAGAGGAGGAAAGAAATATGCAGATGAAACACAGAGTGGAAGGTTCAGAGCGAGGCAGAGGAAGGAAACCAAGAGAACAACAGCAAAAGAATGATATTTGAGAATACTTGATGAAAATTTGGCAAAGCAAGCTACAAATTCATCCAGCTAAGGAAGTTCCATTATGCCAGCATTAATTAACAGTTGATAGAAAGACATACTGTGGAATTATTCATTCTGTCAAGTTGCACTAATGAAGACTAGTTTGTTTTTGTTTTTTTAGGGGAAAATAAATTCCTACTTTCAAATCATCTTTTCAATCATGCGAGAATTTCTAGAGATGCAAGGCCAAATCAAGCTCTCTGAGGCTATGACACTAGTCGAGCGGCCTAGCCAGTTTGGAGTTGAGTAGCATCTACAGGTAGTCCTCAACTTATGAACACAATTGAGCCCCAAAATTTCTGTTGCTAAGCAAGACATTTGTTAAGTGAGTTTTGCCCCATTTTACGACCTTTCTTGCCACAGTTATTAAGTGAATGAGTGCAGATGTTAATAATACGGTTGTTAAGTGAAACTGGCCTCCCCATTGACTTTGCTTGTCAGAAAGTCACAAAAGGTGATCTCTTGACCCCGGGACACTGCAACCAGAGGTGAGTTCCTCCCGGTTCGGACCGGATCGCCCGAACTGGTAGCGACCCACTGGTGATGTCACGATGACGTCACAGATCCGGTTCGGTCAGTGCCGGTCCGTGGGCGCCGCCATCTTTTTTTTTATTTTATTTTTTGGAAATTTTTTTGGAATTTTTTTAAAAAAAAATTTTTCTTCTGCGCATGCGCAGAAGCCGAGTTTCTGGCACTGCGCATGCATCACCATCTTGTTTTTGGCTTTTTAAATTTATTTATTTATTTTTATTTTTTTGCACTGCGTATGCATGCGTGCCCGCAAAGCGCGCACGCACCCACGTGGCATACACATGGCCACGAGGCGCGACCACGCAGTGCGAGAGAAAGCGAACCGGCAGCGAGGTAAGTTAGAACCCACCCCTGACTGCAACCATCATAAATATGAGTTGCCAAGCCCTTGCACAACTTGTTAATTGCATTGCAGGACACCTCACCCAACAACCCTCACTTAGGTTGCTAGGACATTCTTTCTATGTTCATTTGGGGTTTAATGAAAATTGAATTGCAAGACTTCCATAGTTCAATTTCTCTTCTACAATAGGAAGAAACAGGGATATGATAAGAGTACGCAGTAACATTCAGCACGGGAGTAGAATGCTAAGGCCACCTTGGTAATAATTTTGTTTATTTTCTTTCAACTCACTACATGCAGATACTGACATTTATCAGAGGTGGCTCAAAATGTGCAAATGCTGTTCATATTCAGCCCCATTTTATGTATGTTGAAAAGCCATTCTCTTGCCTTTGGAAGCAGCTCTTTGATAAGGTTGCCAATGTCTCTTTATTATTTATTAATTTGTTCCCTTTCTAGCCCAGATCTTCGTGATGAAGACTACTCCCCAAGCTTAATTGAAGAATGCTGATTT
>QLTV01004081.1:549604-565522 GCA_003457575.1 Thermophis baileyi | reverse complement strand
TGTATTCGAGAATTGGTCTAGCAAATGTTTTATATGCTCTAGTTTTCCCACTGTAACAGCAGCCTTACTAATGGGCCTGGGGTGTGTCAGTAGGAAGAAGATGCTCATAGCTTGGTGAGGGTTAAAAAGCTTAACAATCAAAACAGGAGCCTTTACCTACAAATGTTAAATGTATTGAGGTGAATAAAGAACAAGGAAGGATTTGTGTGTGTTTCTGCCTGTGTGGGGGAGGGTGGGTTCCAGCTGCCTTACAACACCCATATCACATTTTTACTTCTTTCTGACTCCAGACCTTATTAAGAAATGCAGCATGGGCTGAACTGCACCATGTGATGATACAAGATATTTACAGCCCCCCAATGGGTAGGATAAGCATTAATGAGAAACTTTAAAATAGTGAACATTTTTATTGTGCTATCACTGTTCTGCTCTTTGTTTTCCAGATTGTATCTACCCTGGAAACAATAGTCAGTTTCAGCCGGGTAGCGTTTCCATTGATGACATGAACCTGCACTGTGAAATGCAAAGAGATGGATAAATTCCCAAGTTATCTGAATACAAAGTCTCCTCATAAGAAAAAAAAGATTTTAGAATTCTGGGCTAACAAAGCAACGTTAACAGTAATGAGGGGTAAGAATTTTGATTCGGTTTTGGAGATGCATTCTCCAAAAGTAGAAATAGAGGTGTTCTTCACTTAATAATCACTCATTCAGTGACTGTTTGAACTTATGATGCTGCTGAACCAGGGGTACTCACTACATGTCCTTGTACAGTATGTATGATGGTCATAGCATCCCCACAGTTACAAGATTGCTATTTGTGACTTCCTTTGCCGGCTTTCCCACAAACAAAGTCAATGGGGTGTTGTTGTTGTTTTTAGTTGCAAAGTCGTGTCCGACCCATCGCGACCCCATGGACAACGTTCCTCCAGGCCTTCCTGTTCTCTACCATCCTCTGGAGTCCATTTAAGCTCATGCCTACTGCTTCAGTGGACTCCATCCAGCCACCTCATTCTCTGTCGTCCCCTTCTTCTTTTGCCCTCAATCATTCCCAGCATTAGGCTCTTCTCCAGTGAGTCCTTCCTTCTCATTAGGTGGCCAAAGTATTTGAGTTTCATCTTCAGGATCTGGCCTTCTGAAGAGCAGTCAGGGTTGATCTCCTCTAGGACTGACCGGTTGGATCACCTTGCAGTCCAAGGGACTCGCAGGAGTCTTCTCCAGCACCATAGTTCAAAGGCCTCAATTCTTTGGCGCTCAGCCTTTCTTATGGTCCAACTTTCACAGCCATACATTGCAACTGGGAAAACCATAGCCTTGACTATACACACTTTTGTTGGCAGGGTGATGTCTCTGCTTTTTAGTATGCTGTCTAGATTTGTCATAGCTTTCAATGGGGTAGCTGGCAGTATTAACTACCCCTTTTAGTACCCATGAAATCATTCACAGTACTGTACTTGTAGCAACTGCCTCATTGTAACGCTAAGCTGGACTTTGAAAGACATTGCCAATATCCATCTTGCAGATGGATAATTTGAAGGTTCTGGCTTGTGTAGAGTCCTCAAGTGTTTATGGAGTTCTCCCAACAGCGAGTCAGAGAGTCCATTGTGGTCTCCAGGGCAAGTCCTTAATTTCTTCCATGAGGGAGAGAACCGATCAGAACAGAACAGAACAACAGTGTTGGAAGGGACCTTGGAGATCCTTCTAAAGTAGGGCAAGGAAGGAAGAAATGAAGCCAACTTCTTCTTTGAATCTTATTGCAGTGAGTTAGTTAAGTAGTCATTCATGAGATAAATTTCTCTTGCTCGGGTGCTGGATACCTCACAGGTTCAGGGAGGAAATGGGTTCCACTAAATTAAGGCATTCCATCTTCCTTCTCGAGCTCTCTGTAGGTTCCAAAGGCAGCCCAGATTTGAGCTCTTAAATAGGTAATGAGCACACAATACAGTGAGTAATAGACAATTAGGAGGGATCCTATATCTATTCAGTTTCACATAACTCAAATACCCAACTTCACCTTGACTCTCAAGTGCGTCTGATCTGTGGATTAACAACAGGAGACCCGAACTCGTTTTTTTCCATCTGGTGTAGGAAGAGTAGCTATTGCTCAGTAAATAGGAAAATTGCTTTTCCATGCAATTATCAGAAGAACGGTAATTTCAAATGTATCCCCTATGGATTTCTACACACACACACACAGAGACACAGACACACACACACACACACACACACACACACACACACACACAATCTTCCCCAATGCAGTTACAAAGAACTAAAAAGCAAATGTAATACTTAATTACTAAATATTAAATAGTATATGTGTGCGTGCATAAGAATAGTGTGTGTGTGTATGTATGTGTGTATTTGTGGGTGGTTGTATGTGTGCATTTATACAGTGAAACATTTAGTAAAACATTTGCTTTTTGCTTCTTTATAACAGTACTGGGGAAGTTTGCCCAGAATAGTATTTCAGTATCTCCTCCTCCTCCTTCCCTCCCTCCCTCCCTTTATATATGTGTGTGTGTGTGTGTGTGTGTGTGTGTGTGTGTGTGTGTGTATGTATGTGTTTGTGTGTTGGGAACTGCACTGAGTAGGCAAGGGGGAGAGGGAAGAGAAGAAATCCCACCCTTGCAGTAAGCTATTTCTTTTAAAAGCCTATATGAGTTGTTGTTGTTTTTAAATGGCTCTACATAGCAAATGATACCCTATTATTGAAAAGACTAAATTGCCAAAATGACACTTTCTGGTTACTCTCTTTCCACCATAGCCATCTCTACTGAATACCTAATCTGGTGCTTTTTATATTGCTGCATGTTATTATTTTTGAAGATAGATACTGATATAAAAGCCATGCTAAAATTCCACAGAAGTACCCTCCTTATTTACCAAGTGATTAAACCTTAGAAATTTATTATTTTACTACAATATTGTTCTGTTAGGTTTCCAAAGCTTTTATTGCCTAAAAACTTTGCTCTCCTCCCTTTTATATTTATATTCCAAATTGCTATCATTCTATTACTTTCTTTCCTTCTTTCCTTTTAAAGTGGTTTACATAAAATTTAGGGCTTAATGGGCTTTGTAAAGTGAGATGTACTGGCACGGACTCACATATGTAAGAAGATAATTATTGGATCCATTTATATTTCCATTATAATGACAAATGCTTCCTTCTATGTTTGGCCTCCTAGAGGAGTCCTGATCACGTGTTGTGTCTTTGTGTAAATAGAGGTGGCTTGCCAAACTCTGTCCTCTAGTTTTTACAGTGCTTTCTTCTGTTTTCTATCCCATTACCAAAGCCTTCTTACAATTTATTCAGTTGTTTTTAAAAAAGAGAAACTCATTTTATTGTTGTGACATTATTGAGAATGTTCCGGTAGTATTTATTTATTTTTCTTCTTCTCCATCATTCTGCAATCTCCATGGCTCTTTGTGTTTCCTGATCTGGAAAGGTCACTGTAATTTCCTTCATGATGACTTCCTTTGGGATTTCATGAAGGCCAGGAAAGCTCTTGACTTTGGAGAGAGAGGGGCATTCAGGCTACACACACAAAGACACTCAATCATCTTATATTAAATGAAAAATCCATGCACCCACTTGTTGGAATTTCATGAAAACTTCACTAGCTATATATATATATATATATATATGATTAGGGGACTGGAGGAAAAAATATATATGATGAAAGGTTGCAGGAATTGAGTATGTCTAGTTTAATGAAAAGAAGGACTAGGAATGATATGATAGCAGTCTTCCAATATCTAAACGCTGCCACAAAGAAGAGGGGGTCAAGCTATTCTCCAAAGCATTTGAAGGCAAGACAAGAAGCAATGGATGGAAACGAATCAAGGAGAGAAGCAACCTAGAACTAAGGAGAAATTTCCTGACAGAACAACTAATCAGTGGAACAACTTGCCTCCAGAAGTTGCGAGTGCTCCAACACTGAAGGTTTTTAAGAAGAGATTGGACAACCATTTGTCTGAAATGATATAACAGGGTCTCCTGCTTGAGCAGGAGGTTGGACCAGAAGACCTCCAAGGTCCTTCCAACTAAGTTATTCTGTTATTCTGTATGCAAGACTGTCATTGGTCCAGAAGCTACAACTATTACAAAATATAGCTTCTAGGTCATGGGTCAGCAACCCGTGGCTCTGGAGCCACATGTGGCTCTTTCATCCCTCTGCTGCGGCTCCCTGTCGCCAGTCAGCTCCACAATTGATAGGGCTTTCGGTTAGTACAGGTAGAGGAAAAAGAACGCCGCGCAGGAGGAGACTCTATGGTGGGGGAACCAGATTTCTGGTCGGCAGAGGAAGAAGGACACCGCGCTAGGAGGAGACTCTATGGTGGGGGAACCGGACTTCCGGGCAGCTCCAGAATTGAACGGGGGGCTTCCGGTTAGGACCTTTGTGGCTCTTTGAGTGTTTAAGGTTGCCGACCTCTATTCTAGGTTATAATTTGGGCTATTACATCACATCTGAAAAACCTGTAACAGCTGTTCATCTAGTATAAGCAGAACCCAATATATTGCAAGTTTGTCAGTGTACAAAATTAGAGGTTTAAAAGTTGATGCCTCCTAAGTGTCTATTTTCATTCAAAACAAACTAAACTTTTTACATAGAACTCCCTTTGAAGACACTCATGTTATGTCTGCATACAAGGCGAGGCTCGGAAACAATTCAACTCTTTATTTGGGGTTTCGCCCCCAGCTAACAAAATGACTCGCTCTTGGCTAACTGAGGAAGTGAGCGAACAACCAGCCGCATGACAGCTCTTATATAGTCCCAGCTTTCAACACCTTAACCAATCCCATGCCGGCAATCTCCCGCTTATGCTGGAGCCGGTGTGCAGCCAATCAGCGGCATCTCCCGGGTCACATGGTCGCGCCGGATGCGACAGTGTCTATTTTCATTCAAAACAAACTAAACTTTTTACGTAGAACTCCCTTTGAAGACACTCAGAAGTTTCAACTGATTGAGAAAGCAACGGGACATACATTTGGATTCCAAAGTTTGGCCACATGATTTACTGGTTTGTGAGATGTACCGGTTTCCATTATGCTCCCAAGCGCAATTCAAGTTGCTGGTTATCACCTTTAGCCCCCTGCACATTACAAGGCTAGGCTGCTTGTAGGACCACCTATCTTCAATGAGGTCTGTTGTTCCATCAGATCTGACAGGGTAGTCATACTCCAAATCCTCTCTATCACACAGTGTTGTCTTGCAGGACCAAGAAGTACGTCTTCTTTGGTACCTGGCCTATGGGACAGGTTCCCTTTAAGATTCAGATACACCCAACCATCTTGTCCATCCAGAAAGCTCTTCAGATCCTAGTTTTTTCTCTGTTACAAGGAATATTATGGGGAACACAATATATTTGTGTCCATTCAAGAACTGGTTCCATGGTGTCTTCCTTCTTCTTGTTTGTGTTGGATTATTTTAAACCAAACCTTAGTTATGGGATTATTTTTTTCCTGGTTGTTTTTAGTCACTCTATATATTTTAGTCACTATACAGTATATATTTAAAATAGGTGGCCATATAATGTTCTAAATAAATACACACATAAAAATTCTAAACAATCTTTGGCTTTCTTTGAGTTTGTAATTCCCTTTAACATTTCTTTTTGATCGTTGTTAATCTATTTTTATATTGGTTATTTTTCTAAATGACCCTTTTCAACTGCTTTGGGATTTCCCATAATGTAAAGTGGCATGTACATATTCTAACCACAGTCAATTCATGAAGAATGCCAACAGCAGCAGCAACAACAAAGCAAAATAAAATCTTAGCAGAGATCAGGTATACTCATCACAAACGCATACAAAGAAAGAAAGAAGCTTAGATTCATAGTTTATTTTTCTGTTGTTTTTTTTCTTTTAACAGATGATGACCCACTAATCATTTCACCATGGGAGCTGCACAGGATGGGGGCATATGTTGCACACTTTCAGCAGGGTAGAAGATGGGGTTGGCATAAAGACGCAGTCAGAAGCCTTCACTTCTTTTACTGGTCCATCAGGAGAGAGGCTATTACAATCGACAGAAGAGCCCTTGCTGAAAGGTATCAAGAACAGAATGTGTGTCATCTTTGCTGTTGGCATCAAAACTACAGGAAAGCTTCTAAAACAACATTTTCATGTGGCTTGCTTGAAAAGTAGTGCTGAGTACATTGTGTGGTGTGAATTGAGCATCACTAAAAACAACCCCACCACGCTGATAGTTGGAGAAGCATTTACTGTGTCTCCTTGTAAAAAAGAGGCAACGCGAACAACTTCAGAATAGCAGTCACGGGTCTACGACAACTCACCATGGCCAACTCACCGCAGCCAAGTTGCTGTGGCCAACTCGCCATGGCCAACTCGCCATGGGACAACTTGCCACAGGACAAGAGTTACACTAATATCAAAAAAATAGTGGAATAGAATCATGAAAGAAAGGAGGGACAAAATGAAATGTGAATGATAAAATTTAAAATAATTTTTAAATTATTTTTACATGGCTTAGGACCAGGTTTTCTGCGTGACCGCCTTTTGCCACACTCCTCCCAATGACCAGTGAGGTCGCATAGGGCTGGCCTTCTTCAGGTCCCATCAGCCAGACAGTGTCGGCTGGTAGGCCCGCGGGGGAGGGCCTTCTCTGTAGCCGCTCCGAGTCTGTGGAACCAACTTCCCCCCGAGATCCGTACTACCCCCCCCTACCGGCTTTCCATAAAGCCGTTAAGACCTGGCTTTTCCGGCAGGCCTGGGGCCAATAATTGATTGATTGGCCCATGTATGTTGTGTGAATGTTTTTTTTAATATTGATGTATTTTTAAATTGTTTTTCTTTTTCTATTGCTGTCCTTCGGGAGTTGGGCGGCATACAAATTTTGAAAAATAAAAATAAATAAAATAAATAAAATACATAATTAAATTGAGTTGTTGAATTGTCCTGCAACAAGTTCTCCTGTGGCAAGGTGGCCATGGTGAGTTGTTCCCCAGCGAGTTGGTTGTGGCAAGTTGGCCGCAGCAATTTGGCTGCGGTGAATTGGCCGTGGCGAGTTGACTGTAGCAAGTTGTCCCATTCCGGCAGTCACAAGTCTTGCAACTGCCTGAAGCCAATCATTAGAAAGGCCCATCGTCGCAGAGAAGACAGCCACATTGGCCTTTTCTCATTCCCTTGGCCTTCGCAGACTTTGTTGTCAGTCCAATGTTAAATATGCTGGAGCTCAGATCTACTCTCCACCTAGGAATCATGATCTCTGAATCCTTAGCATCTGGATCTTATATTGAGGGTAACTCAGAGGACACCACTATCTTTGGGCATGTCTGTTGCCTGCTCTCAGATTCAAAAGCTAAGGAGAACACATTCTAACCAGGCACCCTAAATCAACCTTGGGAGGTAAAGATGCAAACTCTTGAAGATTCCAGAGGTGAAGTGGTTGCCTTGCTGACTTCTTTTAAAAACCTCCAAATCTTACGGACACATACAACATTGTGGTGAAACACTCCTGTCTGCTTATTCCATTTCTTTCCCTCCAAGCTCCAATCTCACTTGCATCTCAAACTCCTTCCAAGGTTCTAGCCTAGCCTGTTATTCCTATGGCTGGCCACATCCTGCATTACAGACTGTTGACCAGCCTTACTATGTATTCTGATTTCTCTTTATTTCATGGACCACCAAAATAGTGGATCAAAAATGAGCTGTCTGGGAGTTCTGGCTAGCCTTCAAGTTATAGATAAAATTTAGATGGTTATTCAATCAATACACCCAAATGAGGTATATGGGTTAATACAGCATTCTCACCTGCTTCCCTCCCCCCACTATAATACCAATGATAATATACTTCAGAGTTTTTAAGGCACTTTGTAGCTGTTATCTATACAGTTACCATACATAATACTCTAGGTTACATTTGTAGTGCTGACCAGGGGTGGTATTCACTTACCTTCCGTAACGGTTCGCAAATGTGAGCACACGCGTGCTCCACATATGCGCAAAGCCTCCCATGCATGCGCTTTACTCACACGCTCGCCTTCTGCGCATGCGCCCTGCCTCAAAAATGTGGCTAAATAGGATGGCATTTAAGCCCACCCGCAGTCGTCACTACCGGTTCATCTGAACCGGTCCGAACTGGCAGAATACCACCTCTGGTGCTGACGTTATGAAAATGGTGGCTAGGTCTAACCTAGTTTGTTACCAGCTCATCCATGTATGGCTGGTTCTGACATATCCATGATTGCACAGTTGCATTATTGTGATTATAAAAATAACACAAAAAATGTGCCTTTCATTAGAGACATCGTTGAAGGAGAACCGAGTTAGTCTACAATAGCCAAAAATCAGAAAGTGCTATTAGACTCCTGTTTTTTTGTTTTTTGTTTTTTTTGCAAAAAGGAGAATAAACTTCTCAGTTTTCCTGCAAGAGTCAGAGCAACTGTATATATCACCTTATGCCATAATGAAACAAAATGAAGAAAATTGATGGATTCATCTTCCAATATTGCTGAAGAAATATCTGAGTGACCTCATTTAAACAGACACCTCGTTAATGTTATCTGTTCCTGTTGCTATGCCTACATGCCCTTAACACTTGCATCACTCAGTCATAATTTCTTAACTTTTGTTCTATTTCCACCCTGGTAATGAATAATAAGGCCCATTAAGAAAAGATGCAAATCTTAACTGAAAGGAAAAGAAAATAGCAAACATAACCACAACGTTTTGCAAATACTAAGAACTAGTACTACAGGTACTATGGTGGAGTGTAGTCTGGAGTCACAGGACGGAAGGGCTCCTTCCAGTGATGGGCTGCTGCCAGTTCGGACTGGTTCAGGTGAACCGGTAGTTCTGATGATCAGCTGGCCCCGCCCCTACCCTATCCTGTCCTATATTTCCTTCTTTCTGGCTCAGCTGATTTGTGCAGCACAGCTGATTTCCGTGCCTCCGCTGTTCTACTTACTGGGGCTGCCTTAGAAGGTAAGCAGCTGAGCTTCAAATTGCTGAATTTTGAACGCTGCGTGCAAGCGCGTTAGGTGCACACGTATGCAAAGCACATGAAGCGCGTGATCACCGAACCGGTTGTTAAACTGGTTGCAGCCCACCACTGGCTCCTTCCCAGAGGACAAAGAGACAGAGGAGCTTGAAATGTCTGGTGGGCAGGAACAGAGCATGGTCTGACCCTTCCTAGCAGTTCGCAGATAGTTGCTTTAGTCTGGCAAGATTCTGTTTGTAGGCGAACAACAATAAACTACTCACTCCTTGTGTTGTTTTTGGTTTGTTGGGCCTGACACAATGTGAGCTAAAGGCTAGAACAAGAGAATGTGCTCCAGATGTTGTGAAGAACAAGATAGCTTGCTCAATGTTGGGAGAACTAGGAAGTGTTGACTAGAGGATTGATTAAGACCCCATAGTTCAAGGTTCAAAATCCCACTAGGCTATCAACTACTATATATGTATACTCTTGTGAAGATCAAATTTGTGGGGCATATAGTCCACCATGTGTTTTGTGGAAAAAATTACAAGGTAATAAGTAAAGAAAATAATGGGGGGGGGACTCTGTGCTGTGGGTAGCAATGGCAAGCAAGATCTGACTAGCTCTGTATGTGGGAACCGAGTCTCTACAGACAATCTTAGAAACAAGAAGAGGGTTGCTTCTCTGATTGTTCCAGCCAGATTTCATTCATGTTACATGCCGCAGACGTTACTTATTATCCAGGAACATCTTATGTGATGTAGTCATCCTGAAGCAAAAGCATCTAAATTTCATTATGCCGTGTCACAGCCAAACATTTTTCAGGTTTACCCCAAGACAATTGCCCCATTTTCATCACTTCATTCTGAATAGGCTGGGAAAGAAAACGTCTCAAGAATTATGAGATATATTGTGATCCAATCAAATAGCTTGCATACCGAATGGCTGTGCTGATTTTAACTCCCTGTGTGCTATGCTGGAGATATATGCATACACGTTCAAATTGTCTTTTATTGGTGTTCTTCCAAGGCCTTTTTTCAACAGAAGGAAAAAGAAAACCAGAAGTGAAACAGCAGGGAAGACAGATAGGATTATGTGTTAGCTTGAGGGCAGCCATGAATAGTGAAGGATGGCTATTAAAATATACCAGAGACCAGGTGCTTCTTTGTGGGGTTTTTTGCAGTGCTATGTGCTCTAGGAGTGGGTAAGACAGCCTGGCACAATCTTTGATGAAGTGGGATTCTCGCTTGGAGCCTGTTGCAACCTTAATGGGTCTTAATTAGAATCCAGCAAGCATAGCAAGTTAATAACGTGCCACCTATAGCAATTTTTCAGCATGAATGTACACTATTTTGCATATCCCATCCTCTCTAAACTAGGCATTTTTCCTAGTGTCCACGTCTTTTGGCCAGGAGCTGCATTACCACGTTGCAGACAATGAGAACTGGGAAAAAAATCCCCCCCCCGAAGAACTGGTTTGTGTAAATTACTTTGTGAACTGTGACTTATGCCCTATCTCTTTCCAATCCAATCCAAACAAATTGATTCCCTCACGCCTTTAGCCTAATAACAGATAAATGGAAAGTTGACGTAATGGAATGTGTGCACTAGCCACAACGGGGGAGGGTTTGATCAACACAGGGCTTTCTGTGAAAACTACCTGGATCAAGATACCTCTGCAATCCCTAGCTGGAAGAGGGGAAAGGTTCAGATAATCACGTCCTGGAATCTCTCAGAATATACAGATAGTCCTTGACCTACAACAGTTCATTTAGTGACTGCTCAAAGTTACGTCACTGAAAAAAGTGACTTATGACCATTTTTCACACGACCGTTGTAGCATCCCCATGGTCATGTGATCAAAATTCAGACAGTTGGCAACTGACTCACATTTATGACGGTTGCAGTGTCCTGGGATCATGTGATCACATTTTGCAACGTTCTAACAAGCAAAATCTATGGGGAAGCCAGATTCACTTAACAACCGTGTTACCAACTTAACAACTGCAGCGATTTCACTTAACAACTATGGCAAGCAAGGTTGTAAAATGGGGCAAAACTCTCTAGTCTCACTTAGCAACAGAAATGTTGGGCTTAATTGTGGTCATAAGTCGAGGAATCCCTGTATCCAGTTGCTTAAAAAGTCATAGCTTTAGTTCGGCAAGATTCTGTCCATTAGGCATAATCAAGTAAAGGATTGGAATGGATTGGATCTCACCGTGTCATCTCAGGGCTTGGGACTGACAGTTGAACTCTACACTTCACAGAAGTTCTCTAGAAGAACACTATAAATCTTCTAGTCTGTAGACTAGGTTGGCTAAACAAGCTGGCACATTTGGGTCAAAGGATCTTGAAGAAACATCCTCTTTCTCAAAAGGTGCCTGAAGACTTTTTTTAATAGAAGTGCTTGAAAATATAATTCAGCCTTGGACACATCATGTTTCAACCCAAGGGGAAAATTATGATGCAACTGAAGCCACTTGGAGCTTCAGGTCAACGATGGATACAATCTCACTGTTCTGATGTACTACCGTCATCATCACAAAAAGAGAACACTCTGTAGGTTTCCCTCAAAGTTTGTTTTAGAAAAGGCATAATACACATATATATTCAGAATGTGAAAATATTAAGGACCCAGTGTCTTACTGCAGTAAATGAAACAATTCACTGTGGCAGAAACACTTATCTTGACTGCTACTTAATGCAGCCTCAGAAATCATGAGAAAAACTCTACGGCTGAAATACAATAAATTAATGAATTAATCATGTTTAAGCTACCTAACATGTATCACTCAGGCCTTTTCTTTTCAACTCTGGGAAAACCGCAAAGTTAAAGTTTTCAGGCCTTCGCTGCTGCTACTGTAGCAAAAGTTTATAATTTAGCAGCAGCTACAGCTCTTCGTGGCAAAAGGTACCAAGAGACTGTCTCCAAATGGCAAAGTCTTTCTTTGTTCCTCCTTAATACACCCAGAAGACATCAGCTGTATAATAGTCTCTTTGTGTGATGGGTTTTAAAATCCAGCTTTCTCAGGTCAGTTCTGCATTTTAAAAGCATTGATTGCCTGGCCTCCAGAAGTTTCAAAATCAGTTCAGGGTCACTCAAGCATTTTGTGTCCTAATAGCTTGCCACTTCAAGTTTGTACACCACCTTATCACTTCAAAGGGTGATGATATTATTGATGTAGGATGAATGACAAGCTATTTGCATCTAAATATTGCTTCCATTAGATGTTGTTAAACACTCAGAGAAATAGCATAGGAAAAGCTATGCTAGTTCAGATGGTTTTTCCATCTAATTCAAATCTTGCAGATTGCAGACTTCAGTGCTCTTATATGGCTCTTAGAACAACCTCCCACATAACCCACTGGCAAATTCATTGTCTTTCTTTCTTTCTTTCTTTCTTTCTTTCTTTCTTTCTTTCTTTCTTTCTTTCTTTCTTTCTTTCTTTCTTTCTTTCTTTCTTTCTTTCTTTCTTTCTACTTTCTTTCTTTCTTTCTGTCTTTCTTTCTTTCTTGCTTTCTTTCTTTCTTTCTTTCTTTCTTTTTTTCTTTCTTTCGCTCTTCCTTCTTTCTTTGTTTCCCCCTTCCTTCCTCCCTTCCTTCCTTCCTTCCTTCCTTCCCTCCCTCTCTCTCTCCTTCCTTCTCTTTCTTTCTTTCTTTCTTTCTTTCTTTCTTTCTTTCTTTCTTTCTTTCTTTCTTTCTTTCTTTCTCTTTGCTTATAGTTTGAGTGTTTCCAGTGCTTTTAATTAAAAAGATATCCCTAACCACGCATCAATTATTCTGACCCTATTAATTTTTGTCATCTAGTACTTTATCTATTTTTCAGGGTATCTTAAAAATTATGGAGAGAGGTTCAGCCAGACTGTCAAATTCTTTTCATTTGACTCCTGAGATCTGAACTCATTCAAGGACATCAGTTATTCCTTGGGTGTATTTCTGTTAACTCGAGCTTGAGTCCTTCTCTCTCAAACTAGCCTTTACTTAATTTTGCCTCATAAAACCAAAGACCCAGGGGAATTTGCATGAGTCCCTTTGTGAACTGGCTGTCTTCACTTTTATTAGTGGCAAAACCTACCTAGAAAAAATGGTAGTCTAGCAATGAGCACCATAGTAATATGATTTAATACATCTTGGTAACTGGGAATTATTGACAGGACATGCATTTTCAAATTAATTCCAGGAACTGGGGTTAGGATAAATCTTGCTGAAATGAAGAATGCGCCGAAACACCCAGATTTTAATTGTGGATTCGTCTCCATGCTTCTGTCGGTGACCAGGCTCATGGAGTACACAAATGTAATATATTTTAAATGGCCCTGACAGGCTGTGGTGGTGAGGTAAGGCACAAGAGAATTTAAGCAAGTTGCTTAAGTCCGATCCAAAAAAGACAAATTGTATTCGGACCAAGGAAAAGGCCATAGCTCAATACTCAAGTATATGCTTTGCATGTAGAAGTTCCTTAATCCAATTCCCAGTATATACAGGTAAGGCTGGGCAGAGTGGAATGACCTGCCCTGGAGACCTCTTGCTAGTCAGGACTGAATAATATTAAATGAGAGGGGCTATGGATCTGACTCAGTATAAGTTAAATCTGTATATTGTGAAGAAAACAATTCTTGCAAGAGTAGGAGCATGTTAGTGAGATAGAAACATAGAAGGAATATGTGCTAATTGAGACACCCTTGAAATGCTTGGTTCTCGGTACCCTTTATCAAAACTGCTATGGCAATGTAATTGATAAGTTTCCTTTTATTAAAAACAATAACTCTTGTTGTTGAGGATAGTTACAGTAGAAAGGCAGGGAAGTAATTGGAGATTTGCTAATGATGCATATCTAGACTTATATCATCTATTACCTATGCTCGTATGCTTGTATTATTTTCTCCTCTTTTTCCAGTAATATATAAATATAAGTATCTCTTTTTGTCTTTAGGAATGCCTCCAATTATTTTCTGGAGGGAATTCCTCCAGTTTGCACTGAATAAATAATTACTGCAGTGAGCTTTGATTATTGGTTTCGAGTCCTGCGTTTGATTTCACAATATCCTATAATGATATCTGGCAAAGACCTTGGGAAACTGCAAAGAGACGCTGCTAAGGGAACTGTCAAATAAGAGAGCATAGTTTGCAACCGGATAATGGGTGGGGAAAGAAACGCAGAAGAGACCCTTGAATGCAAAAGCTTTGTTCTAAATGAAGAAGTAATTTATAGATGTCTGGTTTTGCCCTGGTGGTTAAAGTGTAGTATTGCAGGCAAACTCTACCCAAAGCCAGGAGTTTGATCCTGATGGGACTCAAGGTTGACTCAGCCTTCCATCCTTCTGAGGTTGGTAAAATGAGGACTTAAGATTGTTGGGGGCAATATGCAAATAATGCTGCAATATTGTAACCTGCCCAGAGAGTGCTGTAAAACACTATGGGGTGGTATATAAAACTAAATAATATTGCTATTTTGGTTTCTATGTTGTTAAACAGATCTTTAAGGCTCTTCAAAGAAACATTAAAAAACATTAAAAGCCTTAGTAAGACCACACCTAGAATACTGCATCCAGTTTTGGACATGACACTATAAAAAAGACGTTGAGACTCTAGAAAAAGTGCAGAGAACAGCAACCAAGATGATTAGGGGACTGGAGACTAAAACCATACGATGAGTGGTTGCAGGAACTGGGCATGGCTAGTCTAGTGAAGAGAAGGACCAGGGGAGACATGATAGCAGTGTTCCAATATTTGAGGGGCTGCCACAGAGAGGAGGGGGTCAAGCTATTTTCCAAGGCACCCAAAGTCCAGACAAGGAATAATGGATGGAAACTGATCAAGGAGAGATTCAACCTGGAAATAAGGAGAAATTTTCTGACAGTGAGAGCAATCAACCAATGGAACAGCTTGCCTTCGGAAGTTGTGGGAGCTTCATCCCTGGAGGCTTTTAAGAAGAGATTGGACTGCCATTTGTCAGAAATGGTGTAGGGTCTCCTGCTTGGGTGGGGGGTTGGTCTATATGACCTACAGTACAAGGTCCCTTCCAACTCTGTTAATCTGTTAAACATAATAAACTAACATGACCTGTTATTGTCTTGGCGATGCCTAACCCTGTGAAAAGAAAAAAGTTAGCTTATGACTTAATCGTTCAAAACCTATTGTGATATTGCAATCACATACTTTCATTGATAACTGTTCAATGGACCCAAAGCTTTGGAAACTGACAAAAGATAATGAATGACACATGAGGGCTGAAGCAGAAGGGGGAAAAAAACCTGTTCACCCCAATCAAACTTGCTATAGTAAGACATTTCTGTCTCTGTGTCGTATAAAAATATTTTCATGGCCTTTGGATTTTTGTTTTTTCATGATTTAGCAGCAACCCAAACTGGGGACTTTTCAGCTGTAGAAATTTGAGCAGTCACTAGAATCTTTGATAATGAGCATTTAAAAGGCAATGTCTAATGAGGAAGATCATACAAACAAGATGTGGACAAAGGCAGGGTATGCCTTTTAATTATATCACTGATGCCTTTTTCATATCTTTTTCCTACATCTAATAGCTGGGATTCTGCACTCTAAGGCCTGTGCAGTACAAAAAGTCTATTTTAATATTCTTTTGATTCTTCTTGATTAAGAAGAATTTTTATCCTTCTCCTTTTATCAAGGTCTGCATCTGGGCTATAATTGTAATTTGGATCTAAAGCAGGTTGTTCTACTGGAATGGCAAGGGGGTTGTTCCCAACACACAAAAAGCCAGACTTCTTAATTATCACTGAATACGACAATTGCTATTCCCTCTACCCAGAATCACACAATGTTTTAGGACTTCCTTTAAAATCCAGGGCAACAGAGACTTTTGGAGGACAGTGTCTCCAAAAACAAACTTAAAGCATGTGGGCACTCTTTAAGAAAGGTTAAATTCGATCTGCTCGGTCTGTGGGTTGCCATTTTATTGATGTCCATGAAACATCACCATGGAATATTCCATA
>QLTV01004081.1:508757-548239 GCA_003457575.1 Thermophis baileyi | reverse complement strand
TATCTATCTATCTATCATCTATCTATCTATCTATCTATCTATCTATCTATCTATCTATCTATCTATCTATCTATCTATCTATCTATATATCTATCTATTATCTATCTAGCTATCTAGCTAATCAAATGTATTTATACACCATCCTTCTCATTACTGAAGCCACTCTGGGTGGTTTGCAGACAAAAATTATAAAATCTATACAAAAATAACAGATACCCCAAGTCTTTCCCTCAGTTGTAAGTGATGCTACTGCTGTTGCCAGGGAACATATTCACAACATGGGAGTATTCGGTGGATGAAAGGCAGCAGAGGGACAGCCTCTGGGGGTAGGGGGTCTTTTTCTTCCACTTTAAGAAGGCAAGGTGTCTTGAGCCACAAGCATATCCTACAGGTTGTTCTCATTGGACACACTATAGACCTTTATACAACAGTGAGACAAAACCTGATTGCACCATTCAGCAACAATGAAGAAACTTCTACAGTGTGTAGAAACACAGGGTGAAAAGACTTGAATGCAAGGAGTTTAAAGTTTAAACTTAAAGTTTAAGTTTAAAGCAAGATCTGATGCATACAGTCAGGGCAATAAAGAGAAAAAAGAAGTCCCATTGATATATGGCATTGGAAAGAAATATTATACATAAATTACAGTCACTATGGTGTGGAACTGGACTCACAAAAAGGCCTGCAAAGTATAGACTATTTTGTCTCAAGCTTCTCTCCCCCCCCCCCAAATTCTCTCTCCATTTCTGACCCAGGAGCCCTTTTCAATAGTATTCTTTTGAAGAAGACATTCTTAGAACATAATTAACACGAATCAAATATGAAGGCTACATGACTTTGGTTAATTGAGAGTAGAGCGAACACAAATGGGAAGTGCCATGCAATTGCTTTAAAAAAAAATCAATCAAATTATAGCTTCTCATTGCCCCTTTTGGAACAACATGACCTTCTGCTTTGTTTCATTCTTTCCAACCTCGGAGATGAGCTTATGATTACATAAAGCAAAGCTTCTGTCAACAGCCCTTTCAGCTGAGACTGTTCAGTTCTTTCATTGTGGTTGATTTGTCTCCCTCACCAACTCTCGGCTATGGCTAGTCACTGAGTTTGGACTTTTCACGTCTAGAGCTGTACAGCTAAACTTAGCCAAAAATTGGTGTTTTCTTGTAAAAAGGCACCCACTAAATCAGAAGTCCTATCTTTACCTGGTGAACGACAGGACGTCTCATTCATTCCTCCTGGTAACATTTGCTAAATTCTGGTTTAATGAATAAGCTTCACTCATCTCTCCTTGCATTCTAAGCCTTACACCATGGTTTATAAGCAACAATATCTGAGTTCACACAACATGCTAAAACCATGAAGAAGCAACCACATTATGGCGTAAAAGAGCAAATAAATCATCTTAGAAAGAACCAAATGAAATTAATTCACCCAAACCCTTTCCTCCCATCTCAACGTGTCCTGTTTTTACTTTTAGGGGAATAGAATAATTTTATGTTTTTACATAGAGTGGGAGACAGGCATACCTTAATGTAAAGGACTTCCTACTATATACCTAAGCCCTTGATTTATTTTCTGAACCCAGTTGATGGAGAGAAGAGACAAGCCATATTTGACTGCAGTGCTGAGACTGGGATTCCTTCTTGCAATAAGCTTTATTTCTTTATGGCACCATGATAGCTGACAAAACCTATTTTATTGATGAGTTTGTCCCAATTTTTATTTCTCTTATACTGGGGTTTTCCTCTATTTTATAGATGGGTTCTGATTTGCTTCTTTTCAAATGCTTAGAAATTGTCCTTTAATCCCAAACATGCCCCCATGGAGTACCAATCAAACAGAAACAAAGAAAGGACTAGAAAAAGACAAGATGAGACAGGATCTTAAAGAGATAACAGGGAGCAAGTAAGAAAGAACCTGAAGCAGTGGCGAAATCCTACCGGCAAAGTTCCCTGTAACTGTAGAAAACGCCGTGCGGCAGTTAGAAACTGGCACACGGCGCTCTTTTTTCATGTGCGCGGGCATGCAGGCGCGCAGCCTCTGCCATTAGAAAACGCCACGCGGAAGTTGGAAACTACCGCGCGGCGTTCTCTCGTTACGTGCGCAGCCGTGCGGCCGTGCACCTTAGAGGGAACAGTGCCTACTGGTACGCCCTGGTACGGGCATACCGGTAGCGGCAGCCGCCGGTAGTTCGGAGAACTGGTAGCGGCGGCAGCGCGAGGCTCTGCCCACCCGCCTGGAAGTTGCCATTTTCTTGTTTTAAACCCTCTGCGCATGCACAAATCCTTCTGTGCATGCGCAGAGGGTGAAAAAGCATGTGCGACAGTGGTGCGTGCGTGCGTGCGCACAAATCGCATGCTTCCGAACCAGTAGGGAAGGTAAGTAGATTTCACTGCTGACCTGAAGTATGTCTTGGGATCAGAATGGGTCTCATTGTTATCTAAAAGAAGAGATCAAAGGGATCACTCCACCATCACTTGAAACAAAGCATGAAACAGGATTTCTGCATCATTCAATCATGGCCCGAAACAGGCCATTGTTCTTACAGCATAATAGACTGGGTGTATCAGATATGAGAATCAAAGTTTTCCCCAGCTTGGGTCTGTGATGGTTAGAATTCAATTTGCACCATTCACAACAAGTTGATAGGAATTTCAGACTAGGAACATCTGGATGAAGGTGTCTAGATCTTGATAGATCTGGTTAGATATGGAAGAGGGCGGAATTGACTGGAATGGTTCAGCCAAATTTTTAGCCAGTCTGGGAACATGGCTAGATTCTAGAAATGTTCTATTTCACCTTACCCAGCTGGGCTTTAGATTCCGTTCTAAAAAGGTGCTTCAGAGTGCACAAGAGTAGAAACATGACACATTTGCCACTCTTAAAAGGAGTGCATCTTTTTCCCAGGATCATAGATATACCCTTAATTTCAAGTCCTAAAAAGCATCTTTGCTTGCTTCCTTGGTGAACTTTGGAGTTAGTTCCCACACTACACATGAAACCTCCGATACCTTTGACTATTTTGGATGCTGCCAATTCCCAGAAAGGCCTCTTCATTATAATAATAGCTCATTTTATTTCTATAGCTACACAGACATTTGGGCCAGTTTGAGGACTGAGAATTAAAGCAGCACCAATAGCATCTGCACATTCTTTCAGCAGAATCATTTTATTTTATGATTACTGAGTCAAAAAGTCAGCCTGAACTTTGGTTGTGGAGATAAAAGAACCGACAAAGCATCCCTGCGGGAAGCCGAGCCTAGTTTGCATTCATAAATGTGAGACCAGCACTGCAACCCACTTCCTCGCACTAGGAATTACCTTTTTGCTCAAAGGTTTCTCTATATTCACTTATCATCTAATGAGCAATGTAAGAAACTTCATTTCAAGAGGGAGAAAGAGCAAGCTAGCAGAGGAATTTTATTTTATATTAAAAAAATAAAAGTCCCTCCTGAAGGCAGCCTCAAAAACTGTAATTCAATTTCTTTGCCTATCTTATATCCCTGGCAGTGAAAAGCAGGAAAGCCGAACACTGACTGACAAAAAATAAAATAAAAATCAAGAGACATGCCTGTCCCTTTAATCGGGGGTGGGGTGGGTGAGGAGAGCCATCCTGGCTGAGTGACATATTCAAGAACATGATGGTAGCCCCAGTTTGAGCTGTGCAATCCACTGGACTGTGGAAGAGAAGATGATGGAAAATGCCACCTGTATCCATAATAGTAATTATCCCCCAAAAAGGTCAGCTCCCGTTCTCACTGAAGTGTACAGCATATTTCAAATGGAAAGAGTATGTCAGAGATAGCTGTGTAATTATCATAATAATGCCTTACATTTGGTACTTGTCAATTTCAAGCTCTTTGCAAGTTATATGCACGGAGAACTACCTCTTGTCGCCTAAGAATACAGACAGCTCCGGGGCTTGAGTTATATAGAAGTGCTTTTTCATGTGCGGGGGCCTCTCCTAAACTTAAAGACTGACTGACATTTTCAAGGGTGGGAGGGGAGGAAACAGAGTCTTACCACCTGCAGAGGTAAAGGAGAGGTTCTCGTGAAGGAAAGTTTTCCCATCAGGGTGGATTTGATTTGATTTAAATCAAGTCGATTTAAATCACAATTTAAATCACGATTTAAATCACTAGTAAAAAGGCCATAATTTTTGAAGAGCAACTGTCATCTCT
Source organism: Thermophis baileyi (assembly GCA_003457575.1). Taxonomy (NCBI): domain Eukaryota; kingdom Metazoa; phylum Chordata; class Lepidosauria; order Squamata; family Dipsadidae; genus Thermophis; species Thermophis baileyi. The sequence goes on along the minus strand of QLTV01004081.1, from coordinate 544,058 downwards.
GTCCCACAGCAGCTCCTTCTCTGACCTGCTGTTGACTCACCGACGGTCCCAATATTGCAGAATATACAGCCTCATGCTACACAACTAAGCTCCATTTCATGCTGAATAAACTAAATTATTAATGCATCTTAAATAGAAAACTATCTTTAGATAGATTTTTACTCCAAAAGCATTTTATTAAAATAAATTTGATAAAAATCAAAAAAATACAATTTAAATTAAAAAAATCCGATTTAAATTAAAAAAAAATCTGATTTTTTTTATTTAAAAAAAAATCATCAATTTTTATCCACCCTGTTTCCCATTCTTAAAAGCTCCGGCAATGGACAACAACAAAATGTAGGCTTTTGCCTAGTTTTTTTTTCCCCATATTTGACAGTTACAATCAAATATGAGTGCCTATTTTCCTAAAGTTATTGTAGAGGAGGCAATTCTCATCACTTGCTGACCATGGCATGAAGATGCCCCACCAGGGGTGAATTGCTACCGGTTCGGCCCAGTACGGGCGTACCAGTAGTGGCGCCCGCTGGTGGTTTGGAGAACCGGTAGCGACGGCAGCGCGAGGCTCTGCCCACCCGCCCGGACGTTTTCTTGTTTTTTACCCTCTGCGCATGCGTAGAGGGTGAAAAAGCCCGTGTGTGAGCGGAGCACGGGTCAAAAAGCATGCGCGGAGTGAGCGCTTCCGAACCGGTAGGGAAGGTAAGTAGATTTCACCGCTGTGCCCCACTAACTGTTTTTAGAAGATATGTTCTCCAGATGTTTTCCTCTCATACCCAAGCAATTGCTGGGACAACTTACGTTCATCCTTAGCTGTTTCTGGTATGAAATGGCATCCTCGTTTTCTTCTAACAAAAGTCTTGCCATTTTACTATGCTTCACTGATGATTTTGGTGATGATGTGATCAGGAGCTGGAACCTGCTCCACTCCAATTATTTTTGGTCGTTATAGACCTGCCACCACCCCTCTAGTTACTGTGCGCTGCTGCCCTCCATGGCCCCATGACAACAACCCTGTGAGGTGGGTTGAGCTAAAAGAAAAGTCTCTCAGCCAGCTTTTATGTCCAAGGCTGGGACTGGAACTCACTGTCTCCTTGTGATTGGCACAAAGTCAGCCAGCCAACTTCCATATCTAAGGTGGGACTAGAATTCACAATCTCCTAGTGATTGGTCCAAAATCACCTAGCCAGCTTTCATGCCTAAGGCAGAACTAGAACTCACAGTCTCCTGGTTTCTAGTCCAGTGCTTCACCACTACACTAAATTGTCTCTCATTCTTGTCAATGATAGGTTGTTATTTCTGTTGTAACACATTCCTTATACTGTAGTCTTCTGAAGGAATGGGAAACATCTTCCCAACCAGCATTAAAATCATAGTCTACTCTTATATTCCCACCATGAAACTGAGTGTCAGGGTTCTGAGAAACGTATCCGCCAAAAGCAGAACTCCAAGGCAGGTAGATTCATCAAAGAACATGTTTATTGGAAACATCATATCAGCACAGCTAGTGAAAACCAACTCTAAAAGTTCCCGTGGTTTTAGCCTAATTAAAAGAGCAAATATTACCCTCCTCAAATGTCACCGGTCACATTGTCCATTGTCCAGTAGCTGGCAGGCTGCTTGGTCAGTCTTCTCCTCCTTCAACTGCCACCTGATGGGATGACCTTGGTTCCCACAAGAAAACTTTTTGTTTTGACGGTTAGCCAGTCTATCTACTTCCCCCTCCCTTCCCCCTTTCAGAGTTCGTGGCAACTATGAGGCAGCAAAAGATGGCTTCAGCCAGGTTCGCTTCAGAGTTGATACTGAGAACATAATTTAATATTTAGGTATCTCAATATATTTCCAAAACAATAATTGTTGGGTCTGAAGTGCCTCGATTATATAATGGATTTTTTTAGTACTTTTCACCAATACATTTTCCCATTTCTGCTTGATATTATTTTTGTTTGGTCCTCATTATCTTCCTTTTTACTTGCCCTCATTGCTGTTTATTAATATTGTTCTCAGCAACCTCTACAATTTTTTGCAACAATGCCATGGAGTGGCTGTTCAGTGAAATTGCAGCAGGGAGTCATCTATATCACGGTCATTTCATAAAGGAAATTGTGAAGGATCCACAGCCTCTAGGGCTGAATGGCAGTCTAGGCAAGTGAAAGATAGAAGTCTGAGAACAAAAAATGGCTGAGAAACAGCTGCAACCGCACCACCAAAAAGATATTAAATTAGCATTGGGGGGAATAACACATTCCTCTGATAATGTGTATATTAGCACCGACTATGCTAGTTTCAAAGCAATATCTGAATCGGGAAATGTCGCCTGCATCTCTATGAGAAAAAAGGTCATTTCTTTCCAAAATGGTAAGCTAGTTGATATTTATCAAAATAAAACGATAGGGGAAAAAAAAGTTGCTCTGACAAACACAAATAAAGCGGCTGCAATCGAAAGACAACAGCTTCCCTTCTCCCCAAGTGTCGATTTCAGGGATAAAGATGAATTTCTCTGCTAAGTCTGCTCTTAGACAGTTTTCCGTCACTCGGGGCAATTAGGAAAAGAAATGGCTTCTCTGCATAGTTCAGACTGCCATGGAAACTTTACGCCTAAATTGCACTAAATGAGAGTGAACTAAGTGACCTTAATAAACTATAGATCACCTCTAAATCACTTGCAGACTAATCACTCAGCAGACTTGGAGGAGAAAGTTTTCACCAGCAGCATTCATCAAGGTGATGGACCTTAGCAGATATTTTAGCTCTGCAGTAAACAACCTCAAATTGCATTTCATCACAGTTACTCTCAAGGTCATGGTGAAACAGGGACTTTGGGCCTCTCCTGACCTTTCACCCCTCCTCCTTTCCTTCTATCTCAGTCTCCAGGATTTCTCTCTTTGTGAAATGCTAAGCAGCTTAAGCCAGAAAAAGCTTTGCTTTTTTCCTCCTTTTTTTAAAATACAGTCTGAGTCCAACAGGAGCACTGGAAACGAAAAAAGGCTTATTAGAGATGAATATTTAAATTCCAACTGTTACCTAAGAAAAGATTATGCGCAGAGAAACAGCCTCCAGCATCAGCTCAAGTTATCAGAATGAACCATGCAAGAGTCCCACAAGCATTCCTAGAAAATGGAAAAGTCGGATGACTCTTCATCTAAAAGGCTGGGAAGATTACAGGGTAGAAAGGTCACCACAGGGGGCGTTTTCTGGTAAATTGATGTTTTGCTATTGGTCTTATCCATACCTAAAGAGGTATGAATTTTCAGCGGCCACATCAGATTAGAAAACAATGCGATTTAACCATTTGCCTGAAATTTCCAATTGAAATCTCGAAATATCTATTCTGATCCTTACAAATTGAGTCAGAGATTCTCTTATCTGGTTTGGAAACCTGACAGGTCTTTGCCCTTCTTGGCTGGTTGACTTTGGGCCAGTCATTCTCTCTTAGTCCAACTCATGTAGGAAAAGGAGTGGCAGAAGCTGGGGGCAGAATTAAAAGCGGGATCAGTCTAGAATCCTTAAATAGCCACAAATGAACAAATGAATTCCATTGACCCTTATCTAACTCCTAGCAGGTTCTAACCATTAATTGAGAAGATTCCTATGCAGAGGCCTGAGTAGCAATAAATCAGTTTCATTGGACCTTCATGGGCAGACCTGATCTTTTGTGCCTGACAACTCACATCTGAAGGTTGTTATTGTGGGGAAGAGGAGGAGGAAGGAATATTAGGTATGTTCACCACCTTGAGTTTTTATAAAAAATAATAAAGCTGTGATATAAATAAAATAAGCAAATAAATGCCCAAAGGAATGTTTACAATTGTTATCCACCACTGATGAAAATTCCACCTGAAACCTACCTTTAAAGAAGACAATCAGCTCCTTCCCCTCCCCACCTCCTTTACTATTTTTTTCCTCTCTCTTTCTTCTCCGAAACTCATATGCTGGAAGGCAACTTACTGAAAATGTGAGTTGGGAATGAGGGATAGATTAGTTAGTGTAGATTTTGCTCTAGTAAAAGAACAGCATAATGTCCTCTGTCATTAGTATTCTCATCAGCATCAATTCTGTTCAAGTTTATTACACACATTAATCAAAGAACCGAGTAATCTATACACATCATTCAGCTACTAACTTTGGTTCTTCTTCTTCTTTGAGTTGAGAGTATTCTGTAAAAACTTGAGCCAAAGCATGAACTGCCTTTCAACTTTCATCTATTTTACTGTATCTTTAGTAGAGAAAGTCACTTCCTTCCTTAATTATCAAATCCAAATCTGCTCGACAGAATTGAAAGGACACTTGTTTAATTGCAAAGGGCTTACTACTGATGTCTTTGGATTTCCCTGAATGATCTCTGAAGGCACAGCTTTAAAAATACTAAGCAGTATGTTTGAAATGAATTCATAACGGGAAGAAGGGAAATCTGTATGTGCCATCCTCGGTCTCAGTCTTCAAATGTTCTATTCTTATAAGCACAAAATATGTCAAGGGAATCTCCTGTCCTACCTGGTTTTTTAAACAAGGTCTATGCTCCTTCAAAATAAAAGACAACATAAGCAGGGGGTTCTGGAAAGCATCCTGAGAGACACAGAAAATAGGTGGACATTTTAAACACTCTTTTGGTTAACAGCCACACTCTCAAGATAGCTATCCAAAATTTGTGGGGTTCTTTTTTTTTTCCCCTTTGGAAGAAAATAAAAAGTTATTCCATAATTCCAAAGGTGCTCACCAGAGGTGAAATGCAACTGGTTCGGACTGGTTCGCCCGAATCGGTAGTAAAAAATGCTACCGGTTCGGGCGAACCAGTATATCCGACGATCAGCTGTGCGACAATCAGCAGGATTTCCTGCTTTCTAGCTAATCTAAATCGCACGGCACAGCTGATTCCCTCCCCTCGCTGTTCTATTTACCTTTGCAGACTCTGATGGCTTCAAAATGCTCCTTTTTCAGCGCTGCATGGTAGTGCCTGTGGCGCGCATGCGTGCGCAGCGCACATGCGTGCACAAAGCATGCACAAAGTGAACCGGTAGCAGACTTCAGAGGATTTCACCCCTGGTGTTCACGAGTCTGAAGTGTGTGTGTCTCTGTATGTGGATGCTTTAATGGCCTAAATCTAGATATACCAGGGGTCCCCAATCCCCGGGCCATGGGTCACTACTGGGCCATGAGCCATTTGGAACCAGGCCATGGAAGCCGTGGGCAAATCAATAGATTCAAACTAAATGTAATCCGCTCTAATCTTGATTGCAGAAAATACGACTTCTGCAATAGAGTAGTAAATGTCTGGAACACTTTACCTGATCTTGTTGTTAGTTTCTTTAACCCCCGTACCTTTTACCTTAAACTGTCTACCGTGGACCTTACATGTTTCTTAAGAGGTCCCTAAGGGGGCGTGCATAAGTGCACCAGCGTGCCTACCGTCCCTGTCCTACTGTACCCATTACTCATTTTATGTGTTTATGGCTATGTTTTGCTTCTTTATATCCATTTATTTGTGCCATTTTTTCATGTGTCCTGTTTCCTTGCACTTGTTGACAAATCAATCAATCAATCAATCAATGTATGCACTTGCATGAACAGTGGGTGAGCACGTGCGCTTGTGCAAATGGAGCTGTGTGCGCACTTGCCGACTTCCTGCACAGAAACATCCCTTCTCCCCCCTCACTGGTCTGCAAAGCTGGAAAGGTTGGGGAACTCTAAGGTATACAATATGTACAATCTCTCCTTTATTTAAGTTCTAAAGATAGAGTATGAGGCATTGACAACCCTCCAGATATTGAATATATAGATGAAGGCAATGTTGATGGTTTTGTTGGATTTCTACTCTGGCTTTCCTCCAGAAATTCAAAGTGGAATATTTAGACCGACTTCCTCCTCTGATTTCCACCCCCCCACAGTGGACATGGCTAATCTGGACTGATGGAGAGTTACTGACTAAAAAGTATCCAGGGAGTTTCCATGGCTGAGTCTGGACATGACCCAGAGTCACCAAGCTCAACAGCTTAACTTGTCCCAAAGGTGCTTTTTCAAGAGGCAACTGGAGTTTCTGGTTTTTCTTTGAAGACGTTTTGCTTCTCATCCAAGAATTTCTTCAGCTCTGAACTTCTTGGATGAGAAGCAAAACATCTTCAAAGAAAAACCAGAAACTCCAGTTGCCTCTTGAAAAAGCACCTTTGGGACAACCATGACCTGGATGGCTGAGAATCTCCATAGACAACAGCTTAACTTCTACTAGCTGCACTTAGAAAAATGAATCATCAAAGTTAATGAAAGATAGCCCAATAGCACATAAAGAGCTACAGCTTTTTCTTGTCTGTTGTGAATGAAAGGGATATCATATCAAAACTGATTCATGCATTATCACTGAGTGTAAAATGAAATATTTGAAGCCAATTCATGGAAACATGCAGACAATCACCTGGGGCATGTCCAGTTTAACACAGAAAACTACAAGGAATATTCTGAGGAACAAATATCTAAGCAAGAGAAATCCGTGAAGAAAAACCATTTCAATGCTATTGTTCTGCCCCAGCGATGAGCCACCAATAATACGCACACACAAACTGCAAAACACTGTTCATTTACTAATAATAAAGGTCTCCCAATAACTTCTTAGGAGTCGTTGAAAACAAAATAAAGGCAGAAGAGTCTTTTTCAAACCCCCGCTGTTAATGTACAGTCTTAACAGCTGGCCGGAGTCCAAGAGATAATGAGCAGGTCTTACTGTATCTGGCAATACTCCCAGAGCTAGGGATGCAGGAAACAAGACTCGTACTGGAACAAGAACCGAGCAGACTGGAGTCACAAAGATCAAGAGTAATAATAAACGTTATTTCCTGAAACAAGGCTAAGCGTGGTCAGGGCTTAACTAGTCTAAGGGTGTGGCCACTTAGCCTGCAGCTCTACTCTCGAGGAGACCTCCTCCTGAGTAGCCACTCTTGTCTTCTAGCAATGTTGTTTCCGGCAACAAGGCTCAGCATGGTCAGTGCTTAAATAGTCTAAGGGTGTGGCCACTTAGCCTGCAGCTCTACTCTCGAGGAGACCTCCTCCTGAGTAGCCACGCTTGTCTTCTAGCAGCCCTGCGTGCCCGAGCATTGAGAAGAAGAGGCTCCTCCTCTTCTTCTTCAACCCTGATGGGCTCCTCAGGAGGTACAGAAGGCCCTTGTTGACTCTCAGCCTCTGGCACCGAGTCCTCTCCAACCTCCTCACTCTCTGACTTGGGTGCCAGGTGCACGGGCCGATGGTACCTAGCCACAACCGCCTCATTTTCCTCGGGATCCATGATCAACTGCACGGGACGCTGGCGGGCCACAACAGCTATCACTAACTTTACTTGAAATACTGCCAAAACATACAGTACCACAAATTCAGAGGTGGGTTCTAACTTACCTCGCCGCCGGTTCGCTTCCTCCCATGCCGTGTGGCTGCACGCGCATTGCGCGCCGCGTGGCTGCACCGCACGGCAGCGCCTGCGCAGTGCCAAAAACTCAGCTTCTGTGCATGCGCAGAAGGAAAACAAGCAAAAAATAGGAAAAAAGCCAAAAACAAGATGGCGGCGCATGCGCAGTGCCAAAAATTCGGCTTCTGCGCATGCGCAGAAGCAAAAACTAGCAAAAAATTCCCCCCCCCAAAATTCCCCCCCCCAAAAAATAAATCCAAAACAAGATGGTGACGTCCACGGACCAGCACCGACAGAACCGGCTCCCTGACGTCACCACCGGTTTACTACTGGTTCTTTAGAACCAGTGCGAACCGGGAGGAACCCACCTCTGCACAAATTAAGGAGAAATTGTAGGAGAAGGAGTGGCAGAACCTGGGGGTGGAGCTTAAAGAGGGATCAGCCTAGAATCCCTATGTAGCCACAAGCAGAGCAAATCTAACACCTCCTTGAATTCCATTGAGCCTTATCTAACTCCAAGCAGGTGCTGTTAGTTGAGAAGATTTCTGTGCATAGGCTGATTAGCAAAACAAATCAGCTTAATTGGACTTTGCTGGACCTGTTCTTTCATGCCTGACAAAAATGTTGCCATTATTATGCTGATTATTTTGTATTATTAAATTGTTGTTAGCCATCCAGAATTATATGGGTGACCATATAAATTGAAAAACAAAACAAAACAAAAAAACCAGCTTAAGAACTTGTGGTAGTTTTTGTTGTTACTATGATGATTATTACATCATGATTGTCACTCTCATAAATCTTTCTAAATGTTAAGCAAATAATTTCACTGCAGAAACTGGAAATATTTAAAATGCATCCATTTAATGAATTCCTTTTGGGGTTGAAGGGCAAGTGAATTATCGTCATGTGGAAAGCACATATATCTTACTAGAATTATGAGTTACAGCCCTGGAGATGGATATATGACTAGATCATCTCATTATGGAAAACTAGAGCTGTGCATAATAGATGATATCAAATTTTGAAGATGACATGAAGGATCAATCAGAGGTTTAACAGTTTTTGGGGAAATGAATGCCCTTCCCCCCCCTTCTCTTTCCTCATTGTTGGGCAGCATCTTGATTTGAGATGCTTTGAGGTTGACTTCAGCTGGGATGTAAACTTATGAACCCAGCCACGTTGGAATTGTCTCGCTTGTATGATTCACCCAAGGGGAGAATCCAAAATGGTCAAAGATTCAAGCATCCTGGGACAACAGTTTTTGTATGAAACCTCCAAATGCACATGAAGGGATGAAGGATAAAGTTTCTTTGATGCAAATGTTTATGTGTACTTCCTTCCCACCAAAGTTACATGCATTTAAAATAAATTTTGTGACTTATTTTCAAGTACAAAAACATAGGTATCTACACTATTTGGAAATGATACAGAACAACACATTATTACCCTAATGGCGAACCTATGGCATACGTGCCACAGGTGGCACACAGAGACTTCTCTGTGGGCACGCCAGCTGTCGCCCCAGCCCAGCTCCACCATGCCTCCCGCCGGACAGCTGGTCTTTGGGTCTCTGCCGCACATGCACGGGGGGCAGGGGGCATGCGGGGATGCACACGCGCATATGCGGGCGGGTGGTGCGCATGCGCTTGCATTACATTTTGGGGTTTGTGCATGTGCACACACCCCCACCCCGTTTTGGGCCTAGAAAGCCTCATGCACCAACCTGGAAGCCAAAAATGGGCGAGGGGGGCGGGTTGCATGCATGGGGGGGCACATGCGCGGTGGGCGCTCACATTGCATTTTGGTGGTGCGTGCGCTTTGGGCACTCGGCACCAAAAAGATTCGCCACCACTGCATTATTAAAAAGAAAACTTATAAAATTGCGTGTGCTAGACAAAATTCATGGAATCATCTCTTTAATGGAAAACACCTGCATTAAAATGTGTTTAAATCACTGTCCATACTTAAGATTTTTAGATTACAATCAAATAGGCAAACTGGCCAAAACAAAATTCTGATCAGAAAAAAAATGAAACTCTATGGCTTCCAGGAAGATAAAAACTCCACTTCTCAGTCCATCCTGACAACCATGTTCCTTTCTGCCATTCCAACTTGAAAGAAGCGAGGTTCAAGCAATAGAACTGGTTTATTTAAACCAGTAAAAAACGACCCAATCTTATCTAGAGATAATCAGGAATGGAGACCTATTGCAGACAAAGCATGTGTGAACCATTTCTGAACCACATCAGGAGTGGGTTCTGACTTACCTCGCTGCCAGTTTGCTTCCTCCCGCGCCGCGTGGGCGCGTGCACGCTTGCGCAGTGCTGAAAATCCAGCTTCTGCGTATACGCAGAAGTAAAAAACAGCTTCTGCAGGTGCGCAGAAGCAAAAAACAAGATGGCGGCACCTACGGCGCCACCATCGCTGCCGGTTTGGCAAGCAGGGGGAAATTCCCGCTACCGGTTCTAAAGAACCGGTCCAAACCGGCAGGATCCCACCTCTGAACCACATCCATACATATTAAGGATACCTAATATTCCTTTCTCCTCCTATTTTCCCCCAACAACCACTCTGGCTTTTATGCCTAAAGGCAGGACTAGAACTCACAGTCTCCTGGTTACTAGGCAACCATCTTCATCACTACACCAAATTGGCTTGCATAACAGAGTCCACATTTTCCTTGTTCGAGTTCTTTGATCTTATGTCGTTCTCTAATTTAACAGATCTCAGATAGCAGATCCTTGCAAGGGTTTTTTTAATGCAGCAGAAAGACACTTCAATGTCTTTCTGCAGCATTAAAGATAGCTTTATATTAAGTCAAATTAACAGTCTATAAAGATAGCTTTATATTAAGTCAAACTAACAATGCTTTCTGCCCAACTTTGGGCAGAAAGACACTTCAAAAGTTGGGCAGAAAGCATTGTTAGTTTGACTTAATATAAAGCTATCTTTTTAAATAATATGTGTAAGAATATATGTAAGAATACTTTACTCTTCCGAGTTAATATATACAGTAATCTGTGTTTTGACTATTAACTACAATTTGCAACTTTAAAGCAACATTGCCTGCACACTGGGGCAATTCTAGGCCACGAGACAGCAACATTTGCAATCAACCACATGATGAATATGTAATATCATTATAGTAATGGATTTGCAGGACTATTATTTCAGAAACTTAATTTGATTGTAGATTTTTGTCCCCCTTTTATTCCTATTGCGAGTGTTTGCATGTGCTTTTGTGAGTGTGCATGGGAGAGAGAAATGGACGGAAAAGCCCAGTCAGAGGTCTTCATAATTCAGAAGCTAGGTGAAAATCTACATCAAATTGATCCGCGTATAATAAAAAAAGATAGACTAAAATATCCCAGCAGATTGCACAGGAGAGATTTGAACACTTTGGATTCTGAAATATATCAAGGCTGGCTGCCATTTTGCATCAACTCTGAGTAACCCTTCACATATCAGCAATCCCCCAAACATCCATTAGTTATACAGGTGCATTTTAATGGGCTTCTCTAAAATTGGTTGGCAGAGCAAACATTAACTATTTGGAATAACTGGCAGATTTACAAGCTCAACTGGATGCTTTTTGCTATCCGGGGTGTTGCATGTCAGCACGCCAGCCATTGGTATAATTAACAATCATCCTGCGCGAAAGTTGTTTCCCAACTGGATACGGAGCTATGGGCCAGTGGGTTGATGTTAAACAAGAGAAATAATTTTTAAGTTAGGTGCATAACCAGATTTGGGAAATGAGGAAGTTAATATCTTCTGCAAATCATCACTGCGGCTAATAAATCTATTGGAAATCAGACTAAATGAACACATTACCTTACATTTAGACTACATTACATTTCACATACTTTCCAAGTAACAAAAATAAGATGTCAGATGCTCTTTTATAGCACTTAGCACTTAGACTTATATACCGCTTTACAGTGCTTTACAGCACTCTCTAAGCGGTTCACAGAGTCAGCATATTGCCCCCAACAATCTGGGTCCTCATTTTACCCACCTCAGAAGGATGGAAGGCTGAGTCAACCTTGAGCTGGTGAGATTTGAACCGCTGAACTGCTGAACAGTCAGCTGAAGTAGCCTGCAGTACTGCACTCTAACCACTGCGCCACCTCGGCTCCTCCTTATATTTTCTTGAAGTTACAGAAGGGTCTCTCCAATACAGATAGCTATTTCTTAGGCGTAGAAGATGAGGATAATGCCAAGACCCGTGAGAATTGTCTGTTCCTGCTTCTCTACTTTGTGGGTCTGTAGCTTACACTGGAGGAAAACATCTGAACAGGGCTTTTCCAGGTGACTGATCATTATGTGCCAATGCCTTGTGCCTTGGTGGCATTTGACTCATGCTTTGTGTAATGATTCCCTTAATTGCTCTCTCTATATTATCAATAATGTTTATAAACATACTTATAGACTTTGCCTAGATTATCTTTGCTTAGGAGAGCGGAATTAAAAGAACAATGTGAAGTGTTTACAAATAATGGATCGAGTGAGATGGGGAGAAAGGACTGCACACTGTTTCCCACCATGTTATACTAGGTGTATTGACAATTCATGCTAGAACCCCAGATAGGGTTGATTGATGAGCATTCAAAAATACTCCACTAGGTTGAACAGCAAGAAAACATTCACTCATACTCTGTGACTACTTCCTTCTTTCTCTTTTATGTTTGTTAAATTCACAGACCTTTCCCCAAACCTCAGAAAATAGAGCAGCATATTCCTTCTGCGTCAGGCTTAAAACCAAGATTAACACATGGTAATTCTTCCAAACTGAGTTATTTATTGTTTCATAGTACAGAAAAAAAAATCTTGCCAGACTGAAGACTCTACAATCTGCATCTACGATATACTTTGGGAACTATTAGGGAGAGGCTGTCCTCACCCTCGTTCTCTCAGATACAGATTAACATAGTTGGAAGGGACCTTGTAGGTCATCTAGTCCAACCCTCAGCCCAAGCAGGAGATCCTACACCATTTCTGACAAATGGCAGTCCAATCTCTTCTTGAAAGCCTCCAGGGATGAAGCTCCCACAACTTCTGAAGGCAAGCTGTTCCATTGATTGATTGTTCTCACTGTCAGAAAATTTCTCCTTATTTCTAGGTTGAATCTCTCCTTGATCAGTTTCCATCCATTATTCCTTGTCTGGCCTTCAGGTGCTTTGGAAAATAGCTGTCAGGTTTCCAAGTGATGAAACCAGAGGTGGGTTCCTCCCGGTTTGGACCGGTTCGCCCGAACCGGTAGTGACCCGCTGGTGATGTCAGAAGTGACCCGCTGGTTCTGTGTATGCCCAGAAGCCGAGTTTCCAGCACTGTGCATGCGTCGCCATCCTGTTTTTGGCTTTTTTGGGGGGGTATTTTTTTGCACTGCGCATGCGCGCACGCGTGAAGCGCGCACGTGCCCACGAGGCACGGCCACACGGTGCGGGAGGAAGCAAACCGGCAGTGAGGTAAGTTAGAACCCACCCCTGGATGAAACCCATTCAAAAAGAAATAAGCAAAGTCCATCTTCCAAAACAAATCCCTTTTTATTTAGGTAGACATCAAATTGGCAAAGTCTGTTGTACTTCCAGATCTGACACAAACCGGAATTACACCACATAATACTGTAAATTAGAAACACTCCACAAAAGTCACATTCCCCAATAAAAGCAAAATCAACATTGTCTTCAAACTCCACCTCCAGCTCTCAGCAAGGACAGCCTCTGTTCCCACAGGAAAGAATGTCACCTAGCCAAAACAATCCTCACTATCTATTCCCTCCTCCCAACCTTAAGAATGTGACGAGCCCGAAAAACCTCCCTTACATAAGTAAAGAGAAAGAAAAGGAATAAATGAGTGTAATATAGAGCTAACTAAAATGTCTACACATATGTCAATTTTCGGGTTTGACAATAGCTTGACCCCCTCCTGTCTGTGGCAGCCCCTCAAATATTGGAAAACTGCTATCATGTCACCCCTGGTCCTTCTCTTCCCTAGACTAGCCTCTCAGCTAATATCTGAGTTGCCTCTTACAGCTCTGGAATGCATCCCCTCCCTTCTGGGGATCCACCTTCTCAATACATTCCATCACAGTTAGCATTGTTAAATTGTGATTTCTGATTTCTGAATTTCCAATGCAGAGGTATTTAACCACAGGCACCTCTGCATGTGGCTTTGGCAACGTTCCTGGACTGCCATTATACCAATGTGTTCTTGTGCTATCTGTATTGGAGAGCTCAGTTGCTTTACTTCCAATTCAGCTGTGGCACAGGAGGAATTTTCAAGTTCCTAGCCCTTCCTATGGATGGGGATTCTTATCCTATTCTTTTTTTTTTCTTTCTGGCTTTTCAGCTCTTCGTCCTTTCGGCTGAGCTAAGGTACTTTTTCATTCGCCTCTTTAAAATGAACATAGTTCTCCCCATATCTAGAGACCAGTTGTTCTATAAAGATCTTGCAGCATCATGAAGAGCTTTCTGCCCGACAGTTTTATTTTTTATTTTTACTCTTCTACAGGCTGAAAGGCGAAAGCGGAAGCAGTATGCTCCATTCCATACTTGGGTAGACCAGGTTGCCCTGAAAGACCGGTCTCACCGGAAAAACACTTAATCTTTCCCCTGGTACAGCCGACAAAGTGAGGAGAGCCCGTGGCCTAGAGGTTAATACATCTGCCTAATATGCAAGCGGCCTGGGTTCGAATCCCAGAAGGGTACAGCTAGCTGACGAGAGCTAAAAAGCTTGAAATAGCTATATTAGTCTCCCTTTATTTCTTTGTCGGTAAATTTAAATTTAACATAAAATAGTTTGTCGTGGATGCGACTGCCTGCAAAAGTGAAAGCAGAAGCAGTATGCTCCGTCTCATAGTTGGGTAGACCAGGTTGCCCTGATAGACCGGTCTCACCGGAAAAACACTCCTACTGGCTAGTTACAGGGAGTGTTGGTTGACTCAAAATGGATGTGATGATGACACTCGCAGGACGATGGCAAATTTGTTTGTGAGAGTTGGGGAATACAAATGATGGCTGTGTGGACGAACCATAAAACTCTGGGCATTTATGCATTCTGAGTATTTATGAGCAGTTTTGTACCTTCCATACCAGTCTACAAAAATTAGGACATAAATCTTACCCAACATAAAATGCAGTTGCAATCTAAAATTACTGTAGCATTGGGATACTCAGAGATAGGAGGTGTGTGCTCCTTACAGCTAAAAATCAGAGGGAGTCATGTGGGCCTATTCCAGAGGCTAGTCCCCTTTGGAGTGAACACAGATATAATCAGCAAAGGCCTTTCACAAAAGGAGACACCCCTGTAGATATAGCTCTCCAGCGTATCAAAGACACCAGAAGCAAAACCGCCTAAAGCAAATTAATGAAAGAATCCCCCTTCTATAGCATAACCCTCAAGTTACACAAAAGCCTGTGAAGTCCAAACTTTGAAAGCAACCGCTGAGATTTCAAGCAAAGACAAGAGAACTCAGACAGCTAGCCAGAATACCTTTTGCTAGCTTGCAGGAAACTATAGCCTAGGGAAATTATGTGTCAATTTATTTTTCAATTGTATTGAAAGTGATAGATATATTTCCTCGTCATGCTAAAAGGGCAAAGAGATAAAACAACTAACCACGAGACCACTTGCAAGAAGAGCCTGTAATATGTACTGACCTACAGAAAGAAATTAAATTAGCAGAATACATGCTCCACCCCACAGGTTTTCAGCACCAGCTTATATTTGAAAAGGAGGGGTTCTTTTTCAGCCATGGCATCTTCTTACAAAAGTTAAAATACAAACTCCAAAACAAAACAAAAAAAGTGTTTATTTTTCCAAAAGCAAAACACAATCGGACAAAGACATTAAAAAAAATTGGTATCTTTAAACTACTTTAGGGTCATCCTACCCCATAAGTGAGAAAATGTTTGCACGGGGAGATTTGAAAAATAGTAGAAGGAATGCAGGTGAAATATTTCTGTGAGTGAAGCGTGACTTGGAAAAACGTTTGACTCGGATTCCATCTTTCAAGTAAGATGCTGCTATTTCCCTTGTTCACCAATTATGTAGTTGGTAGGTAGTGGTGCCAGTTGAATGTTAAAGTGTCAATCCATAAAGAGACAAAAACAGTAAGGCACTGGGAATTTAGTCGTGAGGAAGTATAGTAACTATAAAACACCAGAGCACTCAGTAGTTACAACCTCCTCCAACGTGAGTTCTTCCTGATTTGTAGATCACAACTTACATTGGTACAGACGATGGTCAGGGATGAGTGAGTGATTGATTGATTATGTGTCTTCAAGTCATTTTTTGACTCCTAGCAACCACATGGATAAATTTTCTCCACGAGGCCAGGGA
Organism: Thermophis baileyi; assembly: GCA_003457575.1. Lineage (NCBI taxonomy): Eukaryota > Metazoa > Chordata > Lepidosauria > Squamata > Dipsadidae > Thermophis > Thermophis baileyi. The sequence goes on along the minus strand of QLTV01004081.1, from coordinate 528,328 downwards.
TGATGGGAGCTACAATCCACAACATCCAGAGAAAGACTCATTGGAAGAGTACTTCATCAACAAAATACATATGTTAAAAATAAGGATTGTTTATTTGCTTCATAGCAAGACGGGGGCCTCTATGCAATCCAACATGAGGAAGACACATCCTATAATTATAGAAGGTCAATGGTTCATCCAAACTAGACATCCATTGATGAAGATAATGCTGTTGATCCTGTTAAATATTTGTGGCTTTGGTTTTTTTTTTTCCCCTTCTTCTCAAAAGTAACTATTGTAAGAGCTTCAAATCCATCATGTCATAGTTGAAAGCATTAAAAGAGGGCTGGGTAAAACCAAAAGCCCAAGGGTTACATGGACCTCTCTCTGGAAATTGTTCATTAATGTTATGAAAAATATAAGTGCATTAAGCTTTCACTGCATTTATGGAGTGTACACATCTGCTGTATTTAAAAAAAAAAAACATAACCTCAACTTCCTGCCCCCAAATCTCATATATTACCACTACACTCCCTGTGACTTTGTAAAAGAAGCAACTAGGTTTTTCTTTTTGAAATGAAGGGCAAGGGGTTTATCTGGCTGTTTTTAAGCCTTCCTTGAAGTTAGTTCATATCCTTAGCCTTTCCTTCTCCATTTCAATAAGAAGACTGAGTCAACAATGCTAGGAGAGCAGGATTTTGGGACTTAAGGCCATCACCCCTTCCCCCCAAACAAACGAGAAAGCATCCCCTACAAATGCAGTTAAGATGCTTTATTACATTTTGAAGTGAAGTAATACACATTAGTATAAAAAGAGGAGGAGGCTTTCCTTAAGTTCTAACATTTCTTAAGGACACTATCAACCGAGTTGCTTAAGGCTACTTAGCAATTTCATGGCAGAGCCGAGCACGGCGGACTTTCTGATTTGTAGCTTAGCCCCTTAGCCATTATCCCATGAATCTGACTAATCCTTCAAAATAAATAAGTAAATCTAAGCTGGTGACGGTCAACATACCCTATGGTTGTGAATTTAATAATTTAAATGAAGCATTATGCATTCATGAAAGACAAGCCCAAAAATTCCTGAGAATACATACCTTCCGTGTTTCCAAATTGAAAACTGCTGGAAGTTAGAAAGTTAAAGAACCTTTCCCCTTCTTTCCCCTTTCATGTGATTTTTTCCTCTATTTATCCCCCATCATGTTCAACCAAGTCTTTCACAACTGCAGCTGTTTGTCTGAAGCATCTGTTTAAGGGTCCGAACACAAAGGCGGGATTCTTTAAATTGTTGGTCTTGAGGGACCCCCTTTTTTTTTTCATACTGCTTCACCTGTATTACACCTGTGGCATGATGTATAGATGCTGTGAATCTTTCACTCAAACAGTTACAGGCTGATTTTGTTCAAAAATAAACGGCTTCTTTGTAAAGCCAGAAGAACAAAATAGCTATGTATTCCATTTCAAGGCAGTGTTGCATTTTACTACATGTTTTATATGGAGTTTGGTAAGGTTTTTTTTTTTTTAAATGTTTACACTAGGGATTAGGTTTTTAAAACCAACTTCTAGTTCCTTCCTGGAAAGCTTGTAACATGAAGAAGATAATTAGTTCTGTGAGACAGCTAGATGTTAGCTGGGAGAATCTGCAATATGAAAAATGTTTTCCTTTCCTTGATGCCTTAAACCCCAAGTAGCCTAAGAGGGTGGGGTTTTTTTTTTTTTTTGGCTTCAACTTAACTGTGCAAAGAATAACATTTGCAGAGAGGCATGCCTGAAGAATTTCCTTCATCATTCTCTGTTTGCTAAAATTATTCCCCTGTAATCTTCTGAAAGAGTTTCACTGCTGGGTTGGGTAACCGAGTATTGATTATCCAAATGTTCCAAATTTCAGTGTTGTGTGTACAAGATAATTTCATTATCTGCCTTTGTTTAAATTATAATTTTGTTTACCTAGTATATTACTGCATTTAATTTTGCAAACAGGATTCAGCACAATTCTGGGTGGCACTTGAGCATTTGGGCTAATTCTCGATGTTTTATCATGGCTAAATGCTAATTGCTTCCACTTATATATTATGCAGTACTATACCATATGAATTCAGGGCTCATGTTCAGTATAAGAACTAAGGAGAAATTTCCTGACAGTGGAATGGCTTGCCTTCAGAAGTTGTGGATGCTCCATCCCTAGAGGTTTTCAAGAAGAGACTGGACAACCATTTGTCTGAAATGGTATAAGGTCTCCTCCTTTAGCAGGGTGTTGGACTAGTAATAACAGAATAACAGAATAATAACTCTATTATTCTGTTATTCTGTATTGTATGTATTGATTATAGCCAGATGAAAATGCAAAGAAATGAAGGAGGAGCAAAATGGGAGCAAAGTGCATTTTCCATGCCATTTCTTAGTTCAAGGCAGTTCCTCTCCCTGTGTATCTCTAGTTTCAAATAAAATAGCATTATATTTTGATCAGCAGGCTTTCTGTTGGCTCTAAATCATTTCTGCAAGATTAACTGAACCTTAACCTACCCTTCAGGCCTGTTGCAAGATAGCTCCCTGCAAGGAGAATCAGGCAGCTGGTATTTTTCTTAAGACAATCCCTCCCCGCCATCACTGCACTGCTGTATTGCCCAGTTCAGTGACAGCTCCAGGCCAAACTTGGATGATCTTGGAAAAGCTAAATAGAGTTGAACCCAGTTATCATTTAGAAGACTGGAAGGAAATCCCAAAAGTGTAGGCTGGGTTGGGAAGTTGAAAAATAAATGAAATGAAATAATATCCCGAAAAAAAGGCAACCACAAACTACTTCTGTACTGGTGTCAAGAAAGCTATATGGATGTGTCAAGCAGGAGTCAAGCTTGACTGAAGGGAGTTGTTATATTTTATTTTTTTTAAAAATAGCCCACTAGATTATAGTCTGTACTGAAGGACAAACTAAGACTTCCTTTTGAAGATATGCAGTCTAAACCTGGTTTTAAATACAAGTAGATTATCTAAAAAAGAGAACACGAACTCTGAAAGCACACTTTAACAGTGAGCTTCTAGGAAGCAAGCATAGCAATCAGCTGATCACAGTCCTACCAATTGGGGGGGGGGGGTAATTATTTAATATTATATTCCCCCCAAGTTTCAATGATGATGATGGTGGTGGTGGTGGTGGTAGTTCTGGCAGTGACGTTTCTTGTATTTATTAAACTATACCAGGAATAAAAGAGCACTCCATAGTTAGGGCACCACTATGTCTACCACTTTGTCCCTGGTAGACATTTGCCATAATAATTCCCTTCAAGTTGGATGATACCACAATCTACTCCCAAAAAACAGTGGCTGTTCCATCTTGCTTTGTCTCCTAAGCTCATCTGCTGAAAACCTTCCTACTCTTCTGTACTCCAATTTTCCACTATATTCAATCCACCAAAAGTCAGAATTTCATGCTCTTCCCAACCAATAAGTTGCCATCACTTCTCTCCTGGTGTTAACATATTGATCAGTTAACACAGTATATTTTAGAGACCACGAACCGTCATGTAATCGGTCTGCAGAGAATATGATTTCATTAGCACTAGCACTAGCAATAGCACTTAGACTTATATACCGCTTCACAGTGCTTTCACAGCCCTCTCTAAGCGGTTTAAGGAGTCAGCCTATTGCCCCCAACAATCTGGGTCCTCATTTTACCCACCTTGGAAGGATGGAAGGCTCAGTCAACCTTGAGCCTGGTGAGATTCGAATTGCAAGCAGCCGGCAGTCAGCAGAGGTAGCCTGCAGTACTGCAGTCTAACCACTGCGCCACCGTGGCTCTTTAATTTATTAATTAAATCCATGCTTAAACTGCAAGTATCCTTTGGCTGTGTTCAGATTATGGGTCTGAATTTCTCCAGTTTGTAGTATGCCAGAACTGGTAGAGAGAAATAAAACTGGACTTCTGAACGTTATAGACCTCAGGCTCTCTCACAAGGCAATCCTCCATAGATATTCTCAGAGGTAATCAGCATTAAGCCCAAAGAGATATTCCCAGATATGTGCACATAGGACTACAACCTTAACTAAGCACTTTGATATTTCTTTATTCAACTCCCTGGACACGCTTTGCTAGGCAATGGCACTCCTGCAGACCAGGCGTATCCTTGATTTAGTTGCTCATTTCTTCCAACATCATTTACATGTGATCACGCTACTTGTAACCAGAGGTTGCATTTATCATATGAAAGCCCAAACACAGTTCTTTGACAAGTTACATTACTTTAGGAACACTTCAAAAGAAGCATCAGTAGTTCATGCCTAATTATTCCTGCATTAGTTAGGTGATTCATCAGATCTGATTACGTTTGCATAATGAATTTATCAAATCCATATAAATTAGCGAGATTCATTCTATATAGGTCCTTACAATTCAGCCATGTGTTATTTGTTTTCATCTCACCTTCCCCCATTTTTTTAAATATAAGCTAATTAGCCCAAATCATTTGTATTTGCAAAAGGGTTTGCAACACACATAAGGAATGATGAGCTTCTAAGTAAGTAAATGAAAATGCATGCAGCCTACATTAATTGTGACAGAGGCTTCATAAAGCATTAATATCTTTCAGCTATCTCCGTTTTCCGTCATAATAATAGGCCTAATTGAGATGAGTGGATAAAACAATGCTGAGCCCATTACTAATGATGCCGCACATGGATTTCTAAATGAACATATTTAGGCAGCGTTTCAGTTTCTGAACCAATGCCTGCAAAACAATGTTTTATTTCTAGTTGCAAAAAAAGAAGCCCCTTTTCCTAGGAATTCTGCTTTTCCTTTGTCCAGGGCAAATTCAGTTTGATGGGCAAACCCTGACTACGTTTCTTGGTGTCAGAGGCTTTCAAGTGTTCTTCAGGGTGAACACTGGCAATCTCTAAGAAAAGATAAATAATGATGAGGCAGGATTCTCTGAAATTCAACCACTGCTATATCAAAACTTTTCAAGATTCACTATTAATGTCAGCATTATTGGGCCCTTCCAAGGCCATCTTCAGCAGGGTGTCATTGCCAACTGTGGCTTCCAGCTGTTGCAGCTGTTCCTTCTCCTTATTGATCTGCAAAAAATGATGCGGGCTAAAAACAATAATAATAATAATAGAAGGAGCCGTAATTGTCAATTGCTCTCTGCCTGGCAATTGTATGAATTGGGCCCAGAAGGAGAAGGTAAGCAGAAAGTGGCAACTGTAGGGAATTACAGCATGACACCAAGTCACATATAAGAGGAAGCGGGAAGCTTCTGATGTTAAATTTATTCTCAGTTGTGTCTGCCACATCCTCTTTTCAGACTGCACCCAGGTGGGTACTAGAATATTTGAAATAAAATTAGCAGGCCAACATGTATATGTCTCCAGACGTGTTGTGGTAGGTGATGTCCTCGCTTTGCCGATGCCAGAAACTCCAGCTGTTTGGAGCTATAGGTTGCAATACTTTCATTTCCTTAGGTCATTATTGGAATCTGCTTTTCCCCATCTCCTTCATCTATATAAATATACTGTATTCAGAACAGCTGACAGATTTGCATATACTATGAAAGCATCCCATGAGCTCCACTATGTAGCTCTTACCAGTGTTTGTTTTCAGTTATGATAGAAATCAAGAGCCAGTTTAGTTTAGTGGTTAAGGCATCAGGCTAGAAACCAGGAGACGGTGAGTTCTAGTCCTGCCTTAGGCACAAATCAGCTGGCTGGCCTTGAACCAATCACTAGGAAGGAGTTAATGGCAGACCACTTCTGAAAAACCTTGCCAAGAAAGCTGCAGGCAGTCTCTGAGAATCAAACAGAATTGAATGAAAGAAAAAAAGATAACACAATTAGTCCTCGATTTACAACAGTTTGTTTAGTGACCATTCAAAGTTACAACATCATTAAAAAAAGTGACTTATGACCATTTTTCACACTTATGACCTTTGCAACATCCCCATGATCCAGAGGTGGGGTCCTCCCAGTTCGGACCGGTTCACCTGAACCGGTAGCGACCCACTGGTGATGTCATGATGACCTCATGGATCCGGTTTGGTTGGTGCCGGTCCGTGGACGCCGCCATCTTTTTTTGAATTTTTTTTTTATTTTTTTAAAAAATTTGTTTTAATTTTTTTCAGGTTTTTTTCTTCTGCGCATGCACAGAAGCCGAGTTTCCAGCACTGCGCATGCGTCGCCATCTTGTTTTTGGCTTTTTTGGGGGGGGGAAATTTTTTTGATTTTTTTGCACTGCGCATGCACACGCACGCCCACGAGGCATGCCCACGCGGCGTGGGAGGAAGCAAACCGGCAGCGAGGTAAGTTAGAACCAACCCCTGCCATGATCATGTCATCAAAATTCAGATGCTTGGCAACTGGTTCTTATTTATGACCTTGCTGTATCCCAAAGTCACATGAACCCCTTTTGTGACCTTCTGAGAAGCAAAATCAATGGGGAAGCCACATTCACTTAACAACCGGGTTACTAATTTATCAACTGCAGTGATTCACTTAACAACTGAAGCAAGTAAGGTTGTAAAATGGGGCAAAACTCAACAAATGTCTCACTTAACAACATAGATTTTGGGCTCAATTGGGTTATAAGTCGAGGACTACCTCTAATACAAACCACCTTCAGGGAAAGAAAATTCAGATGGGATGGGATGGGATAACTGTAAGGATAAGGGTTTATACATAGATTTATCAAATAGGTGGGAAAGAGGCCATAGATAGAAGCATATCTTGTCAATCTATAAAAATGGGAAGAATTTTTTCCTCTGTTTCTCCTATTTACACGTAGGCCTCGTATGTGCTTTTATCCAGAAAAACCATATGATTTGAAGCTCACTAAAATGGATCAGAAACAGACAGCTTTGCCAAGGTGCTAAATGCTTCCCTTCACTTAAGCATTGAAATGCCACTTTGTTTTTTTTTTGAAATTGTTTTAACAAAAATGCTTTCAACTCACCCCAATCGGAATAATCTAGAAAGTCAGTCCTTTTACAGCAAGGTAAACAATACACTGAAGCTGATTTAGAGATTAAAAACTTCAAAAACTGAGGCCGGCTCACAAATAGAAAATGTGCATGGAACTTAATTGAACCGGTGTTGATAGGATTGCCTGAAATGATGGTTGAAAAGTAGAGAAAGGAAATTATATTTGATAATAGAATGTCACACAAACAAGACTAGATTGTCAATTTTATCTACAGTCCATTTCAGTTTCACAGAAACTCCATTTCCCTTAAAAAGCAGAATTTTCCTTGTGTTTCCTTTCAAACTTTCAAGTTTTTTTTTACTATGTGGGTTTCCCCCCCCCCAAATCAATAGTGGTATCCCAAAATTTGGACAAGTAGGCAATTTGAATGATGAATGGCACTCCAAGCCATTTATTAGTGTAGAAAAATGAATTAGGCTGCTTTCCATAAAAAGGCAAGGCAAATGAAATATAGATGTCTATGAGATTTGCAAATGGAGTCCAGATGCAGATTCAGCAACCAGGTTTACTGGCTCAAAGCTACACGGGAAGTGATAGCATGCAGGAGAATGGAAAAGAGGAATATCTACCTATTTGGATATGCAGCCTGACTTTCAAATACCAAATCTTCTACTGAGTATCTGATTTGAGAAACATCAATCACTTAACCTATTGATTTAGCTTTTTCACCTTTAGATGAACCTTAATTGCTTAGCATTTACATCTTGTTAGATTTACAGATGGTTAGAGGCATTTGCAAGAAAACATTGTCAGAGGGCTCAGACAACAAGTTATTTTTTCCTCCTTTGCTCTGTCTATTTAACAGAACTCTCTCCTGCTTTGAACATACAGAGACTAACTCAGTAGTTCTCAATCTTTTCTTCACCATGTACCCCTTTTAAATACTTTTTGAAATCTTGAAATCTTGACGAATGTATCTTGTCTTTTATGTACACTGAGAGCATATGCAACAAAGACAAATTCCTTGTGTGTCCAATCACACTTGGCCAATAAAGAATTCTATTCTATTCTATTGTGGCCATGGACCACCAAGACTTAACTCAAGATTTAAATCATAACATTTCTTCAAGCATTTGTGGACCCCCTGTGATGACATCATGGCCCCCCTAGGGATCCGCGGACCACAGGTTGAGAACCACTGGACTAGATAATTGTAGGAACAAATCTTAGTTATTTTTGAAAGTAGGCTGAGTATTTGAAAAAAGATGGCAAATTCGCATAGTAGGAAACAGACTGAACATGGCAAATAGAAGTTTAATTTATGCATCCAATATTCAGCCTTTCCCCCCCAATGAACTCAGAAAATAAGTATACCGGTATTAGTAGTAGGTGTCTTGGGTGCCATCCCAGGAACACCACTTGAACATCATCAACATTGATAAAAATAACTATAAGTCAATTGCAAAAGGCAGCTTTACTTGGAAAAGCTTACATCCCAGAGGTGGGTTCCTCCCGGTTCGGACCGATTTGCTCGAACCGGTAGCGACCCGCTGGTGACATCACAATGACATCACCGATCCGGTTCGGTTGGTGCCGGTCCGTGGGCGCCGCCATCTTTTTTTAATTTTTTTTTAATTGAAATTTTTTGAATTTTTTCTTCTTCTGCCCATGCGCAGAAGCCGAGTTTCCGGCACTGCACATGTGTCGCCATCTTGTTTTCAGTGGGGTTTTTTTATTTTTTTATTTTTTTTGCACTGTGCATGCGCGCACGCGAAGCATGCGCGCACCAGGGGTGGGTTCCGAAAATTTCCGCTACCACTCTGTGGGCGTGGCTTAGGGTTACGAGCGCGCGCACTCTCCCGGTGCAATTCTGTGTCCGCGCATGCTCAGTGACTATAATCTGCCGAAACACAGCTGAGGAGCTGATCAGCTGTGCTTCGGGCGAAGAATAAAGGACAGCCTTCACCCGGGGATGGGTGGGAGGGCCCTTTCCAAAGCAGCAGCAGAGCACAAACAGCCCAAAACAAAAAAAAGCCGCCAAAAATTCCCGGAAAACAATGGCGGCGCCCACGGACCGGCACCGACCAAGGCGGGTCCACGACGCCATCATGAAGTCACCAGCGCCTCGCTACCGGTTCGGGCGACCCATGAGGTGCGCCCACGTGGCGCCGGAGGAAGCGAACCGGCAGCGAGGTAAGTTAGAACCCACCCCTGTTACATCCTGCAATGAAGCATCTAACACCATCAAACAACAATATCTGCCTATCCTATGTAGGTCCTTGGAAAGTGATAGGTTGATAAAAATCAAAACAATGGTTTGATAAAAATGCCAAATCCAGTCTAAATATCTGGCTTACTGTGAAACCAGCTATAATAACACATGCCTTTGAAGAACACCCAGAAGCTTCAGATGGTCCAAAATGCAGTGGAGTGGGCAGTTATGGGTGCTTTTCATTTGGGGGCACGTGACAACTCTGCTCTTCAAGTTGCATTGGTTGTCAGTGTACTTCTAGGTTCAATTCAAGATGCTGGTAGAGATCTGTAAGGCAGGCCAAGTGACTTGCTAGACTGCCTCTCCCCAATTGTATCTAACTGTTAGATCCAGCAGGAGAGACATTCTCCAAGTTCCATCTATTGGGCAATGTCAACCCAGGAAAATTCATTTTTCTCTTGGGGCAATCCCCCTCCCCAGAACCTCATTCCCCCAGAGATTACATTGACCCTGATTCTACTGGCATCCCAAAAGTTCTTCAAGATCTGGTTTTGTTACTGAACCTGAGTCTCTCTCTCTCTCTCTCTCTCTCTCTCTCTCTCTCTCTCTCTCTCTCTCTCTCTCTCTCTCTCTCTCTGTGTGTGTGTGTTTGTGTCTGGTTAAATCCATATGGTTAGATAGTGGGTGTTGTCAAGTCTTTCCATCTCTGTGTGCATAATAATCTCTATTTGGCTATGGTTTTATTAGTAGGTGATATTATTTTGTGAATCCCAAAATGCATGTATATATACAGTAGAGGAGAAAAGGTGGCAACACAGAAGGATAAAATCAAACTAGAACTAAATATGCTCATGAATAGGTGGTGGATAAAGGTAGCACAAACTGGCGTCTTGTCAAATTTTTATTGCATGCTGTGTAAACTATGAACAAACTCCTTTCTCAGATGAAGTTACTCTTTTGCAAACAAACATCAAAAGGCAGATACATCATTTCACTAGTTCAATATATTTATTTCTGACATGCCATGTCTACAGTTTACGTTTAATTTGTAATGGGTTTTCTTTTCTTTTTTTTCTCCTGAAAGTATCAACATCAGGGAAAGGAGGGGAGATCATATTTAATATAACACTCCTAGCAAGGTTAGCTACTTACTATTCCCCTCATTTGCAGTGGAGATACTAATAACCCCTCTTTCCTGGATTCAATTGCTTTTCAAACATTTGTAAAATAAGATATTTTTTAAAAAGTGAAAATGTGCATTTTATTCTAAACAATTTCAGGGAGGGAGGGTGGGATGGAAGGAAGGAAGGGGGAAGGGGAGGGAAGGAAGGAAGGAAGGAAGGAAGGAAGGAAGGAAGGAAGGAAGGAAGGAAGGAAGGAAGGAAGGAAGGAAGGAAGGGGAGAGAGGGGGAGCAATTGACTTCTAAGACTGTTTTCCTCTATTGCCTATTCTAGGATACTGAGACTTGAAGCCATCAATCTTTTCTTCATACTCTTTATTTATATGCAAAATAAAGGCAAGCAATACATAATGTGATAAAAGATGCAGCTCGGTTATGTGTTTAAAAGGAGCATATTTTTCTTCTGGTGGAGAAGACATTCATGGGGAGTGATGCTATTTCCATGAGAAGATCTCAACAAGTGTCTGTTTTGATGGGATTGAAAACCATCAACCATTTCCAGCAGGTTGTAAACTCTTTTAAAAAATGAAAAAATGTATTTTTTTTTTTTTTTTTGCTATTTGCTGCCAGACATAGGCAGACCTTTACTGATTGAAGGCTGTGCTTTGTGGGTGTGTGGGAGGAGAGCAAAAGTTTTAATAGACCAAGCAATTATGCAAAAATGAATAACATACACATGAGAAAGGGTTGATATTTTCTCTTCCTCCCCCCTCTCCAGGGGATATTGCAGAGGGATTTATCTTTGCTTTTGCTTTTCAACTATAATGAGTTTATAATAAATTTAGAGAACAGTTCAATGGGTTTCCTATCTCAAAATATTAGGAAAGTAAAATTAAGCAAATTAAGAGAGGGATCCAGAGGCCACCAAAAATGACTTCAGGTGTGAAGGAGCAACAACAGAGAAGCTACCTTATGTCGGATCAAACTGTTATGGCCCAGTCTCAGATTCTGAATCTGATTCTGAAGAAACTGCTCCAGCTAAACCTGTGGAATACCAGCCTCAGGAGAGACAAAGTCAGGAATCACATGAGGTTGATCAAAAACAGATATCATGTGAATAGCTGGATCAGTGAGATGAGGATAACGTAAGGCTGCCCAGCCCCTTCACTCAGCAAGTAGAATGGAAAGCAAAGCAGTGACATTCTATGAGGATCCTTGCCAAACAAGGGAGAAAACGTCTTGATTAATGACAGCTGACTGTAGTTTGATTTAAGAAGTAACTTTGCTGGAAACAACTGTGTCATCTCTGGCTCTTGTGTGATATTTGTGTGGATACTGCTTGTGAAACTCTGTCTTTTGGACAGGCTGACAACCTTGACCTGGTTCTTGGAACTTTGGACTGATTTTGGACTACTCTTCTGTGTGCACCCATTAAAAGCAAACTATTCAGGCAAGTGTCTGTCAGAGACTCTCTTTCTCTTTGCATGCTTTGACTGTGGTTAACTGTTTGACCTTGAGTAAACTGTGAACTACCATGGCATCTGTGGGTGAATCCATATTTGAAACCAGAAGGAGGACCCAGACTGTTTATCTCTCTATCCCAGTAATTACCATAGAGATTTCCAGGCTTTTACTTGTTGGCTAAGGGAAACTTCCAGAGAGAAACTGATTCTATAACTAGCACAGCGTGACTCAGATTTGGCAAGCAATATTCAATAATTCTCAAGTCAGAGTCCCTCTTCTGTTGGTTAATTAGCTATTTCTTTAAAATGCAACACATGCCATGTACAACTGAGCTATGGTCCCTCTTTTGGACTCTGTCTCTTCCGACATTTGCTCATTTATCTCATCACTTGCAATCTGATCTTTTGGAAATGCCAAGGATTGAACTGGGGCACTCACAATTGTTATGGTCTCATCCTTTTTATGTCAGAATATAGGAATTTGTTTACACTGAGCCAATTCATCTAGGTTAGTATTGTCTACAGTGACGGATAGTGGCTCTCTAGGGTCTCAAAGCTTTTTCCAAGCCTAATTGGAGGGGCACAGGATGGAAAGAGGAGTATTATGGGCTTTCTAAACTCAGGCTGACAAAAGTTCTCAACTGTAGAATTTTCTAGGTGAGGTTTTGGCAAATCCTACCTAGAAATTCCATCTGCCACTGATGAGTAACTAGGATTATAATCCTGCTTCTATAATCCTCACATTACAAAGGTCCCCATATCATCCAAACAAACAGCAAACGACAATGAGTAATTTTTATCATTAAGTAAAACACATACAAACATGCAGGAATTCAAATATAACTCCTACGTGTTGACAACCCCTGTCTTGTTAAGAAGATGTCTGACCTACTCATGATTAATTGAACAATTATCAGCAAAATACTGTACCATATGGAGATTTTTGGCAGGGAAATATAAAACATGGAGGCTCCAAGAGCCCTTACAGATGAGGGCAGTTCTAGAAAGCAGGTGCGATGTGTTGCAATGTCACACCAACGCGTGATATTGTTTTGCACATCCATTTCGTGCAAGACAAGGTGACTGGGGAAATTAATAAGTTTGTGGATGCTGAGGGAATTCCAAGGGCAGCATGGGGAGAAAAATCAAATCACAGTTTAGTTTTTCATTACATTTTCCATTAATATCCAAGTTGTTTGGGGGCAATTCATATCAGCACATCACAAGAGATCCTTTTGCAAGGAGTGCTGTTGCTTCACAGCTCCACTCATTCAGAACAGCCTGTAATTGCAATGTTGATTTGCAATGCAACCAATGCCCCTGCACTATGCAGACAGGAAACAGATGCTTTGGTTAATTAATCCTTTCCAGAGGAGGAGGCAGCTTCCATGTCTTTGGTGCTAAAGCATTGAAGACACAAAGGGGGTGTTTGAAGCACACATCCAGCTGTTGGATATAGATCGATAAAGCTGTAATGCTAAGTGGTAGGGGGCACAATACCTTCCCAATATTTGTGGCACTGCAGCAAAGACGTGGGCGGGGGAGGGGGGCTTGAAGCACATGTCTAGCTTGGTACTGATTCTACCGTGCCTGAAAAGGACTTTCCTGATTATTGAAATAAAGTGCTATCTAGACATCTTTGGATTGGCAGAAATAGATACTGGCTTTAACTGTTGCTATTTGTGTGCTCGGTAGTAAAAAAAATTGGATTTCACCAAATGTATGTATGTATGTATGTATGTATGTATGTATGTATGCAAACTGTTTAGAGAGGGCTGTATACACACACACACACACACACACACACACACACACACACACACACACACACACACACACCAATCTGGGTCCTCATTTTACCAACCTCAGAAGGTGGGAAGGCTGAGTCAACTCTGAGCCAGTGAGAATTTAACTCCTGGCAGTGAGCAGTGAGTTAGCCTGCAATACTGCATTCTAACCACTGCATCATCACGGCTCTTGATCCATTAAGTGGGCCACCACCTGACCATGCCTGATTTTACAACCATTCTTGGGGTGGTTATTAAGCAAACATCATGGTTGCTAAGTGAATGCTGCAGTTATTAAGCAAATAGTTAAGCAAAATTCTTAATTCTAGGTTCAGCAGGAATGCAAAAGGGATATTAATAATTTTGTAAAGTGCACCCAAACAGCCCTGGTGTATTTAGAAATAATATCCAGATTTAAAAGTCTAAAGATGATCAACAGCCAGATTCTTCCCCCCCCCCTTCAAGTAAATGGTCCTATGTAATTTTAATTATGGCATACTGAACTATTTAATCACAATTTCCATTCAGAAAAGATTCAAAACCTATGTTTTGAATTTTACGGGATTAAGAGCGTCAATATTTTATGTTACTTTTATGGATTTCAAATCAATTTAATTATAAGTGCCATCATCCCCAGAACAACTAATGGCCGATTGTAATTGGAGTCTTGGTATAAACATTTAGAGATTATCAAGCGAGTTAAGTCTACGCCTGACGGTGCAAAATTAGATACTGTGAGCAAAATACAGAAAACAAGGCCGTGTAGCAAAATACAAAATACAGAGAACTCAGTAGCCCCTTCCAAAAAGATAAATGTAGCAACATATGCCATATTAATGGTATAGATAAATGTGTGTATGAGAAAATGTTATAATTCCATCTTCCTTAGATATGAGAACAATAAGCAAAACAAGATAAAAATTTCTTCAGTTTCTTATTTCTAATTATTTTGCTTTAACATCCATTGTAAAAATGGACAAATTACTTTTATCTGAGATTGTTTGTAAATAACAACAAAGTTGATATAAACAACTGGGTGCCTTTTTTAAAAACGAACAAGGGATAAAATTGGAGATTAATAATAGGATGTCAATAGTACAAGTAAATGTTTGTGTGTGTGTGTGTGTGTTGGGAAGATTTATTTTGCTCAGAAATGACTTGTTTAACTATGGTTTATTGAATAAATAATTGATTGGATTCTTCCAATATACTGAGTCATAAATGGTAATTGGGTTCACAAAATTACACTTAGTTAAGAACCCAGTAAACTGCATTACAACTTCCTTGGTTTTCACTTAATTGGCTGGGTTAAGCAGGTCACCATCTCACTTCCAGCAAATAAATCCAGTCTTTTAATTACTGTAGAGACTTGAAATCTAAGAAGCATCTCCTATAGCCATAGGCACATATTGCTGGATCGCGCTTCCCAAGTTGCTAAGTATCAACCTTACCATTCTCAAAAAATTCTGGCTGGCAGACTGTGGGCATTCAATGCATACAGCTCATAAAACCTCTCAGTAAATCCTGTGAATATTACGGACGAAAGCTTAGTTCCTCTTTGAATGCGTGGCACTCAACAAATCAAAAAGAGCAGTTCTTTTTTTTTTTTTAAGACAAACAAGTCTACATAAATAGGGACATAGAGCCATCTGAAGAGAGGGTCAAGAATGACAGTGCCCCATTATTTCAACACATGCCCTACCCTTTTGCATTTGTTCCAAGAGGTCCTTCTTGTGAAAATCATATTTTTCAGCCAATCAGGAAGCATCTGCAGACACTCATGTAAGCAAACCCTTGAGCCAAATAAAAATTCCAATCTGGTCATTTGTCAGATGTAAGGAAGCCAGGTGTTATTCTATGGGATTCGGATCCTTTATTGGAAATGTAACTCATGGATCTTTTTACACTTAGCACCGGGTCCTGGATAGTTCCTAAAGCTAATACACTGTATATAGTTCTCTAAAGAGCAAAGGTCCATGCGTTCCTTTTGAGATAAAGGAAATAGAATAAGACTTGGCCACCTACGTTTGACAATTGGAGAGTTGGTGCAGTGGCCTAGAGGTGGAGCTCTCGCCTCACAATCAGGAGGTTGTGAGTTCAATCCTACCGTGTTTCCTCGAAAATAAGACCCTGTCTTATATTTTTTTTGAACCCTGAAATAAGCGCTTGGCCTTATTGCCATGCACTCAAAAGCCCGATTGGGCTTATTATCAGGGGATGTCTTATTTTGGGGGAAACAGGGTAGGTAGAGGCAGATATTTCCCTCTCTGGGCACAATGAGAATATACCTGCTGAACAAAGCTCCGCATTGGCGACAGGAAGGGCATCCGGCCATTAAAACGCTCTGCTAGCTCCATTCAGTTGTCTACCCCGCAAGGGATTATGGGGTCGTTAAATGATGATGATGATGACGACCTACGTTTGACAATTCCCAATGAGGATGAAATTAATAATGTTGATCTATGAAATTGACTCCCCTCCCCATAAAAACAGGGAACATGGAAGTCATATAAAACCCCCTTACAAGGGGTCTGATATAATGTACCATCTGTATCTTTCTGCCCAAGTTCCTAATTAAAGGTGACTAGAACTAATAGATCCTAGCCTGATCAACTATTTTTAACTAATTCAACTGATTATGAAGGTTGCAAGATATTTCATGCTGCAATAACAGGACAGCCTTTCAAAACACAACATATTGATCTAAAATGTTCAGAGCATATAAAAATAGGAGAGAAAGCGTCTAGGTTATCAGCCAGTCTGCCACTAATGAATCCAACAGCAGTAAAATCCATTTCCTTGCTCTGGGTTCGCTTCAAACAATTTACTGGGCAAACATATTTTTGAGGGACACAAATTGTCTTGTATTAAGATTCTTTGCAAACTGCTTTTTTTTCCAGATCTATGAGAGGTTATAAACGCGTCTTAGAACTACTTGGAAAATCTAAACTCTTTTTGAAAAAAAGAAGAAGAAGATGAACTCTGAGTGGTGAGAATTGGTTGAAAATATGTGTTTTGCAAAAGAAAATGATAGCAGAGTGTGAACAAATGTTAAGAGGATGCAAACGATCAACAGCCCTACTGCCACAAAGCAGCATGTTGGCATGAATGAAAATGCCAGACACTTTTTTTTTCTCCCCCAAAATCACTGAAATGGAACACACTGCTGTTTTACAGGAGCTTCCCAAGTGAGTTATCAGCAATAAGCCATTTGTACAACAGGATGGAGAGTATAATTTTGAAGCTAAACATGTTGCTGTGGCAATAACACCCATTTTATTCATCCCCAACCAACATGTTTCAGATTAAAACCTAGGACTTTATCTAAATGAAGGCATCCAATGGCATAGAACAACTTTGCAGACCAGAGGCTTCAGTTCTCATTACGTCTTGATATTTTGAGGTGCGCTTGGGTTATTTCAAATCTCCAGAAGTATATTGTGAAGTCCCGGGGAAATCAGGAGATTCAGGCAGTTCAAAGGAGTATAAAGATTTATTGCAAGCTCTTAAGCTCTCTACAAGAATCGGACCAACTGGCCGTTAAGGGAAATGAGTGGGAGATAAGAGAGGCATTCAAGGTGGGCTGGATTTAGATCTCTTGCGGGCGCGCAGGGGCTCATGACTGATGACACATTTGACCCCTCCCTCGGGCTCAGCCTGGTCATCTCCTACATCTATACAGGTAGTCCTTGACTTACAACTATTCTTTTAATGACCATTCAAATTTGCAACAGCACTGGAAAAAGTGACTTATGACTGCTTTTCACACTTAAGACCGTTGCAGCATCCCTGACCACGTGATAAACATTTGGGCACTTGGCAGCTGGCATGTATTTCTGACAGTTGCACTGTCCTGGGGTCATGTGATCACCATTTGTAACCTTCCCAGCTGGCTTACTATAAGTAAAGTCAACGGGGGAAGTCAAATTCGCTTAACAACTGCATGATTCACTTAACAGCTGCAGTGATTCGCTTAACAGCTCTGGCAAAAAAGGTTGTAATGGGGCAAAAAATCACTTAACAACTGTCTTGTTGTGGCACAGTGGTTAAAATGCAGTACTGCAGGCTACTTCTGCTGACTGCCAGCTGCCTGCAATTTGGCAGTTCAAATCTCACCAGGCTCAAGGTTGACTGAGCCTTCCATCCTTCCGAAGTGGGTAAAATGAGGACCCAGATTGTGGGAGGCAAGAGGCTGACTCTGTAAACCTCTTAGAGAGGGCTGTAAAGCCCTGTGAAGTGGTATATAAATCTAAGTGCTATTGCTGTTCCTTCCTCCCTCCCTTCTTCTCCCTCCTTCCTTCCCTCCCTCCCTCCCTCCCTTCTTTCTTTCTTTGGTGGCACAGTGGTTAGAATGCTGTATTGCAGGCTAACTCTACCCACAGCCAGGAGTTCGATCCTGACTGGCTCAAGGTTGACTCAGCCTTCCATCCTTCCGAGGTGGGTAAAATGAGGACCCAGATTGTTGGGGGCAATAGGCTGATTTTGTGAACCACTTAGAGAGGGCTGTAAAGCACTGTAAAGTACAGTATTTTTCAGACTATAAGACGCACCGGTGTATAAGACGCACCAAGATTTTGAAGAGGTAAGTAAGACAAAAAAAAGTGTTTGCCTCCCCCAGCCCCCAGGAGCACTCTGCAGACCTCCCAAACCCTCTGCGCACCCATTTTCACGCGGGGCAGGGCTTCGGGAGGCTAAAAATGGCTGTATTCGGTGTATAAGATGCACCAACATTTCCACCCTCTTTTAGGGGGGGGGAGTGCATCTTATACTCCGAAAAACACGGTAGTATATAAGTCTAAGTGCTATTGCTATTGCTTGTTTAGCAACAGAAATGTTAGGCTCAATTGTGGCTGTAACTAGGGGACTACTTGCAATATGCTGGTATGTTTGCAGCTTATAATAATGAGTCTGGACCTAGAGGATGACATGTTCACTAGGCCATTGTCTGTGAAATCACCATCTTGACTTAGAATCCTGATACCTGATATACATCATGGGAGGCTTTTAAGAAGAGACTGGACAGCCACTTGTCTGGAATGGTATAGGGCTGGGGTCCCCAACCCCCAGTCCATGGACCGGCACCGGACTATGGCATGCCAGAAACTGGGCCACACAAACAAACGAAGCCCCATCGGTGGGATGTAGACAGCATGTGACACCATGCTCCTTCTGAATGTCTATGGAGATTCTCAGACATCCAAGTCATGGTTTTCCCAAAGGTGCTTTTTCAAGAGGCAACTGGACTTTCTGGAGTTGCCTCTTGAAAAAGCACCTTTGGGACACTCTGGTCGGTGGAAAAAACTCTCTCCACAGAATCGGTCCCTTGTGCCCAAAAGATTGGGGGCCACTAGTATAGGGGTGTCCTGCTTGGACTAGAAGACCTCCAAGGTCACTTCCAACTCGGTTATTCTGTTACTTAAAACAAAGGGGGAAGTCAAAGACACTAGGCTATGCTTCTGCTATTTCTTTCTGAATTTTTTTTTTTGGATAATCTTTATGTTTTAATATTATATTATTATTTGGAAACCCAGACTGCATTCATGAATGCTGTGCAAACAGAATATCAAATAATGGAAAGAAAGGTTGGCGTTCTTGTGCAAGAGAAGGTTTATCACTGAATGTTTCAAGCATGCTAGTCCTTTTCTTTGTTGTTGTGGCCTGTTCCTGTGATTTTCATGAACGATCAAGCAATAGCATGAAGAAAGAAATGTTGGCCTTGTCTCCCTCCACTTTGTAAGCATAAGGACTGCATTCAGAAGAGGGAAACTGAAAAAGAAGTGGTGAGAACAATGAAGACGTGGAAGGCTGACCTAGACAGTAGACCAAATAAGGCACAGCTTACGTGGTTGTGAAGTATTGAAGCTTAGAGTTTGGGGAAACTTCCATTGCTCATTTTATAAGTTATCCTTTGGAAATGCAAATGCATACAATAATTGAAATATATGTTGTAGATAAAAACAGGTATATAAGAAAAAAAAATATGAAAACCATATGGAAAACAACAATTGGTTTTTTGTAATATTCTGTTTTATTTGGGGGTAGGTGCTGTAGCCATCTCATTACCTACTTTGGGAATAGATAACTTGACTATATATATATATA
>QLTV01004081.1:444678-464267 GCA_003457575.1 Thermophis baileyi | reverse complement strand
GGGGGGGGTCGCGGCAGTGGTGGGGGGGGTCGCGGCATTAGAAAGGTTGAGAACCACTGGGTTAGATGGAAAAACACAAAGGGGAGAAGAGGTTAATCTTTTTGATCTCTTGAAATAATACCCATTGGCTAATGAACGATCATGGATCAACAGTTCCTCGAAGTTCCAGCAGAAAAATACAAAATCCAAAAGGAAGAATTTACAAATTAACCTGTACAAACCTGTTACTGATAAGAAACACATTGATCTGCACATTTCCAGCTCATGATCATATAGTAAAAAGATCTAAAGGTTTTCTTCCATGTACTGATGGCCTTCTGGCCCAAAAATAAACTGAATGGTGAGATTATGAGCTTTGTTTCTTGCAGCATAAAATAGATATATAATAAGAATCTGAGTATGATGCATTTTAACATCATTAGGCTAAATTCCTTTCACAACTCCTTTAAACATCATAAAGAAAGAAGATAAAAGCATTTATGACTATTAAGCCTTTCTACAAAAAGGTTCTTCATTTTACTTAGCCTGTATAGTGCAGATTACAGAAGATAAATTTCCACCAAATTTTCCACTCTCTTTCATTTATTTATTTATACCTTGCCACAATCCAAAGAGATTCCCATCATCTTATTTAGAAGAAATGCAAACAAAAACAACCACAGTAGGTACGAAAACAACTCAAAACACAATAAATAATAGCCAGGGTTACCCTTTGGTACAATGAGCAGCCAATGAATTTAAATAAACAAGCAAGCAAGCAAATAATGAATGAACGAATGAACGAACAAAGAAACAAACAAACAAAACAAACAAACAAATGAATGAATGAATGAATAAGACAAAAAAAGTCTGGATAGTGGATGTGGCAGTTTCTACAGAGAACAAAAGAGAAGAGAAAGAACTGGAGAAAATCACAAAGACCCACAAATAGAAGTAGTACAACTGTAGTACAGGTGGGTTGCTGCCGGTTCGGAACGGTTCGCCTGTACCGGTGGCGGAATTTTTGCACCCGCTTGCCGAACCGGCAGCGATGGCCAGCTGTCCACGCCCCTGAACCGGTCCTCCGGTCACCGCGGCTGACAAAGAACCCTCTGTGCACGTTCAGAGGCTTCTGCGCATGCGTAGAGGGTCATTTCCACGATGCAAACTGGTAGGGAAGGTAAGTGGAACCCACCCCTGAACTGTAGCAAAAGAAAACAGAAAATCATAGACTCCCCATCCCTGGTTTAGACAAAATTAGAGAAGATAGCACTTAGACTTATATACCGCTTCATAGTGCTTTACAGCCCTCTCTAAGCGGTTCACAGAGTCAGCATATTGCCCCCAACAATCTGGGTCCTCATTTTACCCACCTCGGAAGGATGGAAGGCTGAGTCAACCTTGAGCCGGTGAGATTTGAACCGCCGAACTGCAGCTAGCAGTCAGCTGAAGTAGCCTGCAGTACTGCACTCTAACCACTGCGCCACCTCGGCTCTTATAAAAGATGAACCAGAGGTCTGATTTAAGGCAGCTTCTAATATTCCTAGCATGGCAATTGTGAGAGCTGAGGCTGATGAGGTGAGGCACCCTGATTCACACACCAGAGAGAGCCATTTTATAAACAAAGAGAAGGTAATACAGAGATTATGGGATGAGAAAAGAGCAGCCAGAAGAAGGAGGCAAAATCTGAGGATCTGAATTTTGGGCCCAAGGAAGGAGGGATGGGTTTCCCGCATGCTGCTATATGCAAAACTTCTTCATTTACATGGATTCCTCTGCAATACTTCTACTTATCTAAAATTCTTGTGTTTGCTTGGGAATGTGTTGCTCAGAGACAGTTTTATAGCCATGCCTTTTACAACCCTTGAGAACAGTGGCAATAGGAGGCACATCCATTAAGCACACTAAGGTGCTCAGATGAACTCTTGAATTGCCTCTCATTGACTTTATTTGGATGGTTTCCTTGGGTCTGAGCTGAATGTTCTTTCCACATGATATTCCCTTTCTCCCGTAGGATTATTTCCATAAAGAAAAATTAGCACCTCAAAAGAATTAGGCGGATTATATTCATCCCCAAACCAAGATTTTCATCCAATCAGAATAGAACTGGAAGGGACCCTGGAGGTCTTCTAGTCCAACTCCCTGCTCAAGCAGAGAACCTATACAATCTCAGATAAGTGACTGTCTAGACTCTTCTTAAAAACCTCCAGTGATGGAGCACCCACGATTTCTGAAGGCAACTTCTGTTCCACTGGTTGATTGTCCTTACTGTTAGTAAGTTTCTCCTTAATTCCAGTAATTTGTATGTAGTATCATCATGGCTACATACTGTATCTCATCACACAATTTTAATAATTTAAATACAGAGTTGGAAAACAAATCACAAATGACTAATTACTGTTTGAGGCTCGTATTATCCAACACTGCAATTTCAGCTTGACAAAGAACACACACACACATACACACAAAACATTATAATCAGACAAAACTATAGGGTTAGCAGAGGGGCCATAGTCCCATGGCACAGTACATCTCTGAAAAGCAGATGAATCTAGGTTTGGTTTGGGGTATCATCCCCCCCAAAATGAAGGTCTTGTGGCTAGAAGGTGTGATGATCATCAGAGCAGCTTGTACCATGCTGGTCGTGACCCCAAATTGATCAAGACAATGCAGTATTTCCACAAAACAGCTTAATGACAATGTAATATACAAAGTGGCCATCATAATTACACTAGATAAAGTCTGTATGTATTTGTGTGTGTGTAGAAAATAGGAGTGCTTTACTCTAGTTATAGATCCCTTATAGCAGTATTTCTCAACCTTGGCAACTTGAAGAGGTGTGGACTTCAACTCCCAGAATTTTGGGAGTTGAAGTCCACACTTCTTTAAGTAGCCAAGGTTGAGAAACACTTTCTTACAGAATTTCAAAGTCAATTCCTGTGTTTGCTTTGGAATGTGGAACACATCAGTCATCTATTGTGACTGTCAGCCACTCTCTCAAATTCCAGACAAGGGGGGTGGGACCCAACTCAGCCTGCAGATACCAGGATCTACACTTGGGTCATTCTGCATGGATTGCCAATATCTTACCACTACAGTAGAGACCTCCCCTTAAGCTACTCTTTTACTTCATCCTAGAAATCTTTGTTTGAGCGAGAATGCTTATCCAAGGACACCATATTTCTACTGCAGGCTGCCATTCCAAAACAGCCAGCAGTATGTGGAAACCTTGAATTTTCATCTCAGTATTATTTATATGTCATCTATTTTGACATTCTGATTTTCTGTCTTCTGTCTTTTTAAACTCTGGCTGCTTGACCCAAATCCTTAGAAGTGGGTAAGATAGAAAGTGCAGTAAATCAATTTCCATCTGCATTTTAAAAAAAACAAACCTAAGGCTTATTGGTTTACGAAATCTGACATGAGCAAAAAGTAAAATTGGCATGACTGTAACAGAAAGGAAATGTGGGGTTAGGGAAAGATTACATGGAGAAGACACTGTTGCCTTCATTTTCAGGAGATTAAGTTACATTTATCTCAAGCTTTTCCTTTCAAGATTGGGCATGTATTTGGCATGGGAGTCACACAATTGTGTACCAGGAAAAGAAAAACAATTCTTGTTTGTTTATTTGTTTTGCAGTGATGCTGTATGACCTCTCTTGATCATTCCTACCATCTCAGTTAGAGTCAAATGCTTTGAAAAGAGCTTCCAATGAATAAGTTCCAGATCTCTTTAGCTCCCTTTTCCCTTTCTACAAGAAAACTCTTTTATCATTATCAGGGCTTAAAATACAACACAGCTATTGTATGGAAGGAAGGAAGGAAGGAAGGAAGGAAGGAAGGAAGGAAGGAAGGAAATATTTCATCATAATTAACCAACGCAAAGAAGGCAAATAAGCACTGGGTGGTCATTTGTTGTTCCATGTAAAGCACCCCAAAGTAACTGTTTCACTGTGTCCTTCCCAAAAAGAAAAAGAAAAAAAAGAACATAAGCATGCTTCTTTTGGTTACTTATTCTATCCTCATCAAGTCTGTCTCAGTCCCTTCCTACTGTGCCTTTTCTTCCACATTTATCTTCCGTGCTACTCTATCACTAGTTCTAGGAGGGAATCTCCACTGAGCTTGTTGAATTATTTGCGCATAACAAAGGGGGACAAGCAGAGCCAGCCAAGGGTTATTTATCCTGCCAGCACAATGCCATTGAGGCAAGAAGCTTGCACCAAGCATGACATCTTCTGATGTATGAATCAGGACAGCATGGTGCTGAGACTGCCATGAAGTATTAATCTCAAGGAGATACTGCTACATTCAAGAGAACCTTAACATCCACATGGAGAGATCAAAGATATGATACCTGGCACAACACACCATCAGACGTTCTCATAAAGAAAACAAAAAGCATTGTTCGACTGTCTAGCTATTAAACGGAATGGTCTGAAGCCCCAGGGTGGAAGCAACAGCAGCCATTTGTCGTAGCAGAAGCTGAGAACTTTATGCAATTCGTGGACATTTCTCTAAGCTTTTTAAATGCCTCTAGTAATAGACAGGAACCTTATGTCAAACCATTGTCCTTATCAGCCCTTCATACTTTCAAGATTTTCATCAATCTTCAGTTATGAATATCCAATAGATCTCTAGCAGGGGTGGGTTCTGGATCCGTTTGCTGCCAGTTCGCTCAGGGTTGCGCCATACATGTGTGGGTGCTATGCGCTTCCCCCCTGCAGCAATAAAAAAATAGCTTCTGCGCATGCGCAGAAGCAAAAATTTGCTTCTGCGCATGCACAGAAGCAAAATCCAAGATGGCGGTGCCCACAGAACACACCGAAATAACCTGTTCCGTGACATCATCACCGGTTTACTAACGGTTCTAAAGAACTGGTTAGAACCGGTAGGAACCCACCTCTGATCTCTAGGTGTAAACTTCCAATAAAAATAATAACAAATAACAACATCAAATATCAAAATGAGTTTTCATTACTTGGTTCAATGGTTCTGAAGTATTGATACATTTGATATATATATATATACACACACATACAACAGAGTGGTCAATGCCTAGAATGCACTATGTGACTCTGTGGTTTCATCCCCAAATCCCCAAAACGTTAACCTTAAACTGTCTACTGTTGACCTCACCCCATTCCTAAGAGTCTGTAAGGGGCATGCATAAGCGCACCAACGTGCCTTCCAGGGGTGGGTTCTAACTTACCTCACTGCCAGTTCGCTTCCTCCTGTGCCGCATGGCTGTGTGGCCGTGTGGCCGCATGGCCGCGCCTTGAGGGTGCACACGCGCAAAGTGTGCACATGCATGCGCAGTAAATATTTTTTTTTTAATTATTTTTTTTAAAAAAAAGCCAAAACCAAGATGGTGACATATGTGCAGTGCCGGAAACTTGGCTTCTGCGCATGCGCAGAAGAAAAAAATTCAAAATTTTTTTTAAAAAAAATTAAAAAAGATGGTGGCGCCCACGGACCGGCACCAACAGAACCGGATCGGTGATGTCATCGGTTTGGGCGAACCGGGCCAAACCGGGAGGAACCCACCTCTGCTACTGTCCCTGTCCTAATGTTCCCTTTTATTCGTAACCATCTCATGTGTTCACAGTCATGTTTATAATTTTATTTGTAATCTTATATATGCTTGACAAATAAACTAAACTAAACTAAACTAAACATTAATATAATGTCAATAGACACAGAGATAAACCACACTTACCTATCATTCAAAAGAGACAATAAACATCTAAGAAGGAAACAAAAACACATCCTCTTCAGCAGCCAACACCCAGAGAAGCAGGGATTAACACCAGGGAAACAACCAAGCAGAAAATAATACCCCAATCAAGGAATTACCAAGAAGGAAACCACACCTCCACCAATGCTGGCAATCAGGGCAAGCTACTATATATAAACAGGGAGCAAACTCCACACTCACTAGCACTGATGATGTTCCCTAGTTGGGTAATGAAATGTCTGCTAGCAAACAACCAAGCTCAGAAAGCACACCAAGGACTCCATATTGATACATTTTTAAGGAGTTGCATTTATTTTAGGTTTATCGTGCAAACTTTTTAAGGAGCCTTCAAGACACAACGCTGCAAAATTTTAGCCTAGGTCAATCTCCCTTTTTCTCAACCTGGAGATCTTCACTTGGGTTGGGCCCACACTTTCTAGAATTTGCAGCCAGCTTAGGTCATGCTAACTTGGAATAGTGACAGCGTGTTTGTAATGCGCTGTTTGCTTAAATGGCCTTTCCATCCCATCAGGGTCTTAATACCGCATCACTGAATATTGTATGAATTTTGATTTCAGAAACTTTTCCCATCACGCTGTAAATCCATTTGCCCTCCACACAGCACATCCTTACAACTCGTCTTCTTTGGTCTTTTTTTACTCTCATCCCAAACTTTTCGGGTACATGAGATGTGATATGCAGTTGAAGGTATCCTGCTTTGAAAAAAGCAAGAGGATAAATAATCTAATAAGCAGCTGTTTACCAACCTGGTATTAGCTACATCTCAGAATTGAGAAGAAGCCTACAAAGAAGAAGAACTACAAAGAAGAATTCTTTGTAGTTACGTTCATTCATAGCCTATCAATTCACAGACCAACGGCTCTGCAGGTAGTCCTTGACTTACAATAGTTCATTTTGTGACCGTTTAAAGGTACAGTGGCACTAAAAAAAGTGATGTACGACCATTTTTCACACTTACAACCTTTGCAGCCTCCCCATGGTCATGTGATCAAAATCCAGACGCTTGGCAACTGACTCCTATTTATGATGGTTGCTGTTAAGGAATTGTGCAGAGTAACCTCTGGGCCCTGAAGGTTTGCACAGTTCACCGTAATGTTGCAGTAGATATGAGTAATGATTCAGTCAATACACAGATACGTTAAGTGTATAAAAGTAGTTTACTTAAAGAGATAGCACAGTCCAAATAACAGTCCAAATCATACACGTTCTATCAGTCAGTATTCAGAAGTACAGCAGTCTTCTTACCAGCCTTTCTTTGTCTTAATCATCAAACAAAGATTCTCTACTATCACAGATAGCTAGCTACACACAGAGCTTACTTTCAGACACGAAGTCACTCAGCAATGAATCAGCAAAAGAGAGAGAACTAACCATGTTCTCTAGCTCCTTCTTATGGCCGTTACTGCCAGTCAGAATGCACCAATGCATTTAAAGCCATATTACATATATACATTAAACAGTGATTTGTGGCTTGTTTATATTAACCAACCCAACCATTTGGACAGAGTCCTAACAGTTGCAATGTCCCAGGGTCATGTGATCACCTTTTACGACCTTCTGACAACCAAAGTCAATGGGGAAGCCAGTTTCTCTTAACAACCGTGTTACTAACCTAACTACTGCAATGATTCACTTAACAACTGTGGCCAGAAAGGTCATAAAATGGGGCAAAATTCACTTAACAAATGTTTCACTCAGCAACCGAAATTTTGGGCTCAGTTGTAGTCATAAGTTGAGGATAACCTGTATACATGGAACTTTGACTGTATGGAGAGACACTAATTATTATAATGGCAAAATGTGCACCATGATGATTATTTCTATATTACATGGAACAGATTAACAGAGTTGGAAGGGACCTTGTAGGTCATCTAGTCCAACCAGAGGTGGGTTCCTCCCGGTTTGGACCAGTTTGCCCGAACTGGTAGTGACCCGCTGGTGACATCAAGATGACATCACGGATCCGGTTCAGTCGGTGCCGGTCCGTGGATGCCGCCATCTTTTTTTTGGATTTTTTTTTATTTTATTTTTTTGAATTTACTTTTTTGGAATTTTTTCCCGGGTTTTTTTTTTCTGCGCATGCGCAGAAGCCAAGTTTCTGGCACTGCACATGTGTCGCCATCTTGTTTTCGGCTTTTTATTTTTTAGATTTTTTTTTTTGCACTGCACATGCGTGCGCGCGCAAAGTGCGTGCGTGCTCACAAGGCGTGCCCACGCAGCATGGGAGGAAGCGAACCAGCAGCGAGGTAAGTTAGAACCCACCCCTGAGTCCAACCCCCAACCCAAACAGACCCTACATCATTTCTGACAAATTGCAGTCCAATCTCTTCTTGAAAGACTCCACAAGTTCTGAAGGAAGCTGTTCCATTGGTTGATTGTTCTATTAGCATATTGCAGGTATCTATGTACTTTGCACATAGGCAGATATAATGTCACATCCCACCTAACATTTGAAAGGTGGGTAGAGGGCAGGTTTGGCTCTTCTCAACACATTATCTCAAGATGCAACATTTTGGGTGTGGGGACTTTCCTGTCCATGATCTAAATACAATAATATTAAGACCCAGTCCTTAATTTTCTCTTTTTAGGGACGGTTTTTGAAAAGGTTGTGGAAAAACTGATCATTACAAATCAGATCCAAACTGTCACTGCCAATGTTCAGAAAGCTGCTGAAAATATGCCTTTTCCAATATGCATTCAAGGGTAATGACTACTTAGAGGTACCTGTGGTGTGATGCACTTCTCAGGTGACCTATGATAAATGGAGCTGGGTTTCTATGATTATAACATTACGATAATTGTATCCTTCTAGGATAGTTTTATGATTATTGTATTAATACATTATTGTGCATCCATTGCTGGTGAGTTGCTTATAGGCATATTGATTGAAGTGGCATAAAAGCATGTTTACTAAATAATGCAGCCTAAGGGAAGTTGCCAGACCACCATTTTTCCTCCACTTCTATTTCTTAAGTTCCCTTCTTCCTCTCTGGCTCCAGTCCATTCTCCTGTACCCATTTCCATTTAATGGGTACAGGAGAATGGATTGGGATCAGTGAGGAATGGCCACAATCAAATGTAGGAACTCTTTTCCTTCCTCGGAGTTTTAAAATAACTTCCAATGAGAAGATTGATTAAATTTGGGGAGACTTTGCATTTATGCATAATGTGCAAAGAGACAAGGAGATATTCCAAGCAAGGATGTTTACAGACTAAAGCTAGTAGGATGTAGATTTGAACCTCCCAATGCTGGTATTTGAGGCCTCTACACCTGCCCAGTCCATTAGATCTGGCAGAACAGGTGTGCTGCATGTTCCATCTACGAAAGAGTATCACCTGGCGGGACCCGGGAGATGGGTCTTTTTTGCTGTGGCACTCACCTGTAGAACATCACTCTTCTGCCCAAGATGAGATTGGCCCCACCCTTGACATCTTTCCATAAGTCCCTTCAAACATGGCTGTGTCCGCAGGCCTAGGTATCTCAAGGAAATGGTGATTTGATGAGATGACTGCATTGTATTTAATGTCAGTTTTCTCCTTAACTTGTTAATAATAATATTGTTGATGTTTGCTAATTGTAGTTGTTTTAACATCTTGATTTTTATTGTACTACCTAGAGTCTCAAATAGCTGTGAGATGGGTAACTATTTAAGAGGGAGAAAGGAGGGAGCAAGGAAGGCTAAAAGTGTTTGGGTAAAGCCAATTCAGCCTTTGGAGAAAAGCTTTGCCACTCCTGCTTTACTGCTTCCCATTCTTCATTTCTTATAGGTGAAAGAAAAGGGAAATTCTTGCAGCTAATAACTACACTAAAGTAATGGGACAGTGCCCCTAGAAAGCCTCTGAGATAGCAAATGGCACTTAGACTTATACACCATCCCATAGTGCTTTATAGCACTCTCTGGGCAGTTTACAACGTCAGCATATTGCCCCCAACAATCATGGCCCTCATTTTACCAACTTCAGAGGGATGGAAGGCTGAGTCAACCTTGAGCCCCACCAGGACCGATCTCCAAGCTGTGGGCAGAGTTTGCTTGCAATACTCTGCATTCTAAGCACTGTGCCACCAGGGCTCCTTGGTGGACAACAGACAAACTATTCCATATACTTGATGTTTTCCATAATTGACCATCAGTTTTGCTTCTGCAAATAACCCCTTCCTGGATTCAGTTTTTCTTCATCATGTCACAGCATGATTAAAAAGTTAAAAACAAAAACATGGATACTTTGCCTAAAACTGAAACAGATGATTTTCAAAAAGGTCAGCAAAGAAGTCACCTGGGAATAATGTGATATTAAAATAGCCATGGTAATAGACTAGTCAAGTCAAACGAGTCGTAATTCTGTTTCTGCGACATTTAACTTGTAGACTCCTGATATGAATAACCCAGTATTCTTCACTTGTAGAAATGATGTTGTGAGTAGATTTCACACAGCGGTGAAATCTACTTACCTTCCCTACCAGTTTGGAAGCATGCACTTTTTCACCCTCTGCGCATGCGCAGAACGCTTTGCACATGCGCAGAGGGTTAAAAACAAGAAAATGGCGACGTCCGGGTGGGTGGGCGGAGCGTCGTGCTGCCACCGCTACCGGTTCTCCGAACCACCGGCGGCCGCCACTACCGGTACGCCCGGACCGGGCCGAACCGGTAGCATTTCACCCCTGGTTTCACACTATTCCAACCCTGGACTAATAGGGACTATTAATTGACAGGCATAACTAATTTGCCAGTATCTGATTATTTAAGCTCTAAATTGAGGTACGGATAATCTACTTTTAAAAAATATTTATCCAGTTAACAATATTGTGTTTAAATTTTAAATAGAAGCTGCAAAAAAGCAGACTTATTAATTCTTGTTAGTTTTTACTCTGTATTCAAACTTCTAATAAAGTTTATTTTTTAAAAAAGGGAATTAAAAAAAACTAAGCTAGCAGTATTTTAGCAGGGAGTTAATCTTTCTTCCCATTACCCTTCTCTGCCACCCTTTATGCTTCTTGCAATTTGTATGAACATACATGCAAGCTGCTATTTTGCATGAGAGGTTAAGTACCATTCTTACCACTAATAGCTTCTCGGTTGGTCAACAATGTTTGGGAGAGAAGAAGCATTAGAGTCCACAATTGTGGGAAAAACAAAAACAAACTATACAAGTCCTGACTGGGTTCTATACAGCTGTGATTCGAATTATGAAGTACAGAGCGAGTTAATTACAGTCACAGAATTAGTGGGATGTCAAGCTTGGCCCTTAGTTGTATTCTAATTATACCATGTCCCTAGGCATAGTCAGTCTGAAAACTTGCTTATCTGAACCCGATCAAAGTCTAAATGAAAGTCCACCTGGAAATGCTTCTGTGCTGACTTATATTCTAATATCTGATCATATACAACAGCGGTTCTCAACCTTGGCAACTTTAAGATGTGTGGATTTCAACTCCCAGAATTCCCCAGCCAAAGTTAATCCTGAAACTATTGCAAATATTGGTTAGAACAGGAACTCATGCTGATTGTTACTGTTAAAAAAAAAAAAAGCTTTCTGCTGCCTAATAAAGTGTTCATTCACATTTTGTGCTAGTGGAATTTCTAGAAGAATCTCTACTTTGAAAACAAAACAAAACAATTACACTGTGCCTCGCCCTAGTGACATGTTATGGTGCAACTACCAGCTTATTCCCAGGAAAAGAAACCCATGGAAGAAACAAGCAAATGATAGTGCCAGGAAGAAATAATTGGGAGGATGGATGGATGGATGGATGGATGGATGGATGGATGGATGGATGCATGGATGGATGAATGGATGGATGGATGGATAGAAGGATGTGTATGTACAGAACATATAGATGGATGGAGTGTGTGAATGAAAATGGATGGATGGATGGATGGATGGATGGATGGATGGATGGATGGATGGATGGATGCATGGATGCATGCATGGATGCATGCATGGATGCATGCATGCATGGATGCATGGATGGATGGATGCATGGATGGATGGATGGATGGGAGTAACCAAAGCATTTCAGGCAGACAGAAAATACCACTACTGTTGAACTTTTAATTCAGATTCAGTACAGACATTGGGAAATGATAGAGAGAAGAATAGATCAATAAGATGACAAAGAAACTGATGCCTAAAGAACCCTGTGGGACAGGCGAAAACTTGCTGAACTGTAGTTAATATGTACTAAAGGGAATTGATGAAACCAGAAATGGAAAGATTGCAAATGGCTGAGGGATTCAAGGAGAAACCAGCATGTGTGATGCTAAAATAGCTCAGAGCAACTCAACCTTAAGAAGCAAGATGATTAGGTTGGCCTGGCTCCTACTCACTGACATTACTTCAGAGAGAAAAATGTATCTTGCATGGCAAGGCACATGGCAAAATACCCCACCTCCATACAAATGTAAAGGAAAAGGGAACATTTTGTCAGAAGAGACATTTATATTGATCAAGTAACTGCAACCTACTTTGATGCATGGCCTATGAAAGGCTCTTACGATGATGAGTAACAGCTCTTGTGTATTCTGGGAGAATCTGGTTGGAATTACTGTGAAGGATGAGTGGGAGATGCTTTTGCCTATTAGACCTTCTATCATCTTAGCAAGACACAATGATCCTTTCTTTCTTTCTTTCTTTCCTTCATCCTCTTGTCTGCTTGTGTGGGTGTATATTATTCTACAGGGTTGAGGCCTACTTTTAACTTCTGATCTGGAAAACTATTCTCGAAGTGATTATTCTCCTTCATTTGCTTTCTCACATGAATGTGCCAATCCACAGTGAGTCCTAGAATTGTGCCGCTGTTGAGGAAAAGAAGATATGCATGTTTGTGTGTATACACACATGTATGCAGTAGTGGGTTCTAAAGCCCTTTACTATTGGTTCGCGCGTGCACGATGCTTCTGCGCATGCGCAGAAGCGTCCCGGGCAGGTGGGCGGAGCCTCCCGCCGCTGCTGCTACCGGTTCTAAGAACCGGGCTGAACCGGGAGCAACCCACCGCTGCATGTATGTCAATCAATCAGAATAGAGCTGGAAAGGACCTTGAGATCTTTTAGGCCAACCCCCTGCTCAAGCAAGAGACCCTATATAGGTAGTCCTTGACTTACAGCAGTTCGTTTAATGACCGTTCCAAGTTACATTGGCACTGAAAAATGTCACATATAACTGTTTTTCAGAGTTACGACCTTTCCAGCATTCCCCATGATCACGTGATCAAAATTCAGATGCCTGCCAACTGGTTCATATTTATGACCATTGCTGTGTCCCGGGGTCATGTGATCCCCTTTTGCGACCTTCTCACAAGCAAAGTCAATGGAGAAGCCAAGTTCATTTAACAACCAGGTTACAAACTTATCAGCTGCAGTGATTCACTTAACAACTGTGGCAAGAAAGGTTGTAAAATGGGGCAAAATTAACAAATATCTCACTTAACAACATAAACTTTGGGCTCTTCTTGAAAGCCTCCAGTGATGGAGCACCCACAATTTCTGAAGGCAAGACGTTCCATTGATTGATTGTCCTCACTGTTAGGAAGTTTCTCCTTAATTCCAGATTGCTTCTCTCCTTGATTAGTTTCCATCCATTGTTGGATGCACACACACACACACACACACACACACACACACACACACACTGGAGGTACAAATCAGACTGAGAATTGGGTATTTGCACATTTTACCAATAGGCCAGTCCCATTTTTAAATACATCTTGGAGATACACTTACTCAGTCCCTCTTTTCAGTTCTTGCTGTAGTAGTTATTTGAAATTGCCAAATGACTTGTCATTTGACACATTAGTGTGGACATCTAGCTGGCAAGTATTTCTGACAGTACATTATGTTTGCATGAGCTATTCTGCATACTAAAAACAGAGCAATCCCTTGCTTTGTTGTCAATGTCCTTTTTTGGGGGGGTCTGCCATGCCATTTGGTAATTCTTAGAGCTTCCGACAAATTAATTTATCACTCAGTGAAATTGTGCTGGACATTAATGAAGCCGTTTAGCATTCATGCAGAAGTCCTCTCAATTTCCACAACTGTTCTATTGTAGTACAACATTTGTTGGACAATAATAAATGGTACTTAATCCTTAAAGCTCTAAATAGTTTCTAATTTGGTGAGCAATAAATTCATTTCATAGTTGTTTGCCCTGTTCTCTTCCTCACCCCTGCAAATCTTGCTTTCTTAATTAGACATTTTCAGTCCAGCCACTATGTCCAAAACAAATCTACACACATATGGGAAGCATAACACTATTCTGGATTGAAGCCCAGTTTGCCATAGTAGATAGACCAGTCTTTGCTAAGTCATTCCAGTGACTGGTAGCTCAATTTTCCCATTGTCTCAGCAGGGCAAATATTTGTGGAAAACATCTGTCAGAAGAAGCTTTGCATAAGCATTCATCTCTTCACCTTAAAAGAGATAATAACTAATTCCAGACACAGTTTTATTCCACCAAGGGAAATTTGTGCTACCAATCTATTGTATGCTAACTTTGCTCATTATAGATCCTTCTCCTTATCATCTTGAGGGTGCATCTGCTCACTGCTGCCTCCCTGCTCATGGGTTTCCCCTACTGCTACTACCATGGTCATCTATCCTCCTTTATCTTATACTGCTATAAGTCTGTAGAGATTCTCAGTCATCCAGGTCATGGTTATCCCAATGGTACCTTTGTCACCTTTGGGACCACCACGGCCTGGATGACTGAGAATCTCTACAGATTTTTAGCTATTCAATTTGAGATGAACACCCTTGGAATGACGTGGGAGTGGAAATGGATTTCCAGAGGAAAAAATTGCAGACTAAAGGAACCAGGAGCACCACTCAGGTGACCCTGAGGACACAGATAAACCTCCACCTGCTTCAACGACCCTCTAAAAAGGATGCAAATGACCAGCTGTCTGCAAGGAATATAAATCCTTCCATTCCCCACCATCCTGTCAGAGCTGAAGAAGCTTCTTGGATGAGAAGCGAAACATCTTCAAAAGAAAAAATAAGAAAGTCCAGTTGCCTCTTGAAAAAGCACCTTTGGGACAACCACAACCTGGATGACTGAGAATCTCTATAGACTTTTAGCTATACAATTTGGGATGAACACCCTTTGAATGGTGTGGGAGTAGGAATGGATTTCCAGAGAAAAATTGTGGACTATAGGAATCAGGAGCACTACTCAGGTGACCCTGAGGACACAGATAAACCTCCAAGTGCTTCAATGACCCTCTAAAAGGATGCAAATGACCAGCTGTCTGCAGGGGTGGGTTCTTCTTTTCTTCGCTGCTGGTTCGCTCAGGGGGGCGCCGCGCATGCGCGCTTTGCACATGTGCACTGCTTTAAAAAAGCTTCTGCGCATGCGCAGAAGCGAAAAACAAAATGGTGGCGCCTGTGGCGCCGCCGAAAGAGCCGGTTCGTGGGTGTGGCAGGCCTGGGTCGCTGCCGGTTCTAGCGACCCAGGCCGCCAAGTTACTACCGGTTCTAAAGAACCGGTCCGAACCGGGAGGAACCCACCTCTGGCTGTCTGCAAGGAATATAAATCCT
Source organism: Thermophis baileyi (assembly GCA_003457575.1). Taxonomy (NCBI): domain Eukaryota; kingdom Metazoa; phylum Chordata; class Lepidosauria; order Squamata; family Dipsadidae; genus Thermophis; species Thermophis baileyi. The sequence goes on along the minus strand of QLTV01004081.1, from coordinate 449,002 downwards.
TCCATTCCCCACCATCCAGTCAGAGCTGAAGGAGCTTTTTGGATGAGAAGCGAAAGGTCTTCAAAAGAAAAAACAAGGAAGTCCAGTTGCCTCCTGAAAAAGCACCTTTGAGACTTATACTGCTATTGTTCACATGCATGCTCTGCTACTATTGTGTTATGTTAGAAAAATAACATTTATATATGAACGAGGATAAGGGAATAACAACACTGAAAAAAAATGAGTTATGACCATTTTTCACACTTGTGACCGTTACAGCATCCTCATAGTCACGTGATCAAAATTTGGACACTTGACAATTGACTCATATTTATGACCGTTGCAGTGTCCCAGAGTCATGTGATCACCTTTTGCAATCTTCTGACAAGCCAGGTCAATGGGGAAGCCAGATTCACATAACAACTGTGTCACTAACTTAACAACTGCAGTGACAGTTGTTAACAAGAAAGGTTGTAAAATGGGGCAAAAGTCACTTAACAAATTTCTCACTTAGCAACAGAAATGTTGGCCTCCAATGTGGTCATTAGTTGAGGACCACCTGTATGGGATATGGTGACCCATTTGCCATCTTCACACTCAGAACAGGTCCAAATAGTCTCTGCTCCTGAAACTCAGTATAAAGATCCAGTGTGGATGGTGGCATCCATTTTACAACCAGGAACTGCAACAAATGCTCTTGATTTTTGGAATAGCAGCTGAAGTAATATGAACAGGATATGGGACACTGGTAGGGATCGGATTTGGGGATATTCTTTGTTTTTAAACATGGTGATAAAGCGTATTGGGTGGCAGACACTGCTGTTTCCATCTGTTTCTATCTAAAAACAGCGAGAAATTATGCCATCGGTTTTAGAGTCATAGCCAAGGAACTCCAAGATTTACAAAAGCCTAACAAAGGGCCACAGGTTGCCTACAATAGTGAAATGGGAGACATCATTCATTCATTCATTCATTCATTCATTCATTCATTCATTCATTCCATTCATTCATTCCATTCATTCGATTAGAGGCATTGAGAGTAGCATATATGCAGTGAAGCATATTTGGAATCCCCACCCAACATAAGAAGGCTGATTGTGAAGTACCCATGGCTGAGGTATTGGGGCCACTGGAACAAGTTCATATGTGGTCTACACAGATGATGGCCTTTGATACTGATTGTTTCCTGATTGCTTATTTGTACCCTATGACCATCATTAGGTGTTGTACCTCATGATTCTTCATGAATGTATCTTGTCTTTTTATGTACACTGAGAGCATATGCACCAAAGACAAATTCCTTGTGTGTCCAATCACACTTGGCCAATAAAGAATTCTATTCTATTCTATTCTATTCTATTCTATTCTATTCTATTCTATTCTATTCTATTCTATTCTATTCTATTCTACTCTATTCTATTCTATTCTATTCTATTCTATTCTATTCTATTCTATTCTATTCTATTCCATTCTATTCCATTCTATTGTTGAATGGCCAAACAGAGTTAATGCATCAGAGAAGGAAGAGCAGGGAAGACACTGCTATTTGGGTTTTCATCTGAATGAATGAACAAATGGTATGGCTATGTCTTTCTAAACCCAATATTTATGAATCATGCCATGTTTCCATTGATTATTCCAAGGAGGTCTTGGGCTATGGAAGAGACAAGTTGAACCAAGGGGCTCTGTCCTATTACAACTCAGGCTGTGGTTGCAGTTTCTAGTTATTATTTACCACTTCATTTGGACATGTTAAGAAAAGAAGAGAGCCTTGGTGTCCAGACAAGCAGACCACCGTGGTTATTAGTCTAAGCAACAAGGCAACACAAAATAGTAGATGCAGTGAATCATCAGTAGAAGTGGGAGCTGGACAGAGTACTTTGGGTTCCAATCTCTTTTTTCTCCCCCAGTTCAGAAATCAGGGGTGGGCTGTTGGGGGTTCGCAGGGGTTCGGGAGAACCTCTAGCTAAGATTCTGTGCAGTTTGGAGAACCCCCAAATCCCACTCCTGGCTGGCCCTGCACACCCCTCTCCTCCCCTTCCAGGAGTCCCCATGCGGCCCGTTTTGGCTGCAGGTAAGTGCAGGGCGTGCGCGGTGGCTCAGGGAGGGTGAAAAATGGGCCTACCAGAAGTTCGGGAAGGCCAGAAACGGGCCCATTTCCGGCCTCCAGAGGGCCTCCGGAGCTTGGGGAGGCCGTTTTTGCCCTCTCAGAGGCTTGAGGAAAGCCTCCGGAGCCTGGGGAGGGCAACCCCCCCCCTGTGGTGCAGGAGGCTGACTAGACCACGCCCACCATGGCCATGCCCACCCAGCAACCAGGCAGAGAACCCCTTGCTAAAAATTTTGAAGCCTACCCCTGGTTCAGATCATTCACCAGCACACGAAGCACCATAGTTGACATGGTTAGGAAATTCAGCTGAGGACAGCTGGCTGTTTTCTTGATTCACATTTATCTGCACTGGGTATTACAAATTTACTGCCTTCTTCTGGAGAGAAAGAGAGATAAAAAGTACGCAGATTTGCCATCATCCTGGGTGCTGGTTGAGAAGAAGCACTTACAATGTCTTTTGACACTGCGCTTTGATCAATTTGATGGGTTTAATATTATAGAAATATTTCATTTTTTATTGTGATGGTGGGGTGGGTGGGAAGGAGTCTAATCATCCATCCATCTGAACTCTGGTTTTGTCATGAACTGCTGCAAAGAATACCCAGGGGAGGAGAAACCCTGATTTTAAAATATCGGCAACATCAACAAATAAAAAGAACACTTAATTCAGTGATTAGTTCAAACTGTGCCATTTCCGCTTTTCCATTTCATAAGTCACTGTGTTGTTTTCAAAGGTATTATTTGAGCAAAGTGGCATCTAATTATGTTTTCTCTTCCATATTTTTTCCCCCTCTTTGTTATAGGAGATAATGAAGGCTACAGAGGAAAGTTGTACAATTGATTAATGCCTAAGATTACAGATGGGGCGGAAGCCAGAAAGGAGGGGGCAGGGGCGGGGAAGGTCTTTAATGATATAAATATGAATGAGAGAAGGGGGGGGAAACAGCTGGCAAGATCACATGGTAGATTTTCAATTAGAAAACTCCTTCTAGTGGGCAAGGCTGAACTACCAGCTTACCAGTGAAATAATATTGAATATAGTAATGATGGCTCTAACAAGTTTTCTAGGAGACACAGCAGATTTTCAAAGCTGGTAAGAGCCACTCAGAACTGCCAGTATAAAAGGCAAGTTCATGCACAACTGCTTAATTTGCAAAGAAATAGGCTTCTTCGGCCGTTGAGTTGGGATGATTCTATTCGTCCCCCTTTTTTTTAGAGGGGGAAAGAAACGGGGATAAGAAATGCTGTGAGAGACTTTCCCATGATTGACACTCAGGATCAAATCGAGAACAGGACCCAGACTTTGAATCTGACTTGTCACAAAGCCATTTGTTTTTCTAAGTGGTATCCTTTCCATGCTGTTTTTGGGTTACAGTTGTGTTTAGCTGGTTCTTCTTTCTCAGACCAACAGGGTTTGTTTGTTTGTTTGTATACTTCATGATCTAAATCCCCAGTTGTCTTCCTCCTTCATTTTGGCAGAGTTCCTACATCACACTAGGTTATATTCAAAGTGGTTTGTTGAATAAACAAAAACTCACTATGTACATATATCAAAACGACGCTCTAGAGCACTGCACACCAGAACAGCTAGACACAAGAACAGTTTTTCCCCAAACGCCAACACTCTGCTAAACAAATAATTCCTTCAACACTGTCAAACTATTTACTAAGTCTGCACTACTATTAATCTTCTCATCGTTCCCATCACCCATCTCCTCCCACTAATGACTGTATGACTGTAACTTTGTTGCTTCTATCCTTACGATTTACATTGACTGGTTCCTAATATGATTTGATTGCTTATTTGTACCCGGACTATCATTAAGTACCTTATGATTCTTGATGAAAGTATCTTTTCTTTTATGTATACTGAGAGCATATGCACCAAGACAAATTCCTTGTGTGTCCAATCACACTTGGCAAATAAAGAATTCTATTCCATTCTATTCTATTCCTCTTTTATAGCAATTTGCTTTTCCCTTTGGATTATAATTGCTGCCTGGTGAAATTGCTGCATTTCAAGAAGAAAGCTGGGTGTGATTAAAGCCACAGTGAACTCAACTGTTTGAGGTGTCCACAGCCTCCTCTGGCTCCTGTTGCTTCCCTTCCACAGGAGGCATTGCCAACTCTATTTGTCATTGAGGATTCTATTTCTCACCACGTCTTGCCATCAGATGAGGAATATGACAGCGATGACTACGAACTATGGCTCCAGCTCTTCCCACCTGAGAAGAACTC
>QLTV01004081.1:347671-394244 GCA_003457575.1 Thermophis baileyi | reverse complement strand
GGAGGAGAAAGGAAGCAAAGAAGGAAGGGAGAGAGGAAGCGAGCAAGCGAGCGAGCAAGCAAGGAAGGAAGGAAGGAAGGAAGGAAGGAAGGAAGGAAGGAAGGAAGGAAGGAAGGAAGGAAGGGTGTTGTCCATATCCCTTCTTAATAATCCAGAGGCCCGGAAGTACACCTCTGGCCTTGCAGTCCAAAATTCCCATTAAAAACGGAGGTTTTGTTTCCAGTTGACATTCTGAATCCTGGGAGGGAGGGGGAGAAGGTTCTTCTCCTTGTCTCCATTCCCAGCCCTGTCATCTCATTTGAAGCAGCTCTTTGCCTTTACCCTTTCATGAGGGCACGGAAAGGCGGGGCAGCATTTGCTCACTGATATTTCAGAATCTCTAATTAATGGGGGGAAAATTATTCAGCCATTTAAGCATTTAAAAAGGTATTCAAGTAAATACAATTTCCATTTAGTCATTCCCCCCCACAATAACCACCTACTGCCCTTAGCAAGATGTCTATGGAAATGAGCATCTCTGCAAGTATTCTCCATTCTTTTTCTGCCAAACTCTCAGGTCAACCTCCCCCAGTAGTTTAAAGATCTATCACAAATACAGAACAAAATAATTCAAAGGTACCAGAGACAGCACTGGAGGCATTTTGCATTCCGAGTAGCACATGTTTGGTTTCAAAATATCTTCTGTATCGAGTATCAAGTACCAGCATCAAGTGCCCTTTGCAATGTGATGAGAACTTCAGCTTGGAACCTCATCATGGCAGGAAAAGTAGTCTTTGAGACACAAAGAGATTTTTTTCCCCTTCTACTTGCAATAGGACTTTGTGTGAATATCTATCATTCTTTCAACGTTGCAATCTCTGTGCAGTATATATTGTTTTTTACTTTGTTTTCAGCTTTGTAATCTCTTGCAAGATGACCTTCAATCATCTTGATTTCTACCTGGGAACACCAGGAGTTTCTTAGCTATTCCCCAGCTGATAAGACAGTTATATTCAGGATTTAAAAACACTTCCCCAAGTTTTAGGGCAGGGGCCGCTCACACAGAACCATTTCCTCTCCCCCCCCACCCCGCCGGTCTGTAAAACCCAGAAAGGGTGGGGACCACTGTCCTAAGGGATGAAGTTCCCATATTGCTAACTGTTTTCCTTTGCCTTCTGCATTTACAGATGTTTCCAATAGTTTCACCTATTTATTACTGACTTCCACCTGTCCGTTAATACACTTTTATATGCATTTGAAATATCCAAAGTAATTTGCAAATTTATTGAACGGGGGTAGATGTGAACTAAAGTGGAAAGGAAGATGGTTTAAACTAATTTGAGCATTACAGGAAATAGAGGTTCAAGGAACTAAATGCAGAAGGAGAACATATATAGCAGTGATGGCGAACCTTTTTCTGGTTGCGTGCCAAAACTGTGTGTGTGCATGTGCAATAGCGGCACCCACAATGCAATGCGTGTCCCACCTGCGCATGCACACACGATCCCCCACGCATGCCCCCCCGTGCTGCACATGGACACATCCCCACGCATGTGCCACCCACGCATGCCCCCCCGGCCCATTTTGGGCCTGGAAAGCCTCCTGCACAAAACTTTGCCAGCGCGAACGGTCTGCCACCGCCGCTTCTCCTCCTCCTGCCAGCCTCACGCTCCGGGCAGCGTCCACGATGGCCGTTCACACCGGCAAAGGTTGGTGCAACCCTCTTCCGCCACAAGGGAGCATGACCACTTCCTGGCCGGCACGCCTCTTACCACTTACGGCGCTCTCCTCCGGTCCTCCTGGGGGGAGCTCGCCTCCCCACCAGTGGCTTCTCCTCCTGGCTGCAAGGAGCGAGGGGGCATGTTGGAACCCAGAAGAGGAAAAGGAGCAGAGCTTCCAGCCATGCTGGGGCTTCCCTGTCTCCCCACACAAGAGGGCTTCTGCTGCGGCACCAAGCCTCCGGCAGAGAGGGAGGGAAACCCCAGCCCGCTGTTCCTGCAGCCGCCAGGGAAATGGCAGTGTGAGAACCGCCACAACCAGGCGCGAGGTAGTGGGGGCAGTAGGAACAGTGGGCTGGGGCTTCTGTCCCTCCCCGCCGGAGGCTTGGGGCCGCGTCAGAAGCACGCTCAGGCGGGGAGAGAGGGAAGCCCAGGCCTGCCCGTCCTTGCTGCCTCCACCCCCTCACCCCTGGCAGTGGCAGTTCTCGCGCAGCCGCTCCCCTGACAGTGGCAGGAGCAGCCCATGGGGCAGAGAGGGTGGCGACAGGCTGCAGAAGCAGGGCCTTTGCACTGGCTAAGAGGCAGCAGCGGCTCATCCTCCTGCTAGCATCACGCTCTGGGCAGCGTCCAGCCAGCCATGCCTGGCCTCCTCCTGCAGCAGCCCATGTGTATCCCGGGCAGCGGAGCTTTGGGGCCTTTCCTCATGGTGGCGATGATGCAGGCAGGCGGGCGGGCGCAGGGGAGCGACTGGCGGCAGCGCTCCTGGCTGGCAAGTGGGTGGATGTCCCAGGGCACACATGTGCCAGCTAGTCTTCTGGTTACTGGCACGCATGTGTGCGCGACGATCAGCTGGCCAGCTGATCTTCCGGTTTCTGGCACTGCCGCATGCGTGAAGGCCAGTTGATCATTGCGCGCGCATGCGCACCAGTAACCAGAAGACTAGCTGGCCGGTGCGCATGCGTGCACCGGAAACCCGGAAGAGGAATGGGTGATGCCCCGCATGCCAGGCGACATGGCTCCATGTGCCACTTTGGGCACGCGTGCCATAGGTTCGCCATCACGGATATATAGCATCGCCTATGGTTAATATCATCCTATGTCTTTAAAAAATACAATTATCTAATTACGCTGTTGTGCATAGCATCAAAAAACAATAGTGTGATGACATTATGTCTCACAGGTATATATTTACGTAGGGACATAAGAAGTTATCTTGTGCTGAGTCAGACCTTTGCTCTAGTAAGCCAAAAGGTGTTGAATCTACAACCTCCAGATGTTGTTCATTAAATTTCCCAGCATCTCTGACCTTTGGTGAGGCCAGAATGACAATCTGGCCTGCAATCATTCGTCATGACCAGCAACCGCCTTCCAGAGTTTCCAAATGAAGATGCCAGGAATTCAATAATCTTCCTGCAGACTAGATTTCTGACTGAACTGCAGTCCTTTCCCAAATGTATCATTCACTTGTAAATAAGTTATAATGACTGGATACCAATGTCAAAGGTCCCCATCTATGTATGTAAGTATATAGTGGATATATTGTGGGTCTCTGGTGGTGAACCCTGGAAAATAAAAATACCCTCCAACACAAATTTGTACAATCTTATCAATGGCTGCTTCCAATATACATGGCAAAAAGATCGTGCTTTGCCCTTTGTTAGATTTCACAAAACTTGTTAATATGAACCTAAGGTGCAGATACATACACCCCATGCTGATTTGCACAAGTGATGTTAAGCTATTGCAAGACTATTGGAAATTAAAAAGGTCCAGCCATATATTCTTCCCCCATTTCTTTGGAAAAGATACATATTAAATATATCACTTAGAACCATATCAGGAAAGCCCCTGAATACAACTGCTATAGGAGCCCTGGTGACACAATGGCTGGAATGCAGTATTGCAGGCTAACTCTATCCACTTCTAACAGTTCGATCCTGACCAGCTCAAGATTGACTCAGTCTTCCATCCTTCCAAGGTCGGTAAAATGAGAACCCAGGTTGTTGGGGGCTGAGTCTGTAAACCGCTTAGAGAGTGCTGTAAAGCACTATGAAGCAGTATATAAGTCTAAGTGCTATTGCTAGATGGATGGATGGATGGATGGATGGATGGATGGATGGATGGATGGATAATATATAAACTATACTATATATCTGTAGGTGGGAATTATAATTGGGAAGGGAGTTTCCTAGATATAAAACTACCACTGCCTTGCACACAAGGTGGCAAATTGAAAGAAGGTTTATACTTAATGTTTTGCAACACCTACCTAGAGGCTTTGTTGGATCTGGGGGAAAAACAGTAATGAGGTACGCTAGAAAATGTGTTATCAACTAATGTGCTCTCATTAATGTGTCATTAACTATCACTTCACTTCAAGCCTAGACAACGGCAAGGTACGACTGGGAGGTGAGGAGAAAAGAGGAAATCAATTCTCCAAAGAAGCTTTTTCTCCATTTTATATATTGGGGGGAGGAGGGAGGAATAAATCTCTTTTTGATGTCCTTGGCATGTTTAAATTTAAAATCAGATGTGTTCACCAGTCAATTTAGCTCTGGCAATGTTTTGTTATGGAACTTTCCTCTAACTGGAACAGCCGTAGTTGCAAAGAATTTATTACAGTTATTCCTTTGAATTGTACCGCTTGAGGGCCTGGTATTTCCAACTTTGTACACCCCACCAAGGTCAATGATACTTGAACCCCCTGCAGCTGTTAGTCAACTGGAAAAGCCGGAAATGCAGCTGGCACATAATGAACAGTTTCCCCGGTATCTTTGATCTATAGATTGGCCTAAAAAAACAACAACAAACAAACAAACACTGGAGATCTTTATTGGCACCTGAGAATGTCATCTGGTAGGCAAGGAGACAATTTCCCTTTTTCTCTCCAAGGTTAGAGAGTGATCTACAAGTCAAACCTCCACTATACATCTCTGGGGTTCTGTGTGGATGAGAGAGAATAGGTATGCTGGAATCTAAATTCCAGCTCAGACAGATGCATGAGCAAGAGAATTGAACTGTGATGGATTCTGCAACTGGAGGGGGGGGTGTCTGTGTCTGTGTATTCCTGTGTGTATTCCAGCAAGCATACCATCGTTTCCCAGGGAGGAGGTGGTGCATCTGAGAGAGAAGCCCAGATTAAGAGACTGCACACTCCTAAACTGGTTGGGGACGGGAGGAAGAGGTTTAGGGTAATGACAGCTCGGACTCTCTTCTCCCTCGGGAGTGTGCAGCCTCTTAATTTGGGCTTCTCTCTGGAATGTACCGTACCTCCTTCTCCCTGGAAAACCATAGTGCTCTTGTCTGAAACTCCCCATCGCTTCCTCCAGGTGCATATTCCAGTACATGAACATTCTGCTTCTGGAGTTATTAGCATGGTCCTAGCGGGCTTTCTTGCAGAAGGAGATAGGGAACCTCTCTCTTATGTACAGACACAGTTTGGAAGGGAGTTGCTTCCTACTAGTTCAGACCACCTGCAATGCTTATTCTCAGGAGCCGGGGTTAGTATGCACACTGACTAGGGTTAGTATCCCCAACTTCTCCTAGATACAACCCAATGCACGGAATATTCAGAGCAATCAAAGTATGTAAACAAGACTTTTCTGCATGAGTGATGCAAGTTACCATCCTAGAACAACAGAGTAACAGGGACATTTCTTATAGCAATAGCAACTGCACTTAGACTTATATACCGCTTCACAGTGCTTTACAGCCCTCTCTAAGTGGCTTACAGAGTCAGCATATTGCCCCCAACAATCTGGGTCCTCATTTTACCCACCTCGGAAGGATGGAAGGCTGAGTCGACCTTGAGCCTGGTGAGAATCGAACTGTCGAACTGCAGCTAGCAGTCAGCTGAAGTAGCCTGCAGTACTGCACTCTAACCACTGCGCCACCACGGCTCATTCATAAAATGGCTGACCATCTTATAAAAAATGCTCAGCCATTTGTACCCTGGTGTGATTTTGCCATTAGTTTGAATGGGTGAACAAGTCGTGACATAGGGAACGTTGAGCCTGGTTACGTCCAGTTTTATGGATGGAAAGATTGAACAGGGGCAATACCCTTTCCCACTTTAATTTGACTGCCCCTTTTCCTGAAATATTAACTCAGTCCATGTCCATAAAAGTTCTCTCAAATGTCCTTCTAAGAAAGGCTCCCCTGGCATTCCCAGGTTGTAATTCTATAATAAAAGGGTTCTTGCATTTCTTACATTTCAGTGTATTGATCTGACTTTTTTTTTTTTTAAAGTTGATTGTCATATCCTGGGAAGGGAAACATGTATATTACCCTAATATATAATATTAATGGACTGATAGCTCATGGGAAATAGAGAGTGTTGCAAAGATATTCTGATAGGCTGAAATCAATGGCTATGTAGATGTTCTCTAAGATTTCCATGTTCAGACTTGCATTCTTCCTCCCTTCTTCCTTTCCCCATATCACATCTACAGAGAGAGGATCTGCACAGCAGCCTGCCTATCAGCTGTGTTCCTGACAGCTTGAGTGCTATAATATGGACCTGTCAAAACCTCTCCAGTAAATGACAGCTTTGCAGAATTAGCACCCTCACTCCCTACATAAGTGAAAGCAGGAACATAGCATAAAAGGAACCTTCCTCCAAATGTATTCAGTTGCATTTCCCTTTTATGGAAGGGAAGAAGAGACAGAAAGAAGAAATAACCAACGTAAGTCTGTCATGTCTGTACAATATCACTCCAGAATGCTGTGGTTCTGCAATGCAGCCATTCAAATCAGCTTATAAAATTATGGGCTTCAGCAACAGCCTATGGCTGTTTCAAGTTGGGAAACGGGCCATTTCTGGCCTCCGGAGGGCCTCCGGGGAGATGGGGAAGGCTGTTTTCACCCTCCCCAGACTCCTAGAAAGGCTCTGAAGCCTGGGGAGAGCAAAAAACCGGGTCCAACCGGAAGTCGGCAAATGGAACGTTTCCGGCCTCCGGAGGCCCTCGGGGGGGGGAAAGGCCGGTTTTGCCCTCCCCAGGCTCCTAGAAAGGCTCTGGAGCTTGGGGAGAGCAAAAAACGGGTCTTCCCCACTCCCTCCTGAGGCTGGAAACGGCCTGTTTCCTGACTCCCAGTGGGCCCAGAAGGCCCGAAAATCAGCTGGCCAGCGTGCACTTGCGTGCCCAACGATATGGCTCTGCGTGCCACTTGTGGCACGCGTGCCACAGGTTCGCCATCACGGGCCTATGCTCTCTATAGTGCTACAGGAGTAAGGCTCATTTCTACCATCTTCTATATTTATGTTAACCTTCCTGTTCTAAATCTGTGTTGCTACATTCAATCTTTAGCTTTTCAGGCATCACATTCTACTCTGAAATTTCTAATACCTGACCCAGAACCACTGCTTCATGCCAAAGATGTGGGAGAGGCTTTAAAATACACACTTCTTTTAATTCTATGGAACTTGGACTCACTAATTTATAATTTAAGATCAATGGATTGAGAATACCATAGATAATTAGTTAATTTTAATTAATTATGAATGAAAGGGCTAATGTCAGAAAGTGTGAATCCGTATCCTCTGAGTTGCTACGTTGCTCACAAAAGGAAGACTTCACAGGCCGGTGATAACTGCATATCATGCTTGTGTGAATGCCGATAATGGGAGACTAATGCGAGGCTAAATTGTGGTCGTACGTCGAGGACTACCTGTATAGGGTTTCCTGCTTCAGCTGAGGGTTGAATTAGAAGACCTCCAAGGTCCCTTCCAACTCTGTTATTCTATAATTTTTTGTAATTCCTTCATAAAATGGGAATGTATGGGCTGCTGGATGGTACTGTTGTTAGATGGAGAAGTTGTGCATACCCATATAATGTAATTAGGTGTCAAAATCCATGTGCAGGAGTGTAACCTGCTTTCTCAATGTCACGGTCTACCCAATGTCTATTTAGAAGGAGTAGCCTACTTCTGATACAGAGGATTTTAAAGATCAATATTCAATTGAAGCCAGAACTTTTCCTTTTGGGATTAATGGATAAGATAGAAAAAACCATGGAAGAGTTTGAGAAAGAGTGTGTCAGGGTTCTGGAGCTCGAAGATGCTTCCACACTGGAGCTCGAAGATGGCTTTGGCCAAGCCAGCTTCAGCGTTGACAGAGTGGGAAAGATTCCAGACTGTCCATTAGGGAGGAATGGTTGGTGAAGCAGACAGATCTTGCTGAAACAGATTGATGGATTTCTTTTATTAGAGAAAAGACGTTGTCTATATTTAATGATGACTGGAAGCCTCTTATGGACTTTTTGCATAAAAATGGGGAAAAAAAGAAATTTGTGATTTATACTTTTATTAGATTACAGAAGGAAGAGCAAAATGTAACTCTATGGAGAGAGAAATTAAAATATTTGTACTTATAACTGCAATGAGGAATACTGGAAATCACTACTTTATTTGGGGGAAGGGCTCTGTTTTTCTTTTATTTTCTTGCACTTTTTACTTTTTCTTTGATTCCCCCCCTCTTTTTCCTTTATTTTTATATTAGTTTGTGTTAGTTGTTATTTTTTTTTGTTTCAAAGGAAGGAGAAAAAGAGGAAGAAGAGAAGGAAGAGGAAGAAGAGAAAGGGAAAGACATGAAGATCCAGCTATCTTCTGAAATGTGTTTCTGCAATTGGAAAATTAGTTTGGTTACCAACTCAGGTTGATGGCATCCATTTTATGCATGTATTAGAGCACAATCCATGCATTCTAATTAGAGTACAATCTATTAGAGTACAATCCATGCACTCTAATACATGCATCCATTTTATGCATGTATTAGAGTACAATCTTCTCAGCTTTGAACCTATTATATAATACAGTAAAGCAAGTTTTGCAGATAGTTTGTGGTCAAGTGGAGGAACAAGAAAAAAGAAAACACATTTTGGGTTTCAACTGATTGTTGAAAAACACTGGCTCTAGAGAGGCAACTGGCCCCGTTAAGCTGAAAAACCTTTTGAAAAATGCTAGGTTTCTTTATATATTTCACCTAAGAGCATGTGTAAAATAGAGTTAAGTACACATCTCAAAATGTTTAAGAAACCAGAATATTCCCACAGTGGCATCTCATGCACCATTAATGAAAAGCAAGATCTACTTTATTTGCTGTCCTTCTAAGTGTTTAAAGCTACAGTTCAGATAGTAGATATTATGGATTTTGTTTGCTCTGCATGAGATACGAAATGGCCCATAGGCTGAAGCTTGGTGAGGTGACACTTCCATATCTCAGTCGATATGAGGAGCTTCTTAATGTGACTTTTCCTTGCTAACTTGATTTATTCATATTCTGTTAGAATATATTCTCATATTCATGTATAAAATCTAATAGCATTAAATGAAAACACTGGAATTAGAATATTAAATGGGTCTCAGATTTAGGAAATGCATAGACATAAAACGCCTCAACAATTCTTTAGAGCAGGCGGTTTTGCATAGGCAATGAATTAATTAGCAGTCTCCAACACACTTGCTTCCACATTCTTGGCAGGGGGGAAAAATTTAGACTTGCCACCGACACCCTGGCTCTTGATAATAGGAATATTATTTTTAGGACTTGTCTGAAGTTCACATGCAGGCATCTAGAGAATAGGATGTGTTTGCACACTATTAATGGTAGGCAACAGCAGTTCACTTCTAAAATGTGAAAGGACCATCAGGGGGAATGGATGCTGAAGTAGAAATAGTGCAATGCAGGTTAACCCTCTCACATTACGATGTGTGTTATCCCAACAGTTCTACAATCAGCCTCTATTCACATCAAGGTGGAAAGCCAACTAGGAAAGTGACTGAATTGTGAATTTCTGTGTAAATACCCACCGTCACTTTGAACTGTGAATGTCTTCAGTGGGACATACCCTCTTTGCGGACTAGAATGTTTCTGGATGTAGGGAGAATAAGCCCTTCCTTCTAGGGCCTCTACATTTTGAAATAAAAGTGCTTTGATCTAAGTCAGCGGTCCCCAACCTTTCTGGCACCAGGGGCCAGTTTTGTGAAACACAATTTTTCCACAGACCCGTGTGTGTGTGTGTGTGTGATGGTTTCATACGCAACCTAGCTCTCACGCATGTGCAAATAAAGCTTTGCTCGCTTGCCCACTACTTGTGCAGCCCGGTTCCCAACAGGCCATGGAACAGTACTGGTTCATGGCCCAGAAGTTGGGGACCCCCCTGATCTAAGTTTAATTTTAGAGCTGCTTGGGCTTAGAATCACATCCCTGGAAAGCTGTCCCATATAGAAAGCTATTATGTGACAGCTCGCAATAGGTTCCTGGTTCTCAAAAATCTCATAATTTGGACTAGTCCCACCTACTCATCTTGAGTAGATGTTGTACTCAGATAGATAGGAAGATTACTTAAAAAAACAAGAGCTTCAATCAGATGTGTATCTTGCAGAGGTGGGTTCCTACCGGTTCGGACCGGTTCTATAGAACCGTTAGTAACTTGGCGGCCTGGGTCGCTGGAACCAGCAGCGACCCAGGCCTGCCACGCCCCTGAGCCGGTTCTCTCGGTGGCACCGTAGGTGCTGCCATCTTGTTTTTTGTTTCTGCGCATGCGCAGCATTTTTTTAGTACTGCACATGCGTGCACGCCCGCATGGCGCATCCCTGAACAAACTGGCAGTAGCAGAATCTGGAACCCACCCCTGGTATATTGGTGCCTGGGTCAGGAGGTGCATCCTGGCATTTTCCTTTAGTTTAGACTTATATTTAACCCTGGCCAACAATTCACTTTAACTGCTTCTGAGTTATCTAAAAATGTCTATGCCTTTGCCCAATACAGGTTACAAGAGCAAATCTTATTAGCATGAAAATTTGGCAAGCAATATGATGGCTCCGGATAAGGTGAGCTTGATACAGCTACAAAAGACTGACATTCTGCCTCTGGCTAAGTCAAAAAAGCAAGCAGCATTAATAAATTCTAGGTTAGAAAAATCTGAATACTCCAGATCTGGTTTTGATAGAGCTATCCATTGCTCCTGTTGGGTTCCAATGTTTTGTTTCCTTACAGAAGTGTCACATATAAACAAACACACAAACACACACAAATAAATCTCAAAGGAAAATTTTCCCTGATGGAATACTGTGGAATTAAATAGAGACAGCAATGAAATACAAGAATACAGGAGGTTCCACAGGATAGGTAAACAAAAATGTCAATATGGCAACTACAACTGCATGATTGAATCCCTGCCTTGTTTTTATGTATGTTGCATGCTTGTATAAAGAAATGGGGCTTTGAACATGTAGGCGGTTTTTGACATTGTACTCCTCTCCCCCTTCGGATGCTGCTGTAGAGTACTTTTTAATGAGCTGAAATAAGTAGAAATTCCAAGGATTAAAACATCAGAAGAAACTTCCCAGTACTCTGTTAAGAATTGCTCAATAACAGAAGAGGCTATTCCAGTAGGCAATATGGTTTCCTTAATGAGAAATATTTAAGCCACATTAGGAGGGTTATGGATGCCGCAGCTGAAGCTGACACTAAAGATTCTGCACTGTCTGAAGAATTAGGATAACATAACCTTTATGCCTCCTGTACAATTCTGTAATTGTCTGATGTAAGGCAACAGTGTGAGGAACTTGTGACCTTCTTGATATTGCAGTGTAGGAAGTTAGCACCTACCCCCCTCCTAGAGGAATGAAATATTTTAGGAAATATTAAAAAGGCAGAATATTATATTTCCCTGGATTAGAAATGGAGAAACATGTTTTTAGGCAGGAAACAGACTCACTCTTAATAGCCCCCACCTTTGTCAATGGACCATTAAGACCAGAGCCAACTCACTCATTCCCCCTCCACCTTTGTCAATGGGCAGTCTATTCTACATAACAAAGATCTACAGGAAGAACCATAATAGGAATCCCAAAACCATCTCAGCACATGGCACCTGGGAAGATTACATCAGCCAAGCCTGGTGGGACACAGGCAAGCCTATAGAGTTAGCTAGGACCCCCCGCCCCCTGGGAGTCTGACCACCAATCAGAGAGCATTTCTTATACAGGAACAGGAAACTCGGAGGTGGGGCCCAACAGAGGGTATAAAAAACTCAGGGACTCTCAGCAACACCCTTCTTTTCTTCTTCAACATCTTCGAGGCATGTGATTCCCCTTTTCCCCAGGACCTCAAACCATGTGGTCCTGCTGTCCACCATTAAACCATCTTTCCAAACAGCCTTCATGTTTCCAGTGTCTTTTCCCCCTTGGAACTGAACCCAGAAGGATATTTCTTCCAACAGCAGAACAAGAATGCTGTGCAGATCTAATCAACCTGTCCAATGTTGAGGAATTCTAGTCCAGGATCAACTGGATGACTGCTCGTTCTGCACTCCTTAAGTAAATCTTCAAAGACTAAACACCCAATCCCTTATGATAACTTTAGGAATATAACATCATATGAGGAAGCTCACTGAGATAACCCCTTCTGAACTAGCAAGAGAGACAAATTAGGATCAGCAAGACATATTCTCTTTTAACCATTAAAACTGACTACAGTTGGAGGCTGAAACTGATGGTGTTGGGACTATCACAGTTCAATTCCTTCCCAACCTAATGCAAAGGATAGCATGCAAATAAAATGGGAGGGAGATCAAGCATGCTACTGTGAGTTCCTTATAGAAGAGTGAGATAAAAACATAATAAGCAAATACATTTTGTGGACAAGGAAATCCTAGGGGAAAGAAAGGCAAAGCAGAAGCAGCAGTTGATTTTGAGAGCAAAGATTTCAGCATGACTCCAGTTGTCCTGTTCAGAAAAGCTGCACTTTCCCCAAATAAATATTTCCAATGTTACTCTACTACTCCTCATGTGGGTAGACTGTTAAACAGATGTTCTCCTGCATGGGAGTCTCTTTGTACATTTATGTAGCAGTTCTGAGTACAACAAAACTCTGTGTATGATTGAGCACTGTGGGGGACTTGGAACAGGTGTAGATTTCTAAAGCTTTAATTAAGGAAACCTTCATTTGAAAAACAGCGATAATTATAAAAACAAAGAAAAGGTATCATGTTCTTTTAAAGTATCCATTTAACTACAGTCCTTCATTCTAATTCATTCTGCACAGCCTAACATTCTACATTCTCTCCAACGCACTCATATTAAGTTGTTTCCTGCTATTTAGCACCTGTGACCAACTTGTCCCCTACTTAAATAATATTAGTTATAAGTAAATAACCAACTAAATGGGAAAGATGAAATTGGTCTCTGCAAAATGGAAACGATATGAACCAGAGGCAATCGATGTTGGTTGTGTGGTAAGGTGAACATGAACATGAAATATGTGCCATCATTGTTGACACCTACAATGACTGGCACAGTTTTACAATTCAAGAGTTTCAACTTTGGAAGCAGTACTTGTCTCTCACGTAGCGACTCTTAAGCAGCGTACATAATAAAACCATCCAAATTCATAAAAAATCATTAAAAATACCTCCAACATAAATTAAAAAGATGAAAAATTTATACACCCACCCATCTCACTCAGTGACTCCAGGAGGTTTATAAGTAAAAAAACAATAAAAAGTCACATAAAGATCTGGACAAAAATGAACAAAAAGTTAAAAACACGGAGAGAGTGTCTTCAGGCCACCAGCCACTCCCAAGGCTGCATCCCGTTCTTGAATCCACATGCCAGTTGAGGGAGTCAGGTCTTAAATTTCTTCCAGAATGCCAGCAGAGTGGGGGCCAACCTCATCTTAGGACAAGATCTGCCATAGGGTTGGGGGCAACGGCAGAGAAGTCTCTCTTCCTAGACCCCACCCATCAAGACCCACAAATTATGCAGTTGATTTTCCTGCATTAGGGGAAATCACAGGGTTTAGCACACCAGGAGTGCAATGGATAGGCTTCACCCTGGGAAAAACACCTAGGGGAAAAAAAGAGAGAATAATGTAGCAGCTGACACATTGTATGTGAAACAGCTATGCTTCATTTGATGAAGATTCCAGCAAGCATCCAAAGTGGTAAAAAAAAATATACCGTATTTTTCGGAGTATAAGACGCACCTTCCCCCCCCCTAAAAGAGGGTGGAAATGTTGGTGCGTCTTATATATGGGGGCGAAAAATGGGTGAAAAACGGGCCATTTTTTGCAAAAACGGGGGCATTTTTGCCTTCCCCCAGCCCCTAGGAGCACTCTGCAGGCCTCCCAAACCCTCTGCGCGCCCCATTTTTTGCAAAAATGGGTGAAAAACGGGGTGCACAGAGGGTTTGAGAGGCCTGCAGAGTGCTTCTGGGGGCTGGGGGAAGTCAAAAACACCCCCATTTTTGCAAAAAACAGGTGAAAAATGGGGCCATTTTTGCGAAAAACGGAGTGCACAGAGGGTTTGGGAGGCCTGCAGAGTGCTCCTGGGGGCCCGGGAGGACAAAAACTTTTTTTTCTTAGTTACCTGTTCGAAATCTTGATGTGTCTTATACACCGGTGCATCTTATAGTCCGAAAAATATGGTAATACCAGGAATAATGGGTCTGGGGAATGTCTTTAATCTCAAGGCAGTTATGACACCAACAATATTGTTGCCAGCTTTCTATACATTTCAGCTGTGCACAAAAGGTGAAAGGGAAGGAAAGAAAAGACTGGCCTTGATAAAGTCTTCATCTCCCTTCTCAAGACTGACAAGAAGGGATCCAATTAGTGCCAATCATATGGAGGAAGACTTGCCCAACCGGCTGTAAAAAATAAGTTCACCTGTCAACAGCTTAACAATTCTTGGTGACATTGCTCAGATTGAAAGTAACCCGAAGGATGAAAAGCTTTGGAAAAGCAAGGGTCTGTGAATAATCGTCACTTCTAGACTATCACCAGCACATTAAATATTAATCTGCAAATATCTGTTGGAAAGGAATTCCAATGAATCTATGAGAATAGGATTTGGTGAGACATCAATAAAAGTACAAAAAGGTGATTGTTATATCATAAGTATCTTCTGGGCTTGGCAACTGAAAATGTACCTTAACTATAGACATTAAGTGATTTCTTTGCTTTGGGAGAAGCAGTTCCTTAAATTATTTCCCCTCTTCCGTTTGCAACCAGGCCAGTCACCAGAAGAAGCATTTCCCCCTCTCTAATTAAATTATCAGGGACGCAGTGGCTCAGTGGCTAAGACGCTGAGCTTGTCGATCAGAAGGTCGGCAGTTCAACAGTTCGAATCCCTAGCGCCATGTAACGGAGTGAGCTCCCGTTACTTGTCCCAGCTTCTGCCAAACTAGCAGTTCGAAAGCACGTAAAAAATGCAAGTAGAAAAACAGGGACCACTTTGGTGAGAAGGTAACAGCGTTTCGTGCGCCTTTGGCATTTAGTCATGCCAGCCACATGACCATGGAGAAGTCTTCGGACAGCGCTGGCTCTTCGGCTTTGAAATGGAGATGAGCACCGCCCCCTAGAGTCAGGAACGACTAGCACATATGTGTAAGGGGAACCTTTACCTTTACCTTTAATTAAATTATCACAGGGGTGGGCAATTAATTTTCCCGAAGGGCCACATGAAAAACTGGGATGGTTATGCAGGACCGAACCAATAGGCTGAACTTAATTCTGCCACCGGTGCCCACGTGTTGAGGGAGGAGGGAGCACACAGCCTCAACCTTATCGTGGCCCCCACTCTTCTCAGTTTTATCATGTTAATAGATTTTTAGCATTTTTATTGGATCTACTTCTAACTTAACAGGCTGCAGGCTCAGAAAAACCTTTCTCTCACCAGCTGACTAAAGGAGACACTCAGCTTCTTCTTCCACCCTCTGAGGTGAACTTATTTACGTTTTATTTTCTAACTTACAATTGACCTCACATGGTCTAGACAGGGACAGCCAAAGGGCCAGATGTGGCCAGGAGGCCATAAAATGCCCAAGACTGAATTATCAGCTCTGACTCTACTGGATGTTGGTGAAATGATTACAGTGGTCATTCATTTATGATCAATATGAAACTTTAAACAAGAAACTATACAGTGGATAATGCCGGATCCAGTCTGAGTCAGTCACCGGGACCAGATGTTCTGTCTTCCGAGCTTTTGGACTCATGCTGGAGCCCATCTTCAGGGAATTTCTCTCTGGGAGAGTCTGTGCTGTTCTGCGTGTGGTATTTTTTATGGTGGCTTTTTAGATGTCGATTGGGGTGTGTAGATGGCTAGCTTTTACGTTGTTGGCTATCTCTTTGCTTGCGCTGCCCAGCCCTCACCTTCTAAGTACTTGATAAGCTGAATCCGAAAGCTTGGAAGACAAAACCTCTGGTTCTGGTGACCATCCCAGATTGGATCCTGCAACATTATCCTGGGATACGTATATTCTCCTTCATTCGTGACAATCAATGATGTTTGAGATTCTCCATGTCTTCCTTCCCACAAAGGTAGAACATTTCCTTTGTGTTTGGAAAAAAACAAAGTTCGGTTGCCTTTTGAAAAAATACCTTTGGGATTTCCTTTGTCTACAGTTCTGGCATTCTAGTATAATGTCCATGATTTATGAGAGAAGTACAAGAATTATTATTATTTTTTTTTTGCAGGTTTCAGAATGCTGTAATTAAAAGGTACCAATTTCACTTACGGTACATGATTTTTTAATAAAAGTAGGACAGATTGTGTTTTAAGCTGCACAGCAGTTCACCCTATCTAATTGTCCTTCCCAATATCTAGTCATTTACAGCTGAGGAATACCTGATAAAAGCTCTTCAGATGATTACCTTAATGGATAAAATACAAAACATTCACACTGGATATCTGCCCAATCATGGCTTTCTTTTGAAAATCCATGTAAGCAATAATTAGAGTAGGATTTGCAAAATTTACCTCCTTGCCCTGCTCAGGAGAAATAATTTATGTGCTTACAATAATGCTAAAAATACAAGCAACAGGTTGTATGTTTTAAAGGTTCAATGTTTTTTACTCTTTGCCTTTGTCTTAATAGAGTCCAGTTCATTTCTGGACCTGAAGAATATTATTGGAATAAAACAGACAAATTCCATCCACAAAAGAGCATCTAAATGACAATTTGGGTATAGTTATACAGCATTAGAGAAAGCATTAAAAAGGGACAACATTGAGTTATGTTCCTTGTAGCAAGCTCAATTAGCTGATAGATAAACTTGGACACTTTCTCATAAATTAGCTTTACCAAGGTGTACAAGCATTTATTAAATATCAGTTGATTTAATTTTTTTCTCATAAATGTGAGAAGCCAGTAAAGTCACATGTAAAGACTGGATTCCCCAAAGACCTGATAGCAAATATTGCTTTTCCTGTTTTCTGTATTATTAATGTTCTAATTAAATATGAAGCACAAAAAAAAATTGTTCATTCTCTTGAGCTACATGCAGGGTTCATTTTGACCTTGTTTATTTTTTCAACCTGATTTTGCCTATTTTTGGAGATATAATCTCAGCATGCCATTGAAAGGCCAAATGTATGCCTACTCCCTCTTCCCCCAACCAGTTTTATATTTCTGAGAGGGCAAGTAAAGATCTGTTAGGAAAGTTTTATTTTAAGCCACTCATCTAACTGCCAAGCAATTAATTCTTGTTTTGTTTTTAGCAGACTCACTGATTCTATTCTTCGTTATCCACAGAAATTACTTGGCCATTTGAAATAGTTGAACGTTGGCAAGCTTGAGCCAAGGGCTTAAAAAGATTGCCAAAAGAGGTCCTATCTGTTTGAATAAATGTTTAAGTTTGCCAGGCCAAAAAGCCCTCATATCCCCAGGGTCTGGCTATTGTTCAGATTGGAAATTACTTTCCACATTTTCTCTACCACTAAAATCAAGGCTTAAACCAATTTGCCAATGAGAAACCAGCAAGATTGTCATTGCTTATATAAGATGCTACATTGCCTTAAAATAAAATCAAGAAAATATTTTGAGAAGTTACATGACTATATATGTTATTTCAAGCAATTAGCCATAGCAGCAACTACATTCAAAAATAAAAGTGAGTCACTGTTTTGCTTTTTTTTTTCTCTGTCTCCCCAAAGCTTTTTTTTTTAGATGTTTATTTTTTTTCTGGACTTTAAAATAGATCTTCTTTAAATGACTAGAGTTTGAAAAGCATATAGCAAGATTGGTTTTTTTTCCCCTCACAAACTTGCTGACTTTAAGATGTACGGACTTCAACTCCCAGAATTCCTTAGGCAGAATTCTGGCTGAGGGATTCTGGGAGTTGAAGTCCACATATCTTAAATTTGCCGAGTTTGAAAAAGAGTGGCCTAAAGCATCCTTAGGCCATTAATGCCTCCTGATTACTTCTTTAGATATGAGTCCAAGATCCTGAATGCTCTGAGGAAAAGGATGGATGCAGAAAGTAGAGAAACTTCGAAAGATTCCTTATCTTTTCAGTCCGTGTTCTTTAGTCCTGCATGCATTCCAGAGCTTATGGTTATTGATTTACAGTCTCCAGGTTCTCATCAGTGGTTCTGTGGAGCATTTTACAAACAGTTCAGGGGACAGTTGGTGCTTTTACAGCCTATACATTCTTGGGCACAGAGAAACACTGACAACAAAAGAACTATAAATCAAAGTGGTTTATAACCCTAGTCCTGATTTCTATCAGCCCTCAAGGCAATCAAGAAGTCTGATAAGGATTTTCAAGCTATATAGGCTCTTTGACAAGGTTTCTCCTAACAAAGCAAACCTGGATCTTTTACCAAGGGGCCCCACACAATTATCCCCACTGCTTCTCTTGTCACCCATACTTTTATTTCATGATATAAACTAAAAATCACAATTTGCCCTCTCTTGTTATTATTCCTCCTCCTCTCCTCTCCTTTTTCTTAGCCTCCACCCAATGTTTTCCATCACAGCTGCATCTGCTGAGTCATCAAAATTCAGCAATAATGAATCACTGGCAATCTTCGTAGCAGCCCTGACTTCTTTTTTTTTGGAAGTATGACAAAGATGTATGGGACTTTAAACGTCTATGATTGCTTTCTGTAAAAAAAATACATATTTACATATCTACAGCTCCAGATCAGTCATACTAATGCATTTTTTGTACAATAATGATTAAACTCTCCGTACAACAAGAGAGAGTACTGATGGATCAGATCAAATGTTTTCCCATAACAATCAATATAGAGAGACATATTTCATCCTTTACTGGAAGAAATAGCATCACAAATAATGGGAACCATGAATAATGGGCATTAAAAGCATCCATATTTGTGTCCCTCGTTACATATAACCCACCTCCTTCAAAAACCCAACCATAATTATTGTTTATTGTCTGCATCAGTTAAATTCAATCACTACCGAAGAGCAAGAAGTTTGTAGTGGCCTGCCATGATGTGTCATGGAATCAGAGTGGAAAGGACCAATTAGGTCATCAAAATCGAAAATGAGGAACCTGTCAAAATGGTGAAAGGGTAAATATAGGAACACCAACATAGCCTCACAGAAATGATTTTTTTCCCAAACATTTTTATTAGGCTAGCAAGTATTATAAAATACAAAAGTAAATAAAAGAACAATGAGGAGGAAAGGGAAAGGGGGAAGAGAAGTGAGGAAGGGTAGGGAAAAGAAAAGAAAAAGAAGCATTGACTTCCGACTCTGCCTGTTGCAGTAAAATAAGGCATTAGTATCAAATCACAGCCTTTTGTTTTTCCATAGTAATATGAACAAGTCATTTCTATAAAAATCTATCAATCTAATCTGTAAAACCCAAAGTCAAAGTTACATTCTTTTCCACATCAATCACGAAATTCAGAAGCGGTTTCCACCTGGAAACAAAAGTACTTTTGTTCTTTTCTTTAATCAGAGTAGTCAGTTTTGCCATTTCAGACAACTCCATCAACTTCTGCAACCATTCGTCCGTGGTAGATATCAAAGGGTCTTTCCATTTTTGTGCCTACAATAGTCTTGCTGCTGTCAACATGTATAGTAACAATGTTCCAATTTTTTTTCTCCAGTAGCCTCAGAGAAATGATTGATTACACAAGGATTCAGACCAAAAGTCTTCTGCCTATCTTAATCCTTGCAATCTGCAACATATAGATTACAATTCCATAAGTACCAACAGTTATGTCAATTAGAATTAGAGGAACTGTTATTCACAAATCACCTGGAAGGCACTGAGATGTCTACACAAGGAATCAGTTTAGATCCTCTTATTTTTCTAACCCACCTTAAGTTCTTTTTGCTTCCATTTATGATGACAATGCAGATGTCAACATGTGTTATTTCCAGAAAATCAGAATAAAAAAAAATGTACCAAGCAAAATTCTCATCTTGACCTACATCGCTTACTTGAACATTTGATCAAGATGCCACAATTCTCAGCTTTTGGATTCTAGAGCATCACAAGGTTGACACTCCAAATATGCAGCTGATGTTCTGTTATTTGTCAAAGGTTGTTGGATGGCTTTCCTGACATTTAATTGACCTGCTCCTTGCTAACTTAAAAAAGGCTCCTTTTGCTGTCTTTATTCAAGCAGCAATCTATTCAGCTCAAGTTGCTTCTTTCATTTATACAATCCACTTAAAAGTAAACTACAGAGCAGCCAAGGGTTGGGTAACAAAACACAGATAGAACAAGTTACCAGTGAAAGATGAAATAAGTAATAGCTTCTGATGTCACATTATTTCTTAGAAAAGTAGAGTGTTGCTGTTGTTTTATTTTAGTGGTATATATGTGCACAACTGCCTCCTCTTATTTTAGAGACGCAAAAGGTTGGCTTCTTACATTTTTAAATTTTAATGCAATAACAAAAGATTCAGAAGGAAAAGTTCCATATTATCAATTGCACCCTTCCATATCTATGGGAATAGGCAACCGAAGACTTAATAAATAAAATCCATCAGTAAATACTAGAGTGAGCTTTTTTTCCCCAGTATCTGCGATAGATGGTCTTAACAGTACCAAAGGAAGAGCTATGCCTCACATTTGAAAATGGATTTTCTCCCATTCTTTTTATGGTGCTTGTTCTATTCTTTTGCTAGCAAAGCAGATGTGTTTTGTAGGAGAACTGTATGGACTTAATGCAACATTTCGTTTGAAGAGGCTATTGCATCTCATCCCTAAAAGCTTGTCATGAATGAATCTTAGCATGCAAACTTGGGCTTTCCATACCTCCAAGGAAAGAGTGAAACCACGAGGACGCAATGTAATTCTAGAGTTATAAAGCTTCAGACAGCTCTTAGTTATATTAGGAACCGGTCCTCATTGGAGCTTTCCGTGGTGCTGAAATGGCTTGTCTTACAGTATTTTTTAGCACTACATGAGCTTGTCAGAAATCAAGGCAGCATATAGCACTTGAAAGCAGTCTCTTTGGCTTTGAAGCTAGATTTTGTTTATTCTGAATGTCTCCATCTCATCTTTCAAGCTTTGATTCATAAGACTGCTTTAAAATGTCATTCATAAAGACATATAAAACAATATTAGAAAGAATGAAACATAACCCAACATTTGTGAAAAGTGGCATTGAAATCAAAGTCATACTGGACACATTTCTTAAAACAAATGAAAAGGAAAATGGGAGGAAAAGAGAAAAAAAAACAAGCCTCCAGACATATAAAAATATAATAAAGCCTGGAATTGGGAAGACAGTTAAGTAAAAGAAAATCCAGATGTGAGATCAATATACTTAGGACAGACATCTGTTCTGAAAAGTAGTGTTCATCCAGAAAAAAAAATCTTACTAGCTAGGCAGGTTCCTATGGGAGATGGTAGCCCTTCACTTAGTCTCATATCTCAGCTTGAGCCCCAATTAGCTATTTCAGTCCACCTAATCTATAATTAATACAGCTTTCCAATTATGGATCCTCCATTTTCTTCTTGTCCTTAACTTGTACACCTAAAGTAGAGGTACATCTAAAGTAGATTTGTAAGGACAGATGCTATTTATTTATTTATTCAATTTATGTAACTCCCCTCTTGCAACAGCAACTCCATGTAGCTTAAAAACAACATTTAAAGATATAAAAGCATATAACAGCAACATAATATAAAAAAATTCAAACCATATCACAAGCTCCAAGTAACACTCTGAATCTTTGCCTGGATCATTAATTTCTTAAGAAATTTCTGAAAGGCTAAGAGTTGTGGTCAGTCTGTTCTTAGGTATGATGTTCCATAAGGATCAGACTAGAAACCAGCAGACCTCCAATTCTAGTCTGCCTTAGGCATAAGTGACTTTAAGCCAGTCACTCACTCTCAGCCATAAGAAGGAGGCAATGGCAAACCACTTCTGAAAAACCTTGCCAAAAAAATTGCAGAGACTTGTCCAGGCAGTCCCTGAGAATCAGACACAATTTAATGAAAGAAAAAAAATACGATTAACCCAGTTTGTCAAGGTGAAATATAGTGAAATAAACAGTAACTTAGCATACATTATTGTGTTCATAAAAACCTTCACATATAAGCTGTGAACATTAACTACAGTTGACTTTACTATATATTAAGGAAATTATAAGGTGACAAGGTTAATTTGGTTAAAATACACAGCACATAAGCAGAAAACTCTATTTAATATAAAAGATCTGCTAAGAATAACTACATTGTGAGTCATAATTGCCCATAGGGAAAGAATGCATTTTATACAATAGAGCGAACTGTGGATCAGGTGTCATCAGCCATTCTCCCTGAAAAGCCAACTTTATTTTTGCCACATACCTAAACAATATAGGCATGAATAATAATTTTGAAAGGCATTTTTCCTGCAGAAGCATTGTATCCATTTATTATTATTTTTTTTCCAATGCACATTGGCAATAATAAATCACATCAGCCAAGCTGTTGCCATTTATTGTGTTGTTTATAGCAATGCCGAGTTGACTGGCATTTGCATTTGGCTCTTGTTAGTTAAAGCAGGAGTTTTGCTCACTACGTTTGATTGCATATACAGACCTCCCATCAGGCAGCATTCAGAAGCAACAATCATTCATAGAGTGACTCAGGGTCATATTAAACAGCTCTTTAACAACATGGTATATCTTGCTTGGCACTAGGTGATATAATTAAATGAGGGGACAGCAGAATTAATAAGCAGTAGACAAAAATAAATTGAAACCCAGGCCATTTCAGCATTGTGGATTTTCCTTGGAGCTTCCAGATAGAAAATTAGATATAAAATTAAACCTAATTGCATATTGGTCCAGATAGTGCTATTTTCATATCACAGAGTTATACCATACTGCAAGAATGAGTTTAGTGTAATAGTTAAGGCACCAGATTAGAAACTCGTGGAGACCATGTGTTCTAGTTGTAAGCCTCAGGCCTTAAGCCAGTGGATGATTTGGGGCCAGTCAATCTCTGTCGGCCCTAGAAAGAAGGCAAGGGTAAGCCACTTCTGAAAATCTGCCCAGAAAAGTGGAGAGACTTGCAGTTTGAGTCAAAAATTACTCAAAAGTACAAAAAATAAATTTGAAGAAAAATTAAAATCACCCACATAGCATAACCATATGCCAATATAATTGCAGAACATATAGTCCTATGATAATATATTTGAAAGTAAATTAAAGTTAAAACGTAAGAATAAATCAACATTACATGAATAAATACATAAACCATATCCTATTTCAGCAGCAACTTTGAAGCCAAATTGGTGGAGTCCTTGTGCTCTCTGAACTTGGCTTTTTGCTTTCAAAGCCTAGTTACCCAACTAGACAAAATCTTCGGAAACTCTCGGAAGTATCAAGGACTCCACAGTTCAACTCTGAGCCATAGATAGATAGATAGATAGATAGATAGATAGATAGATAGATAGATAGATAGATAGATAGATAGATAGATAGATAGATAGATAGATAGATAGGGATAGATAGATAGGGATAGGGATAGGGATAGGGATAGGGATAGGGATAGGGATAGGGATAGGGATAGGGATAGGGATAGGGATAGGGACAGACAGACAGACATTCCCTTTTATTGAAAGCCAAATTTGTTCAAATAAAAACATACTCATTTCTAACAAAAAGGTAGCAAACTTGGAAATAAGCTTGAATTATCTTTCAGGGAATTTCAGCATCTGGAAGTGGTCATTAAGATTATATCTCCATCAAATGTTCCTCTGGCCTCTGATAATCTTAAACCAGAGAGAAGGACCTACCTCTCCTAAATATCTTAAATGCTGGGCAGGCTGTTTGAGATCATCTTCTTCAGAAACAAAAGATGTGGTTAGTAGATAAGGGAAATCTTCAATATTGATTACCACTGGTACAAAGAGTGAAGAGAGAGCCTTTGACCAGATAAAACAATTTAGCTCTTTAGGCTTGGTTTCCAGTTATAATTAGTGAACGAAAGCTTAAATCTTGATCCATTTGACTTATAGCTACTGGCTAATTTTGATTCTCCCCTCCCCATCTTCCAATTTTTGTTACGCTACATCTATGCGTGTAAGTCCTTGAAGTATCAAATTGCATTCCCAATAATTCTACCAAAATGGAAGTCGAAAGGATTCCCTAAAAGCACAACTCATCTAACACTACAGTCAATAACTTCTTTGTCACTTTCTTGGATTTCAGCTCTATGAGCACGCTAGCCATTTTTGCTGTCATCTTTTATTCATCAACCCAAGCTGCTTCTAACATCACAGCTCAAGCTGATTTCAGTGATATTCCAATTCAGAGTGCATCACCAACATCTTGCTCATTCGGCCAGCTTCTATGTCTACAGTTGCTACAGGAAAGGATGGGTGAAAAGACTCATTAAGGTATCTTCAATCTGCCAAAGGGACAAAGGGTACATCTACTTAATTATGACTCAATTGCCACAGAGCATCGGAAACTATATTATTTTTGTAGCTGTTAAAAACTTTGCCCTCCACATCTGTTATGCTAAAAATCTTAAATATCAGCTACGTCTACATTTTTGGTTCTATAGTTTAAACTCCTACTCATAAAACTGTACTTTGTGGCATTCTGACCTGCATATTTCTGGAATAATAAACATTTAACTCTCTTTCTGATTTTGAATCTTTCTCTCTCCTCTGTACAAATAACAGGAGCTTAGTTTTCTAACATACCCAATCCTCTTGTGCACATTAACATTCACTGATATGTTAATTGGTAATAGCATTATTTCATAAATCTCTGTTGGATAATCCGTTTTTTCAAGGATTGTCATTTCAGCATATATTTTAATTCTGCACTTTTCCAAGATGTTCAGTTCCCAAACTGATAGTTTCAAACCGAGGTACTTTTGGGAAAAGCAAAGATGGAAAGTTTTGGGATAAATATGCAGTATAAAAGAATTGGATTTCAGCCCATACCTATGAGAAATGACCTCGTGTACTTCTGCCTGATATTGCTACTGCAAGGGTGTTCAAATAATCCCTAATTTGGAAACCTGAGCAAACACAAATGTTAAACTGGTTTATAGAATGCTGTAGAATATCCAGCGCATTCTTGAATTTCACCAATAGCAAGTTGTCCTCATAAAAATAGACTTGGATTGCCATTGATGCACAAGTACTCATCCTTGCATTTTCTTGGCATAATAAATGTTTTTACATTTTATCCTCTAGGCTGGTGTTTCTCAACCATAGGAACTCTGAAATGTATTCTGGGAATTGAAGTCCACATATCTTAGAGTTCCTACAGTTGAGAAACGCTGTTCTAGGATGAGTGGAAGGAGAGAGAGAATGAGAAAGTGACTAATGTCAACTTGCAAAACTTTCAAGTTTCCATAAGCAGGAGGGGGGGGGGGCGAAGGAGAACTGATGGAGTTTGGAAACTTCACAACTAACGTTGTCAGTGTATCCAGCAGCCCTAGAATTTGCAAGTGGTCCCTGTCCAAAGGCTAACAAGGAATAACCCTGTTTAGTTTTCTAGGCAAGTCAAGGTCACTCAGATATCTCCATCTAGTATGCCTGAGATAAAAACACAGGAAAAAATTACACTGTAATCAGTAGGGAAAAAAATGATGAAAACACAGACTAGATAGGAAGAAAATAAAATGTGATCACTATGTCTAAAAGCCAAGTACTTTAGGACTTGTAAAAAAAAATAATAATAGGCATAACTATTATAACTGTGTAAAGAAGAAAATCACTTGTTTATGTCAAGCTGCCTAGAAGCTATCATCCATATATTTTCATTTAAGATAATAACTTGGATGTATCAGCACCTTTATATGCCAGTGATTTTTCAGAATCTGAAGGACTCGTTTTGCATTGTTGTTGTTGTTGTTGTTGTCACCCTGCTTAGCTTTGTGTTCTTTCTGGTTTTGCTACCAGCTGAATACATTCTGGCATAAGGACTCCTTGGGGACCAGCAATAACTACCTCCATAAACACACCAGAGAGACAGATTGGTTGCCAAGGCAATAGTTAGCAATGTCAACAGTCTTCCTTAACAGAAAAGGGCAGGATCATATGGCTTGGCAAGGTTTTTCACCAAACTGGGCTACAAGAAAGAAAAACATACCTAATTGTTGGAATCCAGTGGGCCTTTCACATCTGCATGCATGCTTTTAAAATCCTCGACTCTTCCCCGAGCATTTATCCAGCCTTGCCTGTATACAAGTAGCCACGACAGAGGATAAGGCAAAGTAGAAGCAGAGATGGCTGAGGACCCAATGCCATAAGGAAATTACAGCTTGCACCAGTGTATGTATACATGTTTTTGTTTGTGTTTGTTTTCCACTAGCTGGAACTTCATCCAAAGTTTCTGTGGAGCCCTGAAGTTTTTGCAGTGACCTTTAGAAGCCAGAAGTGAAGATCTGAGAAATCTATTACTGCAAATAAGTCAATTTGCTAGGTAAAATATAAGTGGGAATTTTCTTCCTTAAACACATTATAGTGAAAGGCAAATGGCTGTAAACAGAAAGGTGTGCTTTCTTTCCTTACTCTGAAATGATTTCTCAGATTGCCATTTAGAGGCCAATGCCTTCCTATGATGAGCCATGATGCAGTACACTTCGGTATTGATTGAGTGATGCGTGTGTGCAATTTTATTTTTTTAAAAAAACCCAAGGGAGCATATTTGAAGGCAGATAATAAAAAGCACAAAGCACCTGTAGTAGGAACCAGAAATGAAAATGAGTGTTTAGATCTTACTTAGCACTGCAAATCAGCCCAGCTGTTTAAAATAGTCAACTGAAGTAGCTAGATCTTGGAACCAGCTTGCAGCTTTGATGCACAAACACTTCCTTTTCTGTACTTATTTCTGAACAAGAAA
Organism: Thermophis baileyi; assembly: GCA_003457575.1. Lineage (NCBI taxonomy): Eukaryota > Metazoa > Chordata > Lepidosauria > Squamata > Dipsadidae > Thermophis > Thermophis baileyi. The sequence continues at coordinate 367,471 of QLTV01004081.1, read as the reverse complement.
CTACAGTATTTGCTACTTTTTTTAACTAGATGCAATAAATGGTATTTATTATTTCAATAGTCAGGAAGCAAGATATTCCAATGACCCTAATTGACTTTTTTTTCTATTCCTATTTTAATCTACTGTGTTGTGGAATGGAGTCTGGAGTCCCAGGCGGGAGGGGATGCTTCCCAGAGGGCAAAGAGGCAGGGGAACTTGGAACATCTGGTAGGTCAGAAGAGGGCTAAGATGGCCCCTCCCTAACAGTTTACAGAATATATCTATAGTTACGCAGATACAGTAGCTGTTTTAGTTTGGCAAGATTCTGTCTTTAGGCAAACAATAATAAATAAACTGCTCAGAAGTAATTCTATGTGTCATCCTTGTTTCTTGGTGCCTGCCAACTGGTCCTATTTATTGTAGTTTTAAAGCAGTTTAGAACATAGTAGTTGGGTTCACATATTTCACTACATTGTTATATGTTGTTGTTTAGTCCTGTGTCTAAACCCAGCCACTGCTGTCTATAAATCCTAGTTAATACTCAGCATAGTGTATATATCCAGCATGATTCAACAAATCATGGCTGAAAGAAACTTGAATTTTATCCCATGCTAGTAGAAAGTGTGAGATATGACATCCAACTGCCACCATTAATACTCAGAAGCATTTTTATGGCACAAGAGGACTGCAGTACATATCCATGTATGTGAAAATTGGATGTACCATTTAACAGAAAGCACTATTTGATGGAATGTGTCTAGGAATGTGTCTAGATCAGGGGTGTCAAACTCACATCATCACGGTGGCATCACGTGATGTATCGGGACTTCCCCCCCCTTCGCTAAACCGGGTGTGGGCGTGGCCAGCGCGTGACGCATCTGGCCCACGGGCCAGGAGTTTGACAGCCCTGATCTAGATGAATGGAATAAATAAACCTTCCTGCATTCTCTTTCTTCTGCAATTAACACCACACACAAAAAAGGGCAGAGGGATGCACTGGCAATCTATGACTAACTCACAAGCACAGGCAATACTTTTTTTCAGTTCAGGTGAAGGAGACTCAAGACAATGAGAATCTACTGATCTACCAAAGCAACCATCATTGGATGGAGTATGGAGGATCTCAAAGACAACAAGAGAAGAAAAGCCCCTTTGCATGCATGCACGCACAGACAAGTCTAAAGAGAAGAAGTTTTGGAGTTTTCAGTAGCTCCTCTCGTTCAGATCAGCACCAAGTAGCCACTGAAACAGGCTACAAATGATAAAGGGAGGACTAACATTAGCATCAGCAGGTAAATGTGCAAGTTATCACTTCATCGCACAAACTGTTCTGCTGCATGTTGTACAATTAGTGACAAAGGATGTGGCAATTTCTTTAGCTTTCATGCTTGTATGTCAGAGGTGAGTTCCTCCCGGTTCGGACCGGTTCGCTCGAACCGGTAGCAACCCACTGCTGATGTCATGGAGCCGGTTCGGTCGGTGCCGGTCTGTGGACACCGCCATCTTTTTGGGGGGGTTGGGTTTTTTGTTTTTGTTTTAAATGTTTTTTGGAATTTTTTTATTTATTTTTTCTTCTGCACATGCGCAGAAGCCAAGTTTCCGGCACTGCGCATGTGCGTGTGTGCAAAGCGTGTGCGCACCCATGAGGCATGGCCACGCGGTGCGGGAGGAAGCGAACCGGCAGCGAGGTAAGTTAGAACCCACCCCTGCTGTATGTTAATAAGCTTAGCAACAGAACTCGGTTGCCACTATGGGGAGTCTGCTTTGGAATAAAGGTGCCTTAATTAAAAATGGAACTTCCCAAAGTGGGGTGTCTTCTGTTTTGAATCACATCCATCCTGAATCCAGTCACAGGCCCCGAGCATTGTACCAATGCAATATCACAAAAGCACAGCAGCGATGCATTTCTCTCCTCCGTGTTGTTTTTAATTGCATCGTTTCTATTCTTAAAGACCATGATGAGCACTGAGGTTTTTCAAGGAAAGCATGAAAATTGGGGGGGGGGGATGCAGTTCTCCTAAGTTGAGAACTTCCGTTACTTCCCTTGCAACTTTTGCAGCTATACCAGAGTAGCACAGCCTCTACTCAGAATATAGACTCCTTTAACATCTAATGCTACTCAGGGTCAAAAGTCCATTGCCAAAAAGAAGCACCACCAAGAAGGGAATATCAGCCAATAAGGCCGTCTCATGACAGCTGTGCATATGCTTGGCCTCACAAATTAAGTTAGAGGGAATTACTGGCTGTGTGTACCCCTCCACAGCCTGTCTAGAGATATCAAACAGACAGTCTGAAAGGCAGGGAAAGGATAGCAGGATTGACCCAGAGTTTATCTCTTCTGAATCCTGTGTGTCTTGGTTTGGAGGCACTGGGGCCTCTCTGTTCTCCAGAGACTTCATACACAAGTTGTGAACAACTCAACTCTGAAGCAAATGTTTGTCAGTTTTGGAAAGGGGTTGCTATTAAGCTGGTGTGGAAAAACCAACTCTTAGCCAAGTTCCTACGACATCTAGAAAGCTATAAGCCGCTTCTTGCTCCCCAAATCGTATCTCTGGATATCATTTCCACTGATAGAACATATGTTGATAATGTGAACGCACATGGTATGGATACGCATTAGGCTGAGACCACACAGAGACAAAACAATGCAAACTTGTAACTTGGCCATTTCTCTCCCTATCTGAGACCAGCTCCATCAGCTGCCAACCCATTTGCTTTCTTCATAAACCAATGACCTTTCAAAGAGAAAAATCTTCCTTACTGCTATATTAAAAAGTAGAATACGAGACAGATGCTCGTCGCTACTTTGTCCTGCCTGTAAATGGGGTGTGAATAAACTCTTCATCTACTATTCTAAAATACAGAGTTCTCAGAAGCTGAGTTCTCCGTGCTTTTACTCAGCCAACCAACTCCACGCATACCCAGTGTTTTACATGAATAAGGACCCAATGGAGTTGAACAAGACCAATCTTAGGAGACTGTTTTTCTGCTCTTTAACTTTCCCGACCTCAGGCTTCAGACAGATAGTTTTGCAGAGCAAGCAGGTATTCCGAGCCTTTTCCCAAGGAACAAATCAATTTTAATTACCACGGAGCCTCTTCCCCAGTAAGTATCCACACTGTGTTGTGTTCCTTCCTTTTCTCACCCAGTAACTACTCCAAATTAAATGGCAAAGGGTATTGCAGTGGGGGCATTGTCATGCAAACGAAGAAAAACAGCTTCCTTCCCAATTTATTCATGCAACCAGAGACTGCATTGTTAAGCCAGAGAATATATTTTGCCATCTCAATGGTTCTGGAGGAAAGATAAGTAGCATTGTACAGGTTTTTCATTTGTAGGCTGGCAAATTGTGTTCTCTCTCTCTCTCTCTCACTGTTATACAAAATGGCCAGCTTGGTCAGCAAAGTCAGAATCTAATCATGAGTTCCTTACACATGCACACCTTATATTAATGATTTCATTCCTCTGTTTTAACCTGATTGTGTGGATGCCGGTTTTAAAGGGGCACCTTCCCAGTGCTTCAAAAATTGGGGAAACAGGGACTTGTTCTAAAGCACTTCTTGGAAGGTGGTTCCTTAGATACACCGAACCATAGTACTGTAGGAAGTTAGCACCCACCCCTCTCCTAGGAAAATGAGATATTTTAGGAAATATAAAAAGGGCAGAATATTTCCCTTAAAAGGGAGGCAGAAACTCAGCTATCCCACCTTTGTCAATGGGCCATTAAGGCCTGGGCCAGTCTATTCTACATAACAAAGATCTATCTCCTTCAGGCAGAGCCATAGTAGGAATTGCCCAAAGCCCTTTCATTTCATCATCACCCAGCAAGATTCAACCAAGCTTGGGTCTCAAAAGACAACCTACAAAGTTACCCTTGCATGTCCCCATGGGAGTCTGACAACCAATCAGAATACAAGCTCAAATTCAAAGCCCAACAGAGGGTATAAATCTCTCTCTCTCTCTCTCTCTCTCTCTCTCTCTCTCTCTCTCTCTCTCTCTCTCTCTCTCTCTCTCTCTCTCTCTCTCTCTCTCTCTCTCCCTCCCTCCCTCCCTCTCTCTCTCTCTCTCACACACACACACATGTGGTCCTGTCCACCATTAAACCATCTTTTCAAGCAGCCTCCATGTTTCCAGTACCTTTCTCCCCACTTGGAACTGAACCCAGATGGACCTTTCTTCCAACAGTACAAAGCTGTCCAAGCAACATAGTTTTGCCCTTTGCCCTTGATGTTGCTTTTATCTTGTCTCCAGTCAAATGGGAGACAAGGTTAAGATCTTTAGCTGCACAGAGGTGTTTTCCACCTTAAGCTGACAAGGTACTGAAAACCTGTTATGCTTTGCCATCTGCTATGTCAGAAATGAAGTCAGATGGTCAGTAGTGAATGGGGAAGTGCAGCACTGGACATTTCAGGTTGATGAGGTCACGGTTCCCTCTTCTTTAGTCCCCGGTTCTAGATCATCTGCTGCTATTCTGCTTCTATTACCTTAAAGCGTTAAGCAGAATTTCACAGATGTATCAGCTAGCAAGACTTTTAAACTCTATGACTCTTACCAGATGAGCACAAGGCTGAAATGGTGAACCAATCCATTTGTCGGGCACTGTATGTTGCTCACAATTATAAATGAGTTGTGATGACCCAGGGCAAGGCAACACAGTCGATAGTTCGAACTCCCCTTTATTGCTCAAACTTTCCCCCAAACGCTCCCATGTTTATGGCAAGTCCTGGAGCAAAGCGCTCACACACACCTCCAGTAGCCTCTGGCTGCGAGTAGTCCAGCAAAATGCTGTTAGCACAATGGCTTCAAGGCTAGACATCCAGTGAGGCAAAGGAACAAGGCAGTAATAAGGCAAGAAGTCCAGCAAACTCGACGTTGGCAATGGCACACAAAACTCCATGAATTCAGCGCTTGTTACCGACAAGCGCCCCTCCCCACAGCGTCTCCTTAAGTCTCAGTCCCCAGGTGTGCCTTGTGAAGAGAGGTGGGGCGCTCTCCTCCCGAGTCATTGGATTGGCCTGCGCTGCTCCCGCCTCCTCTCCACTCTCCATGCTCAGGGATCAGGAGGGGGCAGTCCTTGCTCATCGCCTAAGCTCCGTCACTCATCTGCCTGCCCTCTCTTCCCCCCTCTCTCGGTCATCCTGCCCCTGTTCTTCCCTGCTTGCAAGCCATCCCAAGCCTGAGGGACCCGGGGCTGCCTCGTCCTGCTCCTCCCTGCGTTCCTCCGAAGCCGAGGCCGCCCCCTCGACCTCCGTTGGCCCCAGCTCCGGCTCGTCCTCCTCCGTGGACTCAGGCTCCAAGGGGGCCATGACAGGAGTTGGACAGTTTATAAATATCTTCCCAACCAGACCCTGTAGGAATTGGGAAGTTACCATTTGTCGCCAATATGGTCCTTGACTTAAAACTACAACTGGGGACCAGAATTTCCTCTGCTAAGGAGGGTGGTTGCTAAATGAGTTGGACCTGATTTTACAATCTTGTTTGCTATGGTTGTTAAGCGAATCCTTGCAGTTAAGTGAATCACAAGGTTGTTAAGCAAATCCAGCTTTTCCCATTGACTTTGCTTTGTTAGAAGCCTACTGGAAAGATTACAAATGGTGAACACCTGTCCTCAGGCTGCTGCCACCATCACAAATACATGCCAGTTGCCAAGCACCTGAAGTTCGATTACATGGCTTTGGGAGTGCCACAACAGTTGTAAGTGTGAGGACCAGTTGTAACTCACTTTTTTTCAGTGCCATTGTAACTTCAACCACTCGCTAAACAAATGGTTGTAAGTTGAGGGGTAGCCATATGAAGACTGGAAAAATGGGAGAAAAATTCTTTAAAAAGTACTGCTTGCAATGCAGTTTCCTTCAAGTTTATTTGTTTTAACTTTTATTACACTCAGATTAGGTGTAGGAGAAGAAACAGAAAAAGAAGAGAAGAGAAGGACCAGGGGAGACATGATAGCAGTGTTCCAATATTTGAGGGGCTGCTACAGAGAGGAGGGGGTCAAACTATTTTCCAAAGCGCCTGAAGGCCAGACAAGGAATAATGGATGGAAGCTGATCAAGGAGAGATTCAACCTAGAAATAAGGAGAAATTTTCTGACAGTGAGAACAATCAACCAATGGAACAGAAGTTGCCTTCGGAAGTTGTGGGAGCTTCATCACTCGAAGCTTTCAAGAAGAGACTGGACTGCCATCTGTCAGAAATGGTGTAGGGTCTCCTGCTTGGGGGGGGCTGGACTAGATGACCTACAATGTCCCTTCCAACATTGTTAATCTGTTAAAGAAAGCCTAGAGACAATAGAGTTCTGATGATGACAGAGTTCCATAGAAAGACACACCCAGTCACTGTTGCTGATATGCCACATCTGCTGTACATATTTCCTGCTTCCTTGTACTGTTTAGGAAGGGAAAGATGGTTAAATCAATTGCTTGGTTTATTGACAAATCAAACACAATAGGAACAGGACAGGGATTGGCTAAGGTGGGGGAGAGCAGCATGTTTCATTAGGTTTTTACCAGCTGAAGAATGAATAGTGAGCATTTTAACTTAACATGGCAAATATCCTGCATTATAATATTGCATTCAATAGCATAGCAATGTCACATTAAAAAAAAAACAACCCAGCAAAACCTGCTAAATACTATTTGTGAACGTCCAATTCATTTATAATGAAATTGATGCTGCCTTAATGTGTTTTATTAATCCATGAGGGCAACTTCAGAATTATTTCTTACAGTGTTGTAAATGGCTTGTTTCTTCTATCTTTTGCTTTGTTAGCTATCCATCTATGGTTTTATGCTTTTTGTGGTTGTGAGTGGCAGACGTCAGCCACTCCATTTCTCCCCCTTTTGTCTGTGTGTATGTTTGTGCACTCACCAGAAGATGAACATTTCCAGTGAAATTATTTCTCTCGGCTATATATCTGTGCAAGAAACAGAGTCCCACTCTTCTGAAGAATAGAATTAGGAAGGAACTAAATATGTCACTGAGGCCATATTGCACCAGCAAAGAAAGCGAGAGAGAGAGAGAGAGAGAGAGAGAGAGAGAGAAAAGGAAGATTTGCAGGCTTATTGGCATCCCAAAGCCTGTAAATCACAGCTTCTGTATGAGATGCCATCATTTTAGCTGTTGCTCTGCAATGGCCTGATAGTTTAGAAATACAATACAAATTTTCTACTCATGCCATTCTGGGAAAACTGAATTCCAGAAACTGGAAGTAATAACCAGGGATGGTGATATGTCCTTCCTCAATAGTTGTATGTATATACAGTATGTATGTATTCGATTTCTATAGCCACCCATCTCAATTACTCTGGGTGGCTTACAATTCCAAAACTATAAAAACAAGCAAAACACTAAAATGCATTGTCTGTGGAGATTCCCATTCATCCAGGTCATGGTTGTCCCAAAAGTGCTTTTTCAAAAGACAACGGGACTTTGTTTTCCCTTAAAGACATTTTGCTTCTCATCCAAGAAGCTTCTTCCGTTCTGAACTCCAAAAAGCTTCTTCACTTCAGAACAGAAGAAGCTTCTTGGATGAGAAGCGAAACGTCTTCAAGAAAAAGCAAAGAAAGTCCAGTTGCTTTTTGAAAAAGCACCTTTGGGACAATAAAAAGCACTTTAAAAATAATAAAGGCATCCAAAATAAATGTACATAGCAGCTGAGATAGTTAGCCAGTTAACAGTAAAGCCAAGAAACAGGGCCCTTTAACACAGGGGTGTCAAACTCGTGGCCCGGAGACGTCACGCACTGGCCACACCCACCCCGGTTTAGCAAAGGGGGGGGGGAAGTCACAGTATGTCAAGTGACGATGATGTGACAACGCGAGCTTGACACCCCTGCTTTAACACATTCAGCATCTGAGGCACAGGAACACAGTCAAGTTTTTAAAGCCTTGCAAATGGCCAACAGGGTTAGAGCCATTCTAATTTCCAAGAGGAGGACATTCCACAGAGCAGGGGCTACTGCAGAAAAACCCCATCTTCTCTCCCCTCCAGCTGACACTCTGTGGCTGATGGGATCTGTAGCATGTCCAACCTGCTAGATCAAATGGAATGGATAGAGACTCAAGTAACCCGGTCCCAAGTCATGTAGGGCTTTAAAGGTGACAACCAGTACTTTGAATTACATCTAGAAACATACCAGTAGCCAATGTAGCTCATGCAGAATTGGAGTTAGGTGTGCTGTGTATCTGGCACCAATTACTACCCATGCAGCTGCATTCTGCACCAGCTGAAGCTTCTAAATGCTGTTCAGGGGCAGCCCTAGGTAGAGCAAGTTGCAGTAATCTAAACAAGACATTACAAGGAAGTGGGCGACGGTTCCGAAGACCTCCCAGTCCAGTAAAGGAAAACAGCCCCACACCATATATTATAACAAACACAAGCTGGAAGCCATGCTAAAAAGTGCTTAGTTAGGCCCCCTCATTATTCCTCCTTAATGCTAAAGCAAACAAATCAATAAATATAATCCCTTTTTATCCCTCTCCACAACACATGCTGTAAGAACAAATGAGACCTCTGAGATGTGAAGGTTTTGAGGGCCTACAGCTTGCCTATTTTCTACCATTTCTTTGATTGGTGACTTGAAGGCAAACAGACATCAAACTTTGTCAAACAGAGTACAGAATTGTGAGAAAACAGAACTGTGCTGTCTCATTGTGACTAAGGCCTTAATACAAGGTTGTCTGCGACATTTGGAAACAGAACGGTCACCCAAACAGACAACAGATGGTCATTAAGGAACTAAAGTTCAAGAAATCCCTGCATCAATAACTGTAATAAGAGAAGTAACAATACCATCGCATTGAGAACAAAAGCATGAACAGGGACACATCTGCAGTTTGCTGGATTTCAGAGAAGAAATTAATGAGAGTAGACCAAAAGGAAAGCTGTTCCATGCATTACAAAGCTTCTGCCTGCCCAGCTTTGCAGCCATTAGGAAGAAAAGAAAAGAAAAGAAAAAAATACCGTCTATTTTTATATATATATATATATATATAAAATAGACGGTATTTTTTTCTTCCCGATTGTACAAATTTAGTGTGTGGCAGAGAGGCTGAACAAACATGGGAGCACATGCAGTGACAGGGGTTATAAAGCTTCTATAAGAGCTGCACAGAATATTCTCCTGGCTTCTGTGTAAAATCCAGCAATTTTTCTCAGAGACACATAGAAGAATATTAACCCTCTCTGCTCTCATCCTATTCAATACCTACTGGTACCATATACTCAACTCAGCCTCATTTTCATAACCAAAGAAAGAAATGGAGCAGCTTTAAAATAAATTGGAAGGAAGGAACCACACATACACACACTCAGAAAGATGCAAGGAAGATAAGCTCTCAGCGCACTTTGAATTTTTCTTTTACCAAAGGGAAAATCCTGTGCTTAATGAGAATTGTGTTAACAAAAGACTTCTGTTTCGGTTCACTTTAAATAAACCTTGTTGACTCTTGCTTCAACTGACAAAGTCCTACAGGCTACAAATGACTCTCCGACACTTGGTGGAAAAGTAGGGAAGATCGTCACAAACTTCTTGAAAACTTTAGATGCTTTCAAGGAACCCCGATTTCTCTAGAGCATTGGTGAATATTGGTAGGCTAAAATAAATGGATTAGAAAAAAAAACATAAGATAAAATGTTCTCTTCCCTCTTACCTCAGAAACTGAGGTAAGTTACATCAAATCCCCAAAAGGACTTTCAAAAGACTTTTATGCAATTAGGGAGACTGTAAAATCCCAAGAATGGAACATTTAAATATCAAGACAGATGCAAGATTTAAATGATCTACACTTAGGCTTTGGAGAAATAGTTGCACCTCTGTTTATTTTCTAGAGCTGAAGTGAAAGAGCCTTCCAGGAAGGCTAAAGTCTTTTGGGTGTCCTCCTAGACTCACAGCTAAAATTAGAGCAACACTTGGCAGCTGTAGCTAGGGGGACCTTTGCACAGGTTCGCCTGGTGCACCAATTGCGACCCTACTTGGATCAAGAGGCTCTCCTCACAGTCACTCATGCCCTTGTCACCTCACGGTTAGATTATTGCAACGTGCTCTACATGGGGCTACCCTTGAACAGTGTTCGGAGACTACAGTTGGTCCAGAATGCGGCTGCGCGAGCTGTCATTGGTGCACCTAGGTACACCCATATTACACCTATACTCCGCGAGCTGCACTGGCTTCCTATTGGTCTCCGGGAACAATTCAAGGTGTTGGTTATTACCTTCAAAGCCCTACATGGCTCAGGGCCAGGTTATCTTCGAGACCGCCTCCTGCCACATAGCTCCCAGCGACCGGTAAGATCCCACAGGGTTGGGCTCCTCCAGGTCCCATCAGCTAACCAGTGCCGGCTGGCGGGCCCATGGGGGATGGCCTTCTCTGTGGCTGCCCCGGCCCTCTGGAACCAGTTACCTCCTGAGATCCGGACCACCCCCACCCTGCTGGCCTTCCGGAAAGCGGTGAAGACCTGGCTCTTCCGGCAGGCTTGGGGCCGTTGATCTCGCCTCTGCAATTTGGCGAGATCCGGCCATGAAAAGGTGTGTATGTGTTTTTAACTGTTTTTAATTGTTTTTTATTATGTATCTTTTTAATAAGCTTTCTATATTTTAATAAGTTTTTTATATTTGCTGTAAGCTGCCCAGAGTCCCTTGAGAGTTGGGCGGCATAGAAATGCAAATAAAAGTAAAAGTAAAAAAGTCTCCCCAGCAAGACAGAGTAGTAGTATATATTTGTATGTTCCTCCTATCAGAATTAGGGCTTTTAAGGAAACTAAAATCCAAAGCAACATTTACAATTCTTCCCTTTCCCTGATATCTCATCTGCATCTCTTAGCTAACACACCACCTCGTCTTTAGGGCCTCCATATTTACAGCCCAAACATCTCTAGGATTTTGATGGATAGGGTTGCATAGGTGAAGGTTTTCTTGAATCGTTTAGATGGACATCCAGGGAGAAATGATGAAACTAACACTCTGCAGAAAAGTCCATTTCATAAACCTAAAAAGAGTGCTATGATCTATTTTAAATCTTTACAAGCTCGCACGATTCTCCCTACTAAAAAAAAAAACGTTCTGCAAGAGATCACCAAAACTTACATGCCCACAGGAACACTCGGGATGGCACTAGTTGTACACATTAATATGCACTACATGTTCAGCTCCTATATTTAATCCCTCATGAGCAACCAGCATATATCTTGAACATTTATCAAATGTTCCATGCATGAAAGCGAAATGGGAATTAGGTAATAGCAAAGACGTAAGCTAATACAAACAGGGTAACAAGCATCCTGGGCTTTAAGTAAACCAAGAAATAGTTAACACTGAGGGGGGGGGAAGGAGGTAAGCTGGCTTCTTTACACACACAGCAAATACGAATCTTCTACGCTTTCCCCAAAGCACTCACTTCCAGCACTTACAATTATAAATCCCAGCATAAAGCACCCTGGGAAAGTAGAGCAGGCCAAGGTGTGTGTGTGTGTGTGTGTGTGTGTGTGTGTGTGTGTGTGTGTGTGTGTGTGTGTACGGAGGGGGAGAAAGGGGGAGAGAAAGAGAGAGAGAGAGAGAGAGAGAGAGAGAGAGAGAGAGTTTAAGTTCCAGTTTAAAAGTGAAAGTTAAAGAAGCAAAAGTTTCAAATTAGCTGGGATTTTAATTGAAATGACTTTGCCTTTTCTGACTTAAGGGATCAACCCAAAGATCTGGCACTTGTGCATATTTTTCTACAGCATGATACTCTTTTTAAACAGGTGTCATCCCTAAGCATTTCTTGACAGTGCCTGGAAAGATAATGTATGGAGGGTTTTACTTCCTTTCTCTTAATAGAATGCAAAGCTCCATTTTCAAAAGAATATGCTAACGTTTTAAGCTCTTTTTGTTACTAAAAATGATAATGCAGTCAACATAAGGGCCTTGTCATCCCCTTGAAGCATTCTTACATCTAAGTCTTATTCACTTTAACACAATAGCAATAGCAATAGCACTTAGACTTATATACCGCTTTACAGTGCTTTACAGCACTCTCTAAGCGGTTCACAGAGTCAAACATGCCTCACTGGAGGATAAACCTTAATGCCCGCCTGACTTGAGAAGTGAGGGGTTGGGAGCTGAGTAGAGTGGGTGGCTATGGAGAAAAGATGTAGGTTTCTAGTCTATTGGCTAAAAACAAAAAGAACGAAGAAAGCCAGCACTATAGCTAGATGAAGTCTCTTTGGAATTGGTGTTTGGATACAGAAGTTTTATGACAACACAAACACATTCACACCAATGCAACACAGTTTCATTCTGAATTATTACTATATTGTAGAACTGGAAGGAAAGGGAAGGGAAAGGGGAAAGGACTTTGTAGGAGGGTTTCCCCATGGTCACGTGATCAACATTGGCATGCTTGGCAACTAATTCATATTTATGATGGTTGCAGTATCCTGGAGTCACGTGATCAGCTTTCGCGAACTTCTGACAGGCAAAGTCAATGGGGAAGCCAGATTCATTTAACAACCATGTTACTAATTTAACAATGGCAGTGATTCACTTAACAAATGTAGCAAAAAAAGTCGTTAAATGGGGCAAAACTCACTTAACAACAGTCTCACTTAGCATCATAAATTTTGGGCTCAATTGTAGTCGTCAGTTGAGAACTGCCGTAATCCAAACATTTCCAGTAGCTTATTAAGACTTCTGAGATTTTGCAGAGAATCAGCCTACATGCCAGCTCAAATGAATGACTGGCATTCTCTTTAACTCAGGGGTCCCCAAACCTGGCAACTTTCTTGTGGACTTCAACACCCAGAATTGGAGAATTCTGGGAGTTGAAGTCCACAAGTCTTCAAGTTGCCAAGTTTGAAGACCTCTGCGATTGCTACGCACGGTATTTCTAGAAAGTTTTAAAATTCAAATGTTAGTGCTATAACATTTATTCCAGGTTTTCTTAAAGAGAGCACTGCTCTTTGGAAGATAAAGATATAAATGAAACAGAAAACAAAATTACTGTAATTGGAAACAGAAAGATTTTATATTGAACAAAAAGAAGAAAAAATTGAAGCAAGGGAGAAATTGGGGAAGATTTTAATAAAATAATTTTAATAAGTTGTAGTATTACTATTTGCAATGTAGCTGCTTTGGAAATGTCAAATCTGCTTTATGTGATAAATATTACTTCGCAAAACTTATGGGGGGAAAGCCAACTAAAACCTTGTATAGGTAATATTCAACTAATAATTGACTATATTTCTGAAAAATTCAGAGCTTTTTTTTTTCAACTACTAAATACAAAACAGTTCGTGATAATCGCCATGGTTACTTTTTAAAGTATCAGAAAGCAGCACAACAGTGTGGTTAAAATTCATGAAACACATTACTGGGTTGACCACAAGATTATAAATGGCTGCACTTTACAAAACAGAGATTCACAAAGTTGTCAGCACTTATGTTTAACAGACTAAAGTTTTGTCTCTAGGGGATTATAGCATAAAAATGGATACCCTGTAGGATTTATAAGTAAATTCAGTACAAAATGAAGATTGCCAGTGTTTGCGAGATTTAATGCAGATCAGATAAGCGTCTTAAAAACTCAGATATGCATACAAAGCATTTGAATTGATACCATGGGTCAGATATTTTTATGAATTTAAGAAAGTAATCTATCCTTCTCTCTCTCTCTCTCTCTCTCTCTCAGAGAAAGAGAGAAGTAGCCTATGACTTACAACAGTTCATTTAGTGTCTGTTCAAATTTACAAGGGTGCTGAAAAAAATGACTTATGTCCTTTTTTCACACTTATGACCATAGCAGCATCCCCATGGTCATGTGATCAAACTTCAGATGCTTGGCAACTAACTCATATTTATGACAGCTGCTGTGTCCTGGGGTCATGTGATCACCTTCTGCGACCTTCTGTCAATGGGGAAGCCAGATTCACTTAACAACCGGGTTAACTGACAGGGCTAGGAGAGCTAGAAAAAAGGAATGCAGGAAAAGAACGAAAGTTTCAAAAACCATCGGCCAAGAAGCAAGATTTGGCTACTAGACTGGGAATCCATTTCCCTGTTCTTGTTGCCACAGGGAGATTTCCAAACATTTTTCCTCACTGCAGCATTTTACCTGATACAGAAGATGTCAGGGCTACCATATCTGGGCTGCAAACATCCAGGCAACTCATAGATGGCAGCAAAGAGCAAAGGTAGCCTCACTATTTGAGATTCTTCAATCCTGTGAGTCAGCTCAGATGCACTTTTGTTGCACTTTAACTCCCTACCCTTTAGCCATAATAAGAGAGATCATGCAGGAGATCAGCAACATATGAAAAGCCACAGGTTTTCCATTTCTACTCTACATGCATTCAATATTTTTGCACTAGAGGTGGGTTCCTCCCGGTTCGGACCGATTCGCCTGAATCGGTAGCAACCTGCTGGTGACGTCACTGAGCCAGTTTGGTCAGTGCCGGTGCGTGGACGCCACCATCTTTTTTTTTTTTGAAATATAAATTAAAAATTTATTTATTAATTTATTTTTTTGAAAAATAAATTTAAAAAAAATTCCCCCCCAATTTTTTTTTCAAAAAAATTATGGGGGGGGGAGGAATTTTTTTTTTAATTTATTTTTTCTTCTACACATGCACAGAAGCCGAGTTTCCGGCACTGTGCATGCATCACCATCTTGTTTTCGGCTTTTTTTTTTTTGAATTTTTTTTATTTTTATTTTTCGGCACTGCACATGCGTGCGTGCGCGCGCCCACGAGGCGCACCCACATGGCGTGGGAGGAAGCAAACCGGCAGCGAGGTAAGTTAGAACCCACCCCTGTTTTGCACTCTACAGTACTGCAGTTTAACCACTGAGCCACCAGAGAGTTGAACAAATCCCATTCTAAAATCAAAATGAACAGGATCTTAAATCCTTAAACACGTCTAGCAAATTTGAGCTAGACTAATCTTCCTTCAAGAGGATTCATTTGGAAAAATGTGAGTCTTATCCGAAATGATGGGTATCTTTTCTAAGTACACTTTCCATAACTTCCCACCTTTGATCAGAATGATGGAGAACAACCTTGGTCCTCCAAAATTTGTTGCACTTTAATTCCCTACCCTTTAGCCGTAGTAACAGAGATCGTGCAGGAGATCAGCAACATATGAAAAGCCACAGGTTTTCCATTTCTGCTCTACATGCATTCAATATTTTTGCACCCTGAACATATGGATGAAGTTTAAAAATGAAGAGGCCGCTCCCGTGTGGCACAATCCCAACCCAAGTTAGGAAATGGGTGTTGAATTCTGTCCTAAGTGGTCCTACCAAACAAAGCCTAGAATTGCTTCTTAAATAAAATATGATCTTAGCTTTTCTTAAAATTCTGATAAGAGAAAACCAAATCATCTTTCTTGGGCTTTTCTTTGTTATTAGCCGGAACTGGCAAAGAAACTCTCTCTTCTATGGGCAAAGTTGATGAGATCTGGGACAAACGTCCTCAGATTCCCACTTAACCTGAAAAGACTATAGAGACAGTTCTTCTGGACAAATTATGTGTTCTGTTCAAGAAAATCTGATGAATAGATCTGATTTGGTGTCATAGCTTAACAGGGCTCCTTTGCTTGAACCAATTAAATCAGTACTTTCAAAGAAGACTGAAAACTTCTACCAGTGAACATTTTCTTTTTGTTACCCTCTGATATTAGAAAGCCCTCTTGGGTAATTGTACACCATATTTATTGTGTTCTGGGGACACAGAAAAAGAGACCCAGACATCTTAATCCTTGCAGCCTTCTGGTGCGTTAAACATTATAGTGGTTTCTAACTAGCTTTTTATGGCAGCTTTTACTTTCTGTTATGGCTTTTAAATGGTTTTCTTAGTCTTGCTTTATTGTATGTTTTTGTGCGGTGTTTTATAAAATGTTTTGATTTATGTTTTTAATTACTCTCTTTAAGCTTTTGATTGTAATTTTTAATTGTAAAACCCTTCCAATTTTCTTTTAATGGAAAGCAGCATAAAAATGTTTTTTTTTTCCCAAAACAAACCCGCAAACACAGGCTTACTCACTGTACATGCTGGCATATGTTGAAGCTAAAATCTATATATTTGGAAGGAAGAACAGGCTTCAAATTTGCTGGAGGTCCTTTGTTTCAGGTTTAAGAGACTTTCCCTGGAAACTAGACAAAAATCTTATCCCCCAAAAGATAATTTGTGCAGTTGTATTTCAAGACCATTTTTCCTTAGTTGCTTATCAACTTACAGACTTCCAAGATAGCTTACAACATAAAACCTGTACTTTGCTATCAATATATCAGTGAAATCAGTTTCACTGAATGTGAACACGGAATATAAATCAACTTACATTCTAACAAAAGCCATGTGTGTAATAAAAGTAGCATCTAACCGTAAAAGAGCATACAGGTAATTCTTGACTTACAGCCATTCATTTTGTGACTGTTCGAAGTTACAACGGCACTGAAAAAAGTGACTTATGGTCACTTTTCACACAATCGTTGCAGCATCCCCATAGTCACGTGATCAAAATTTGGACACTTAGCAACTAGCTCATATTTATGACGGTTGCAGTGTCCCGGGGTCATGTGATCACCTTTTGCGACCTTCTGACAAGCCAAGTCAAGGGGGAAGCCAGATTCACTTAACAACCGGGTTACTAACTTAACAACTGCAGTGATTCACTTAACAACGGTGGCAAGAAAGTTTATAAAATAGGGCAAGGCTCATTTAACAACTGTCTTGCTTAGCCAGAGAAATTTTGGGCTCAAAAAAATTTCAAAAGTCGAGAACTACCCATGTGTGTGTGTGTGTGTGTGTATGTGTGTGTATGTGTGTGTGTGTGTGTGTTGTGTGTGTGTGTGTGTGTGTGTTCTCGACTTAGTTCTCGACTTATGACCACACTTGAGCCCAAAATTATATGGGCAGGCAGGAGATTGCAAAGATCAGAGACTAGCAGTGAGAAGGTTCTTGAGCTATTAATAAACCTGAAAATAAGCCTCAACGTTTAAGCAGCTTCGTAAGGACATACACGGCTCATTAGTAAAACTGTGGTCATTTCTTAAGGCTTTAAAAGCTAAATCCTGCACTTGAGTAGTCTGGGAACATATCAGCAATCACTGTAGACAAGATGTAATACAGAAGTCTATCTAGTCCCCAGCCAGGACTTATTTGGGAGCATTTTACAAATTTGGTTTTCTTGTTATCCATTTCGTGTTGTGGCTTTCACTGCTTTCATACTTTATGAGCCTATTGTCAGAGTTTGCCACTTTTATTGTGCGCTGCCCAGAGGCCTGTGTTAACTGGGATAGCTTACAAATGATGTAAATAATCCAAATAATAAATAAATATTCCATCGATGCCAGGGGAAACTAAAACCATTCAATTATTGCATTTCTGGAAAACCCAACGGCGCAACCAGAACGAACATTGGCCGGAAACACAGCCTGTAGTCAATTCATCTGGAGATAACCTGCAAATATTTAATATATTTTTTTCTTTTAAACAAAATCTATAGTTCTCCCGCAATAAAATTGACTTTGATGCTGATTTAATATGAAACCCCTCACCAGGCCAGCTTTCTCCGTTGTTTAACTGCAGGGCCCAATGATCCAATTGTTTCTTTTTGCACACAAATTCTTGCAAACGCCTCTGCTTAGCAATCCATGCCCAGAGGGCACAGGGCTGGAAATGGAAACAGAAGTTCCCCCACCCCCCCCCAAGTGCCAAGCTGTCAGAGCCCACTGCGTTAGCCTCAGATCTGCCTTCTATCTCTCTGCTGCACTGAGACAAGCTTTTTGGATCTGGAAAACAAAAAGAGACATTTTCGCTCGCCACATGAGCAAGCTTGCACACTGTGTTTAAAAAGAAAAGTGTGGGTGGCGGAAAAACGGCTGAAATAAAAGTAAACAAAACAAAGCAGCTAATCAGAAGAATCCGTCTCTCACCAACTTGATTCGGAATAGAGGTTTCCACCTTGCCATAACATGTCCTGCTCCTAAGATCAACTCACTAAGGTAGTCCTCGTCTTACGACCACAATGGAGTCCGTTGTTCAGAATTTATTTCAGAATTTATTACAGTCATAGACCAGAGACCAGAACAAATAAAAACACTCAATAAATATACAATTAAAAATTCTAAAATAAAATAATAAATAACAGATAAAATCTATGATAAAATCCAGTCTGTCAATTATACATGGTTGTTAAGTGAGACAGCTGTTGAGTTTTGCCCCATTTTACAACCTTTCTTGCCACCGTTGTTAAGTGAATCACTGCAGTTATTAAGTGAGTAACACAGTTGTTAAGTGAATCTGGCTTCCCCATTGACTTTGCTTGTCAGAAGGTGGCAAAAGATGATCAAAGGACACCTTGGGACACAGCAGCTGTCAAAGATATGAGTCAGTTGCCAAGCATCAAAATTTTGATCACGTGACTATGAGGGATGCTGCAAAGGTTATGTGAGAAATGTCAGCATAGTGTCCGCAATAATCTGGGTCCTCATTTTACTGACCTCGGAATGATGGAAGGTTGAATCAACCTTGAGCCCCATCAGGATCGAACTCCAGGTTGTGGGCAGAGTTAGCCTACAGTACTGCAGTTTAACCACTGAGCCACCAAAGAGTTGAACAAATCCCATTCTAAAATCAAAATGAACAGGATCATAAATCCTTAAACACGTCTAGCAAATTTGAGCTAGACTAATCTTCCTTCGAGAGGATTCATTTGGAAAAATGTGAGTCTTATCCGAAATGATGGGTATCTTTTCTAAGTACACTTAGAAAAGTAGTTCAGGGTCCGACCCATAGGGGGGGGACACACGCTCGACCTGGTATTTCTCTCGGGGCAGTGGAGAGATGATCTGAATTTGAGGGGTATAGTGACATCTCCCTTGTCATGGTCAGATCATTTCCTGCTGAAGTTAGACTTTATGGCACCACTCCCACATCGCAGGGAGGTGGAACCGATTAGGTGGTTCCGCCCCAGATGCCTAATGGACCCGGAAGGGTTCCAGAAGGAGCTTGGGGAATTACCTGAATCCCTTGTTCACAATCCATCCGAGGCTCTAGTAGCCACCTGGAACAAGGCGGCGTCTGGGGCTCTAGATCGGATTGCGCCTTTGCAAACTCTACGTGGCAGTGGATCCCGGAGAGCTCCCTGGTTTACCGAAGAGCTCCGGGAGATGAAACACCACAAGAGACATCTAGAGCGACACTGGAGATCCAGTAAATCCAAATCTGACCAAACACTTCTAAGAGCCTTTATTAGGACATATTTAGTGGCGATACGGGTGGCAAAACACTTGCATTTTTCTGCTCTTATTGCATCTGCTGATGCACGCCCAGCCGCCCTGTTCAAGGTAACTTGTTCCCTCCTTAACATAGAGGGAAAGGAGGAACCTTTGCAGGGGAGAGCTGAGGAATTTGTACAGTATTTGGCGGATAAAGTCGCTCAGATTCGGATGGACCTGGACTCTGATTGGGCAATTCAAGATGAGATGACAGGGGCAGTTCTTAGTCCAATTATATGGGATGAATTTGAACTTGTGACTCCTGAGGAAATGGACAAGGCTATTGGAGCGATGAGCTGCTCCACTTGTTTACTGGACCTGTGCCCCTCCTGGCTGGTTTCTGCCAGCAGGGAGGTGACAAGAGGCTGGCTCCAGGCTGTAATCAACACCTCCTTGAGGGAGGGGTCCGTCCCGCAACTATTGAAGGTTGCGGTGGTGAGGCCCCTCCTCAAGAAGCCTTCCCTGGATCCAGCAGATTTAAAAAACTTTCATCCAGTCTCCAACCTTCCCTTTCTGGGGAAGGTTGTTGAGAAAGTGGTGGCGCTCCAACTACAACGGAAATTGGATGAAACGGATTA
>QLTV01004081.1:307091-326053 GCA_003457575.1 Thermophis baileyi | reverse complement strand
TAGATAGATAGATAGATAGATAGATAGATAGATAGATAGATAGATAGATAGATAGATAGATAGATAGATAGATAGATAGATAGATAGATAGATAGATAGATAGATAGATAGATAGATAGACGAGGTCATGGGTGTATTCACAGGGAAAAGAAACAGATGGGAAATATTGTCTATTCCTAACCAAGAAGGACACTGCAGAATTTATTTGCTATGACTTAAAATGTATATGCAGCATCTCTTCTTAGTAGTTCAACGGAAACATGTTTTGATTTCTGGATTAGCTAAATCTGCAATGTAAGAAACTTTAAAACCACAATTCCTTTTACCACAAGGTTTCTATGAAGACTTTGCAGATACAGGTAAAATCTCAGCTATCTGTTTGCTCAAGAAGCGAAGTTAAAAAAAAAAAAACATTGAGCAGGCATGAAAATTGCATGGACTTAGGATTCTTATAACTTGCTGAGAAATACAGAAACTTACGCTGTCAAATCCTTTTTTAGGCCTACGTATCGGGAAGGACATGTCTTTGAGACATGGAACTTTGGGTCTTATCCCCAACTTTAGTTATGGAGTCATAAAGAGGAAGTTCCAGGGTACCCTTTGAAACCCCACCTTTCTTCAATTTAAAGCCTGGTCCCATAACTTTTTCTTTGGCTATTATAACAGTAGCAAAAGAAACCAGAAAGAAAGCTTACTTCTCTATGTTTCATGTCTTCCTCATGCTATGTTGCTGACATATTTTTTTCTCTAATTCTGTTGGGCACAATAATCATTTTATTTAACATAAGGGGAGGAAACCATATACGCAACCCCTGAAGTAGAATAACTGTGGTGGTAAAGATGTGGGAACAGCTGGAAGGAACAAAAAATAGCTATCATATGAAAACCTAGCCATACTGTGTTGTTCTGCCAGTACATAAAGGTGAATCTACAGACCAAAAGAGGAAAAAATTGTATCACTGATGTGATGTGAACACAATTAATATATATGAATCCGCTCTTTTCTCACGTCATGTTTTGCTTGGAACAGAGCTGAATATGATCAACATAAACTGTTTTTTCAAAAAAAAAAATAAAAAAAAAATCAAGCATTAATCCCGCAAGGCAACAGGAAGCTAGTTGGGCAAAGCAAATAGAGAAGAGAGCTTCTTATGTCGTTCCAGCAACCAGTCGCTTGGAAGAGCAGATTATTAAACCTCAGATGTCAGAGCCCTGCTCAAGAGTTAGCAATGATGGACTTGAAGTGTTCTTACCTGTTAAGAGTGCTTTACACCTGAGAGAACTGTAACTCACAAGGAACTCTGTTTCTTTCTCTTTTAAATGTATTTTATTCAGTGTGTTAAAGAAAGGGAAGCAAACAAAAATAAGAAAGAAAGGGATCAAAAAGTAGACTTTTGCAAGTAAATGAAAAGGGAATTCACAATTATCATAGACATTTTAAAAAAAAAAAAACCTAGTGTTTCGTTGATTCATAGTAAATAACTGGAAGAGGAATTCACTTTCTTCAGTGGAGCTTTTGTTGAGACTTTGCTTGAATTTGTACCTTCTCCTATGTTATTTAGGGTTGGGGTGATTGGAAGCAAATCTCTAATCTAATGAAGTCTGTAAAAAGGAAACTCTCTTGTTCAAGTTCAGAGTTTCATTTCTGGTGCACCTTGTCTTTCACTTCAGAAAGCTCTAGTAGTTTTCCTAGAACAAGAAGGTCATCCATGAAGGCCATGGCAAGTTGCCTTACATTCTATTCCAATTCAGAAATCATAGCTATGAGGTCCAGGTTAGAGAAAAATACGTGAGTTTTTATTATTGTTCCCTATTTATTCATATAACAACCAAGTTTCACAATCCTGTTTTTCAAGCAATTGTTACAAGAAAAAACAGCCACATTACTAAAGTCTCACGCCATGAGGAAGAAAGAAACTCAATTTTGATACCATTCCAAAATCCTCTATCCTCAAGATTTTTCTAGAACCTGCAAATAAAGGCATATGGCAGAGCTGGCAAAATGTCCACTGAATGGGACAGATGTTTTTCTCACCTTGCTGTCAATTTAGTTAACAACCTCCCATTTAGAAGAGCCAAGGTGGCGCAGTGGTTAGAGTGCAGTACTGCGGGCTACTTCAGCTGACTGCTAGCTGCAGTTCGGCGGTTCAAATCTCACCGGCTCAAGGTTGACTCAGCCTTCCATCCTTCCGAGGTGGGTAAAATGAGGACCCAGATTGTTGGGGGCCAATATGCTGACTCTGTGAACCACTTAGGGAGGGCTGTAAAGCACTGTAAAGCGGTATATAAGTCTAAGTGCTATTGCTATATATTGGAACTGATCGGCCAGGAAAACGACTGAGTTATAATCACTGTGGATTCCCATACAATCATCTATTGTTAAATGGATGGCAATCGACTGGACAACTGAGAATTATGTCAGGACAGGCGGGCTGGTCTGACCTTCTCAGCTTCTGGACACATTCCATATTCCCAAGAGAGATGATTCTTGAGAATTTTTTAAAAAAGAAAATTTATATTGATGAAATGGTACGTTCAAACTGGTTGGATCTGATTTTGTCTGTTGGGAACTCCCATCGTAGCTCCTGGACAACAGAGAGTATATTATGAATGCCAGAAGGAAAGTGGAGATCAATCAATATGAACTTCCCTGAGTTTTCTAATTTCTTTTCTTTCCTGCTGTTTTCTGCTTTTCTGACAACCATGCTTTTTCAGTTTTAAAAGATCCCACTGAGGAATGCTAGATGAAAGATACTGAAGCTTTTGTGATTTCTTGTTCCTCAAACAAAAAATGTCAATATTTACCATGAACATGGATGATTGTCGTGCACAAACAACAGGTTCATACAATGGTATTCATGTTCCTTATGGCCTAAAATGTATGAATAAGACACTTTGGTAGGGACACAAAATACACTTCTGACTGTGTGTAATGGGCTGTGCAAGTAGGAAGATCTGGAGCATAGACAATGGCCAGACAAGAAACACCTCACAAGAGACCTTCCCTAGATTTCTCTGGAAAGTAAAGGCAAGGGAGGGGAGAAACGATTTCAGACTTGTAAGATTCTGCTATTGTAACCTTACAATAAAGATAGTGCTAGTATTGATGGTTTTGGTATTCTGTCTGGATGACTTCAAAGTACTGAAAATGAGAGTAACAAGAACCTGCTATCCCAGTTGCAGAGGACCACATATAGTTTGTATACTGGGTTGTTTATGGCCAGAAGGACTTTGCACTCACATTGAACCAAAGTAGCCCAATATGGTACATTTTCTTAGCCACCATCCTAGACTAGATTGTAACGGAGAGTTAGGTATTGGTTTTAGATCTGGCCACCAATATGCATGCCTGCATGTGTGTGTGTTTGCATGCATGTATGCAAGTTCTCATATTGGTCACAACACCCAAAGTCAGGTCATTCTCAGGTCATTGAGCGATCAACAGATGTTTCTTTGAGATTATGAGATGGGAGATGACATACAAATCCCTACCAAGGTTAGTATTTTTCACCGCAGTTGAAATATTGAGGCTCACAGAGAAGCAGCCCCTGGCAAACAGATAGGAATTACTTAAGCTCTTCTCAGTATCAGCTGTGGAGCAGTGGTGGTTCAATGGTTGGAAAGTACACTCTGCCCGCTGCCAGGAGTTCAATCCTGACCAGCTCAAGGTTGACTCAGACTTCTATCCTTCCAAGGTCGGTAAAATGAGGAGCCAGATTGTTGGAGGCCATATGCTGACTCTGTAAACTGCTTAGAGAGGGCTGTAAGATGCTATGAAGCAGTATATGAATCTACGTACTAAGTGGTGTTGCTATATTATCATGAAACTCTTCTGCATTAAACTATGATCCAGGCTGATTTTGGTACCTGTTTGTGTTAAATAATACTGTGGCCTCAGTTATTTCAGTAATCTGTTCTTCAGCTTGCTCTTCTGAGGAAGGGAACAACAGGAAGAAAAGGAAAATCTATCCCCTTCCCATTCTCAGAGAAGACTTAATCCAAGGATGAAGCAAAACCACTGACTATCAGACCCAAGTTCTACTCTTCTGATGTTCCTCAAGTCAAATATTAACTTGACAGTCCTTACAATCCCTCACAAATGCAAACAGGCAACAAAAGTTCCTTTGAGGATTCATGTGGGATCAACTGCAGAAAACATTGACTAACACTTAACCCAAAATACCAAACTCAAATTACCTAAATATAGGGCAAAGATGCAGTTGGAATCCCCAAACGCATCTTCCCTCTCTTCAACTCACTGCTTTTTTTTTCCTGCTTCAGAGAGAGTTCAGTTCAAAGAGAAGCAAATGGATGACGTTAGAACATTTCTCAAACACAGATATATTCCTTTGCTCAGTTCTCTCTTTTAGGGCTTTGTATAGTTCAAAACATTTTAGAGCTATTTTTAA
The DNA here is from genome assembly GCA_003457575.1 of Thermophis baileyi. NCBI lineage: Eukaryota > Metazoa > Chordata > Lepidosauria > Squamata > Dipsadidae > Thermophis > Thermophis baileyi. Next base: position 321,644 of record QLTV01004081.1, on the reverse strand, counting down.
AAGAGGATGTCACTATCTTCTTTGCTGCTTGACTGAATGGTTGCAAAGTTCCCCTTAAGATTTTCTTCAGATTTACACAATTTTTTGGAAGCTCTAAGGTTTTGGAGTTTTTTGCCATGAGTACATGTCTTTCTTTAGCAGAGCTGAAGGAAGGAGTCTTAGTAGGGGTGGGTTCTAACTTACCTCACTGCCAGTTCACTTCGTCCTGCTCCGCGTGGATGCGCGCATGCGCAGGGTGAAAATTTGCAAAAAATTCCAAAAAAAAAAAAAAGAAGAAGAAGAAGAAGAAGCCAAAAACAAGATGGCGGTGCATGCGCAATGCCGGGGACTCAGCTTCTGCGCATGCGCAGAAGAAAAAAAATAGTAAAAAATTCAAAAAAAAAATTTTTTAAAAGATGGCGGCGTCCACGGACCGGCACCAACAGAACTGGATCCGTGACATCACCAGCGGTTTGCTACTGGTTCTATAGAACCGATGTGAACCGGGAGGAACCCACCTCTGAGTCTTAGGTATGATGGTTGGATCTTTCCAAACTGGAAAAGGCCCAGATTATCCTGAGTAAGTAGCCTTCTCTTCCTTTAAAAAAAATATTGTAAAGGAGTCCATCTGTAAGGACAGCAATCTTCTCTCTCAAATTCGCAACACTTATTCGCTGCCATACATTCTCAACTTGTGACTCAGAGCATCCAAATGAAAATTCCACAACTTTGAATACATGTAACAATTCCACCTAATAATCACCTGGCTAGAAAATTAAAATTCAAACTCCAGTAATGAATAAATGCATTACAAAACCCAGCAAATTAATGAATTCTCCCTGAATCTATAATAGATAGATCTTTGTTCAGCCACAGTCTCGTGATATAAATTGTAGCTTTTTAGGTCAGGCTGTCAAAAGCACAATATATATCATTCGTGAGTAAATGCGGAATTCAAAAGCACATATAATAATATAATTAAGATAGCTTGACAAGAATGTATTTTAAAAAGTGTAAAATACCTGCTATATAATAGCTTCATAAAGTCTGTCAGATTTACTTCTGCTGTGAAGAAATTTAAAATATTTTACTCTAATGCAATGCAAATTAAACCAAGGATATTCACATAACACAACCCCTTTAAGCTGTGGGAGGAGGGAACAGAAGAACTGAGCAAAAATGAATAAAGAGTCAAGTACATGCTAAATAAGATATTAAACTTTCCAGGTGAGTAGTTTGATAGATCAAACAAAAAGGTTGCCAAGGGAGTTAGGACTGTTTATTAAATACACGATTCCGAACACATTACTTTTCAGAATGCTGCAGAAAAATAGCAATCTTATAGTGTTTTATTATGTATTAGAGCAGCATCTATCTGTTCTCTCACACACACATTGGAAAAACTCTGGATACAGTACTTAAACAAGAGCAATTTTTATGACCAATGCAATGTTTTACAAGGTAGTAAAAAACGGTTAAGGGGTGGCTGGATGAAGCTAAGACCAACAAAGGAAAAAAAAAAAAGGAAGCATAACTTGCAAAAAAAAAATGGACACAGACACATGGCAGTACCTCTCTGGCATTTGGAATAGATCTAATTCAAACCTGATAGGAATAGATCTCATTCCAGACCTGATAATCAGATGTTAACTTGATTTCTGCAATTAGTGCAGACTAACCATGGGCCGCCAGCTAGGTAGTTTGCTCCATTAAGTTTAAGGCCATTTCCCTATTAGTGATTTATGATGTCTTCTAATATCATCCAACCGTTGTTGTGCTGAGATAACAGTAATAAGGACAGTCTCTATATCACCAAAACAAGGGCTGGTTGAAGCTAATTAGATACTATAAATCACTGGTGAGGAATTGGCCTTAGGATGCCTTTAGAAAGCAGCGGGCAAACATTTTTCAGTCAAGGGCAACTTTCCAGCAAAAGTGGCATGTTGGAGGGTGGATGGTGTTCAAGGCTGAAGGGTGGTCAAGAATCAGAAGTGAGTGGCAGTGTCCATTCTCTCTTTCTTAAGTACAAGGCTGCAGCTCTTAGCAGAGGTCCTACCTTAAGACAGCTTCTCATTTTGTATTCCAATTTATATTCATGATGCCGTTAGGAAGAGCAAGAAAAAATAATATTCCATGCCATTTCTCTTATTTCAAATCTGATTATTACTCAAAAGGACCCATGTTAGTAGCTGAATCACAGTTTCTTCCTTATTTATTATCTATCATTAATATTTGTGATCTTTATGTCAGCTATATGTACATTAATATTTAAAGATCTGCTTGCTTTGACTTATAGCAGTATTTGCAAATAAAGTACACTAGCAACCTGTTGCAACAACTGAGCTAAAGAGGCAAGGAACAATTTCCGTGTTTCAGTAAAAATAAATACATTAGGGAGATTAGTATTGTTACTGTAGGACTGTGATAGCTAACCTATGGCACGCGTTCCAGAGGTGGCACGCAGAGCCCTCTGATGGCACGCGCTCCGTCACCCCAGGTCAGATCTCTGTGGCGTTTCTTTCGTGAGCTTCTGTTTCCCTGCAAATGATGAAACAGAAGCTCACGAAAGAAAAAGATCTTACCTCTTGCCGCGCTGCCGGTGTTGGGATGCCCCGCCTCCCACCGGCAGATGGTCTTCGGGTCTCTGCTGTGCAGAGACCTTTCAGTTTGGGCATGCGCATGCATGCAGTTTGGGCACTCGGTGTCTAAAAGGTTTGCCATCACTGCTGTAGGAGATATACCAGGCAGAGCCTGAAGGTAGGGTCAAATGTGTCATCAGTTTGGAATCCTTATGCAGCCACAAAAGACCTAAGTCAAAACTCCCCATGAATTTCATTGTCTTTTATCTAGCATCAATTTGACATGACTATTAGTAGATCTGATCCTTGTGTATAGGTAGCATGTAATAAACTTTAAACTTAGTACTTTGAATTCAACTTCCGTTCCTGGTTATTTGAACCCCCATATTACAACACTAGGTAAAGATAAAATAAATGGTTTTCTATGAAGATTAGTTAATATCAACTGTAGCTAAAATGAAATTTCAACTGTGCATTTAGACCAGTGATGGCGAACCTTTTTTTGCTCGGGTGCCAAAAGGGCGCGCGCACGCGCCCGTGCCCACACCCATAATGCAATGCCCTCCCCCCATGCATGCGCACACAACACCCCCCCCGCGCTGCTGCCCCTGTGCATGCACGCAGGCCTCACTGAAGCCTCCGGACTTCCGGTAGGCCCGTTGAGCCGTTTTTCGCCCTCCCCAGGCTCCAGGAAAGCCTCTGGAGCCTGTGGATGGTGAAAAACGGCTCCAGGAAAGCCTCCTGAAGCCTGGGGAGGGCAAAAAATGGCCCAACGGGCCTATTGGAAGTTTGTTTCCAAACTTCCGGTAGGCACATTGGGTCCGTTTTTCACCATCCACAGGCTCCAGAGGCTTTCCTGAAACCTGGGGAGGACGAAAACAGCTTTCCCCGCCCTCCGGAAGGCCAAAAATCAGCTGGCCAGTGCGCTGGAGCTGACATAGGGCAACGCCTCGCGTGCCCTCATATATGGCTCCGCGTGCCACCTTCTGGCACGAGTGCCATAGGTTCGCCATTACGTATTTAGACTATACAAGCCTACATCAGAAATGGCTGCCAGAAATGCTTCATCTCCACCATCTGTTTGATTGGTTATGTTTGACATATGACATACAAAAATTGAGAAGAAATGCTCTAAAGGGAGAAATATTTAATGCTTGCATGAAATATCTCACAACGTATTTAACACAACAGGAGGAAGGTTTTATTCCCCCACTCCCTTCTGCTGAATATCAGCAGAGGAGATGACACATTCATCCCCCTAAGTACTGAAAACACTATGAGGTGTGTTTGAGTCAACAAGTAACAAAGGCAACCATAATCCAGCAAGATGACGAGAGAGAACATTTCCCTGAAAAAGTGCTACATCGAAACAATAGAAGTGTTCAATTTTCTAATCTTGCTTATGGAAAGTGGGAGGACATTTTCTATTCATCCACAAAGAAAGCTCTGTACACTTGCAGAACTGGTCACAACAAAGTAATGCATCACCAGGAACTGGTCCAGTTTACGTTGTGGCATGTGTTGTATATGTATGCATTCTTTGGAATGAAAGCCAGCAGACTTCAAGATGCTTATCAAATTAAGGAAAGGAAAAGTGGTTGGAGACTAGAGAGTGGAGATTATCAACTCATAAAGGGCTTCCTTGAATTATTTTATTCAGTTATTTAATTATTGGGATAGGCAAGGTGGTTTCACTGCTTGAACCCAACTAGGATTGGTTATTGGACAGCGTCACACATTATAATTGTAGACTAAAATGTATTTATTAGAAAAAATAGATAGGGATTTTGGGGTGGATTTTTTTTAATCTAAAATGAATGAATTTAGAATTTGAAAAACAAAAAGCTAAGTTAAAACTGAAATGAACACATTTGATCCTTTGAAAGTAGGAGCTTCTATGAGCTAAGCTTGTTTCTGTAACTCTTTCTTCTTCTTCTTTTTAAAAAAATGCTTTTTATTGAAAGTTTTCCACGTTTAAAAACATAATTTCACTAATACAGCTTTCCGATATAGGGATTTTTTCTTAATTCTACATTTTCCATATTGAGGCCTATTGTTTTTTATATAAACATTCTTATATCTATCTGCTCCTTTATACATTTTATACATTAATTTACATCCATTTACACTCTAAAGCTACATTTACTCCCTTTTATTACATCGTCCTACATTAAACATTAATTTTACTTTTCTTTTCAAGCCAATCATACCATCTAGTCCATATTTTATAATACATTGTTTCCTCTCTCTCTCTCTCTCAATTCCATCGTTAGTTTGTTCATCTCTGCGCATTCTAGGGGGGATCTTCTCTTTCTTCCAATTTTGGGCGAATGTGATTCTCGCTGCTGTAATTATATGCTGTATGATATAGTAATTTTTTTTTCTGGTATTTTATTTTATTATTCCCAATAGAAATAACTCTGGTCTCATCTCAATTTTCTGCTCCGTTATTTCCTCAATCCATTTTTTTTTATTTTTTCCCAATATTTTTTTGCTCTGGGACATGTCCACCACATGTGGTAGAACGTCCCTTGTATGTGATTACATTTCCAACAATTGGGTGATGTAGTTGGATACATTTTGGCCAATCTCGCTGGTGGTAAATGCCATCTATAGAACATTTTATATATGTTCTCCTTATATGTGGCCAACATTGTACATTTATAATTTTTTCCCCAAATTTGTTCCCAATACTCTAATTCAATATTATACCCGAAATTTTTGGCCCACGCTATCATTGTTTCTTTCACCGTTTCCTCCTCCATTTTGAATTTTAGCAAGCAATTATATGTCTTGGTAATCATTTTTTTGTCTGTACCTGTTCTAAACCTCCTTCAGATCACAAATGTTTCCATTGTAATCCATCCAATTTGATACCCACAACTAGTTTCTGCATTTGATCAATGGCAGCTTGGAAATATATTATTTACATTCAGAATGCTTTTCCTTCCCAATATTCCTTTTAAACCAGTTTTATTTTTTTTCTCTCTCTCCTTGTTTTCAGTCTTTATCGGCAATCCATCCTCATTAAGCTCAACCTGTTTGTCTTCATAATGTGTACATCCCAATTACAAAGAAAAGGTTTGTATCAATATAATAAAAATGTTCCATGGAACATCAAAAAGAAAGGCATAATCATGGCTGGCACTGTTAATTAGGAAAAAAGAAGGGGCAATGCCTTCCTATCTATACAATATCTGCACTGTTCATTCATTGGTTATTTTCAAAGAGAAAATCAAATTAAGAGTGCTAGGTTGAATGGCCTCCACCTCTCATGGCAAACATCATTAATTTAAAGGTGATTTGACTATTTGTTTAAGTTTTTCTGCAGCCTGAATGGTGTAACAATTATTTTTTAAAAAAATATCTGTGAAAGAAACCACGTGCCATTTACTTACTGATTGGATTTGAAGAACTTATTAAGTCTATCATTATTATTTTCATGTTATTTGCTTGCTTCTTGTTTTTGGTTGCCTTTTTCATGTGGGATTGTTTTGAAGTAGTGGTTGTATTATAATTTGAAAATTAAGTACGTAAGCTAGTATTATAAATGCAAAATTGCAAGCTAGAAGAATATTGGTTAGGGCTGGGAATCTGAGATATTAACATTTTATAATTCCTGGGAGTCATTTTAATGGTACAAGAGTTTACAATATTGGATTATAAACCAAACCTAAGTGGAATTGAGGTAAACATTGCAGAAAACATACAGAATGTCCCAATTTCTATTGCCCAAATTTCACAAGAATCACACTATATAGAATAAACATATGTTTAGACAAACTACTAGAAATGGGCATGAAAAGGGAAATGTTTTGTTTAAAAATCAGAAGCAAACATGTACTGTAGGAACGGATAAGTTGGCTATGGCCTGTGAAAACAAAACTAGAGAGAAAGCTTGAGTACTTTGTTCTGATCTCGAAGCAAAACCCTTTCGAAAGAGAAAAAAAACCCACTTTTTCTGTTCAGCCTGGAACACTTCAAACAGCCCGTTTCAAAGCAGAATGGCCCATTTCAAATCTATCCTCTATGACCACAATGCTTAAAATACCATCCCTTGAAGAAGTAATGTTTTGTTTCAACCTTGAAATGAACTTTCAGAATATATGGGTTTTATTTCAAGCTTGGAACACTTGAAATGACAATTTTCAGCTTAGAATGTTTTACACGCTCACCTTTATAGAGTATATATTTGCCTTTCCAAGCTTAAGGCCGTCTAGAAGTGTTTTGAGTTTTTCTTTCTGAATTCCCAGTGTGGATGTTGGGTGGCCACGCTGATGGAGAAACTCTGTAAAATGTAATACCACTTCTCCGGAGGGCACAGACTGTTCTTCAAAAGGCTGCAGGAGTTAATTTAAAGTATTTGCCACTTACAAATTGACTTTTTGTGGCTTCGTTTTAAATTAAGAAATACTAGATATTGTGGGGAGGGGTTTATAGAGCTCCTATTATTGATTGCAAGTTATTGCTTTAAAAATGCAAATTCATGGGAAAAGCAGATATTCAATAAGCCTTAATGAGGGAGGTAATCTACCTCTTGGACAAGACTTTTTTTTTTAAGTGTTACTAAGAGGAATTGAGAAAAAGCAAGGAAAAACAGAGATTTATAGAGAACCAATGGAAAACTCTGGAAATTGAATGTAAGGTTTTATATTCTGCATTTTACCCAATACATCTATTCCCCCTTTTTCTTACGGAAGTGGAACATATGGATACTAGATTTAGAGACATATACAGGTGGGAGTAGAATGGGAAAGGAAGGTGACTGAGACAGCTTGTAAGGCTGTTTCCATTTCTCACGGAAAAAAAGAAGAAATTTAAAGCAATCTCCTTAGTTAAGAAAAAAAATGAAAAATAAAATAAAATCAATAGCTTGATGGGAGAGAAGATGAAAAATGTACTTTGGACATTTTCTAAATTCTCACAAAATAATTCAATAATCTTTCACAGTAATGCACATTTCAATGTAAATGTCTGGCAAGGGAAAATGTTTAAGAAGACTTTCATAGCGGTGCGGGGATGAGTAAAAAATATAAACCCAAATCCTTTCTTTCCAGCAATTGCGAAATAGTTTGTTGAGCGCTAGGGAAGAGATAGACATGAGGAATTCCTAAATAGTCAATGTTTAATGTTCAGTGGCTTCTTTAAGATATGTGTGCAGCAGCTGCCAAAAAATCCAACACAGTTGTAGGCTGCATAAACAGAGGGATAGAATCAATATCAGGTGAAGTGTTAATACCACTTTATAAGGCCTTGGTAAGGCCACACTTGGAATACTGCATTCAGTTTTTGTAGCCACGATGTAAAAAAGATGTTGAGACTCTAGAAAGAATGCAGAGAAGAGCAACAAAGATGATTAGGTGACTGGAGGCTAAAACATATAAAGAACAGTTGCAGGAACTGGGTATGTCTAGTTTAATGAAAAGAAGGACTAGGGGAGACATGATAGCAGGGTTCCAATATCTCAGGGGATGCCACAAAGAAGAGGGAGTCAAGCTATTATCCAAAGCACCTGAAGGCAGGACAAGAAGCAATGGATGGAAACTAACCAAGGAGAGAAGCAACCTAGAACTAAGGAGAAATTTCCTGACAGTGAGAACAATTAATCAGTGTAACAGCTTGCCTTCAGAAGTTGTTGGTGCTCCAACACTGGAGGTTTTTAAGAAGATGTTGGATAACCATTTGTCTGAAATGGTGTAGGGTTTCCTGCTTAAGCAGGGGGTTGGACTAGAAGACCTCCAAGGTCCCTTCCAACTCTGTTATTTTATTCTATTCTATATACTGCAACACCAGCAAAGGAAGAGGCAAAGTTCATAAACTAAGTTTGTAATAATACCTGGGATAGGAAGATGCTTACAGTAGCCTTTTATTTTTCCCCTTAATGATTAGAACTAATAGAACAGCCTTAAAATTGCTATTTGCTGTTGCATTATTGCAGGTTAAATGAGAGTTACTTATTATAGGTAGTCCTTGACTTACAACAGTTGGTTTAATGACTGTTCAAAGTTACAACAGCACTGAAAAAAGTGACTTATATTTTTCACACTTATGACCATTGAAGCATCCCCACAGTCACTGGATCAAAATTCATACACTTGACAACTGACTCATCTTTATGACAGTTGCAGTGCCCTGGGGTCATGTGATCACTTTTTGTGACCTTCTGACAAGCAAAGTGAATGGAAACACCAGATTCACTTAACAACTGTGTCACTAACTTAACAACTGCAGTGATTCACTTAACAGCTGTGGCAAGAAAGGTTGTAAAATGGAGCAAAACTTACTTAACAAATGTCTTGCTTAGCAACAGAAATTTTGAGCTCAGTTGTGGTCGTAAGTCAAGGACTACCTGCATAGTAAGAGAAGAATCCATAATCTTTCTTTGACTATAAAGAACACAGCAAATTTGTTTAATGCATCAGTTAGGAAATAACAATAGAAATATCTTCTAAGATGCTGAAGAAAAACCACAATTTTGCCATTTTGAATGAAAAACCTAGTACAGATAACATATTAAGTTAACATGCAGTCTGGAATATTATTTTTTTTTTAATTTCTGTTCATTCTCTTTTGAATGACATGGGTAAGTCACAGGACAAGGAGCCTTGTGTTTTTAATAACATTAATGAGTAGAGTCACTACATGTGTACACATATAGATACACAGACAGAGATTAAATTAGCAGCAAAAAATTAAGCACTAAAATACATTCTTTCCCATGGCCCTATTTCCACCTTTCCCTTTTTATCATTGGCCGCATTTCTTTCCATTTATCTTGTTGCAGATGTGCAGAAGATATAAATCCCAGGTTTAATTTCAAAACAGCTACCAGTATATATAGGGCATAACCCTATCCTAAGAAATATACAGATGTTGGAGACAGATGTTTCTATTACAAAATCGGGGCACATCTTGATAATGTATTTATTGAGATTAGTTGTTAAAGCTGAATTAATGCCAATTTTTATAGAAGATTATTCTTCAGACATTGCATTACCAAATTGTTACACACGGTTGAAAACACACACCAGTGTGTTCCTTTTTTAACAGCCTGTATCTTCTTACCAATGGTACTGATGGCACACAAAATAGAGTTGCTTATTTGTCCTCTCCTTTCCCACTAGCATTTCCGTGCATGTATTACCACTTAAAACTTTTCTCTAATTGCTATCACTTTAAATTTAGCTTCTCTTCAGCTTGTTAAAACGGCATTGCACAAAACTGAGTTACCAGAACCAGGGAAGGAAAGAATTAAAAGTAAATGATATCTGACTAAGGAACTTAACTGACCAACACATTCCAGGTGATTTGATTTCTTCTTCAAAATTCAACATTAAGAAGCACTTGAAATGTTTAATCCTTGTTTTGTTGCTAAAAAAAATTATCTTGCGGCTTGTATTAAAACTCTCGTCTCCCTGTATAGAAGATGTAACACACTTCAAAGGCAGAGATTTAAACTGAAAAGAAGTGTGGTTGTAATTAATGGAGACCATTAAATGAATTGGTAGGTCAAAACAGAATTGAGCCTCTTCTATGGCAAAGAAAGAAAACAGATGCAAAAAAAGAGAAGTACTATAGATAAGAGGAGAAAAGCTAAAAATGGTTCTGATGCTAACTCTGAGAACAGGAAACAAAGTGAAGCAGCAAGTTGAGATATCAAAATGACACCTGCACATCAAATTGCAAGCTCCTTACACACTTGCATGTACCAACATAATAGCAATAGCAATAGCACTTAGACTTATATACTGCTTTACTGCCTTACAGCCTTCTCTAAGCGGTTCACAGAGTCAGCCTATTGCCCCCAACAATTTGGGTCCTCATTTGACCCACCTCGGAAGGATGGAAGGTTGAGTTAACCTTGAGCCTGGTGAGATTCGAACTGCCAAATTGCAGTCAGCCGGCAGTCAGCAGAAGGAGCCTGCAGTACTGCACTCTAACCACTGCGCCACCGTGGCTCATACAAAAAAAAAATATTTGTAGCTCAGTGTTGAACTGTGGGGTCCTTGGTACTTCAGGGCATCCTTCTATCAATATCATTGATGATATTACCTAGTTGGGTAATGATACGTCTGCAAGAAAGCAACCAAGCTCAGTGAGCAGCAAGGACCCCACACTTGCATGTAATATGTAAGAGGAGCAGAGTTTGCATAGTGAAACACATTTTATCCTTTCACACCCTCCTCTCCCTGTAAACACCCATGAATATAAATGAGTACAAGGGTAAAAGTAAATCAAAGTCCACTCACATTAATCAATCTAGTTAGTATACAGTATCTTGATAGAAGAAAAATCAGTTATTACTTCATTCTTCAACTTGGAATGACAAAGGAGAAGTTGGCTTGAAAATGACACATTCTAGTATGACATCCTAAATTTGAAATAGTTGATACAGGTACCAACAAATGCAAACAATAGCTCAAAAGGCTCGCGTGTACCAAGGCTTGAGCAAATCTATCTGAGCCTAGAAAATCACAGTAAACCAGAGTATACAGTTGGTGTCTATTGACACTGATCTCTGTTCTTTATAAGTGGAAAGAGACCTGGGATTCTCTCTAATCTCACAAAGCTATAATTGAGGCAACCTGAAAATATCTAGATTCTGTGGGCAGCTTCAGCCTTGCCAATGGTTACAAAGGTTACTGGAAGAGAGATAAAGTCCTCAATTTCTCCACCTTCAACTGTTTAAGTTAAGAACACTTATTCCTCACCTTATTCCTCAAATTATCCAAGTAACCTATACAGATCCAGAGTTGCCATTAGAAAGGATGAATCTCTCGGTTTTGGTTTTCCTACTTTTCTGCCCTCAAAGCTGCTTTGCTCCCACTTCTCAATTTTAAATTCAACACACAATGACAGCACCTGCAAGAACGTTTGTGTGTGTTTGGTGCCCGTTTCTCCTCAGATAAATATATTTAGTTTCCTTTCTGAGCGTGCATATCAACACGTGCTATTTGCAAGTGAATTTTCCTAACGTTACGCATTTTCCATATATTTTCTCTTTTATGCGCTGGGGCGGCGGTGGTGGTGGTGGTGGAGGATAATTGTTTTTCTTAATGGCTCCCCAAACGGGTTGTGTGAAGCACATCACAATATTCCGAAACTGTGATTTCACGTGCATGTCTATTACTGCATCTGTACAGGTTCGAATCTGATAAATTGGTATAAGGACAAACATCTCCAGCATCTTTTTTGTCTTTTACAATAATCCAGCCTTCTAGCTAGGAGAAGAAGACTCTGCGATTCGTGTATGCTGGAGCTTCATGGTTGTTTTCACAAGAGACCCCTGGTGAATTTTGAAAAGACTCCCCCCCCCCAGTTTTTCATTTTTATTTTTTAACAAACATATCAATGCGTGGACAGTGTGGCACCTGGGTGTCATACATTCTAATACAAATAAAACTAATACAATTAATCATAGTTATTACATTCAACCAACTTATATATTCTAATAATAATACACGTTTATATTAAATTGCAGTCTGTCATTATTCAATTATTCTGTATTTTCTCTCGTTATTGCTTTTATTTTATTATATAAAAGTGTATACACTAATATTCCCCCCTTCTCTTGTTTCTATCTCTTATTCTGACTTTTAATCATGTCACCCTTTATTAAAAGACTTTTCTATACCTTAAAATGAAGAGAAGAAAATGGAAAGGTGAATCAAAGCAACAATAAAGATAAAGATCATCTATCCATCATCTCTTGTCCGCTTCAATACTTTAATTGCTATGCTTGTGAATTTTGAAAAGACTTTGGATCAAGGGAGGCCTGGACTGAGTTGGTTGCAGTGAATTTTCATAGCACTCAGAGATGCCTGCTCCAAACAACCAGCCTTGGAATATTTTCTTCCATTGCATAAACATTTCTTATTCCAAGATAAAATAATGCCTCTTCCATAATAACATCTCTCCTTTATAGAAGAGGTGAGAGAACCCATTTGAGTATCAGTTGGTGAGGTGCTTCATCATTCTAAGGAACACTGAAATAAATACAATAAAACAAGCTATCTCTGATCTTAGAGCAAAAATTCCATTTGTCCCTGTTTGTCAAAAGGCAGTTGTGTTTGATGGCTTGGCCAGTATAACACGCAGGCATATTTACACTAAGCATTAAATAACTATTATGCAAACAAGTGCTCCTGCATAATATCTAACTATATTTATGGAAAGCTAAATTATATTGCCATTTTTATTTTAGCCCAATGTAGTTTCCCCCGGGGTGTGTGAGAGAGATCTCACATTTTTATAAGTAAAACTTGAAGAAAGGGAAGGGAAGGTTTTTGTTCAGAGTTGCACACCTGTTATACCTTGATAAATCATGGTACAAATTACACAGTAAACTTTTCTTTGATGAGGAAGCAGTATGACATGTAATTACTGCCCCCTCCTCTCCTTGTGTGTGTGTATCAAAATGTTAATGCAAGCATAATAACAGGCAGGGTGTTTGTGCCAAAAAATGTCAAAGCCTTCTAGTTGCCAGTCACACATTTGAAAATATAAATCACAAAAGAGCAAAAAAGAAAAAAAGGAATGGTTGAATCAATTGATTGTAAGCTAGCTCTCTGACAGATCTGTGGCTTCCCTCTAGCACAACCACATTCAACAGGAATGTAGGCACATATATTTAACAATCAGTGGGTTTCACATAATTTACCTACCTGTTCACCCAGCACCGAAAATGTGACAGCATGTAGCCTTCCGTGCATGCACTTTGCTTGCACACATGTGCGCGGCTTAGAAAATGTGGCTAAATAGGATGGCATAGCATCAGGTCGGGTGGGCGGGCCCACCCGCAGGCCCGCAAGTTGCTACTACCGGTTCGCCCGAACCGGTCCAAACCGGCTGAATCCCACCTCTGTAAATACCAATGGAAGAAACAGAGATCTAATGAGCCCAAATGGAATGAGCTCATGTGTCTGCAAGAGAGAAGGCAGCTGCCTTTACATGAATTGTAACTAAATGTTCTAAAGCCTTGGGTTCTTGGATTCTTATCTTGGATCCTGCAATGGGTAGCCCAAGGTGCCTCCTTGTGGCAAGACCCTCTACCAAACCACCTAATTTTAACCTGCCTTGCTCTGTCTGGGCAAAAATGAACAGAATTAGATGTGATATTGGAAGAAATGCCTCTGCCCTGTATCAATAGGGATGGAAAGATTCCACTTGTTGTGATTATGATGCTGACATGCAAACTATTAAACATATTGTGCAAGATTGCCCTTGACGTGTGTTTTCTGGTCCCTAGGAGATCTTCATGAAGCAACGCCAGAGGTGATCACCTGGATAGCTGAATTGGACATCCGCTTATGAGGCCACTGCTGTCTCCATCGTAGTTTTGTATATAACTACGTGGATTGTGTGTATATGTTTACCTCTCTTCTGTCATCATACACTAAATAATAATAATGGGTAGTAAATGAGTGTCAGATAACATAGTAGGTTGGTAGCTGGCCTTGACTTGGAGAGGAAATGTCAATCAAATCTACAGACACGGATGGATGGATGGGAGGATAGATCTGTCAATTACAATTTTTTCTTTTTCTTTTTTTCATTTCAATTTTGGTTTATCTTCCATATTACAACACAATCTCTCTCATTCTCTCTCTTTTAACTTTGAAGCACATTCCCATTTCTCTTGGGGTTTTCCCCCCATTTAATATGTTTGTCCACCTAATTTTGCCTAATCTGACAATTATGCAAGCATGTTTCTGTAATTTAATTCTATGTGTTATTCATACAAAAACATGAATGTATGGGCATAAATATATACTGTATAGATAGATAGATAGATAGATAGATAGATAGATAGATAGATAGATAGATAGATAGATAGATAGATAGATAGATAGATAGATAGATAGATAGATAGATAGATAAATAGATATGTAGATATATAGATATGTAGATATAGATATAGATATAGATATAGATATAGATATAGATATAGATATATATAGATATAGATATAGATATAGATATAGATATAGATATA
>QLTV01004081.1:278934-306290 GCA_003457575.1 Thermophis baileyi | reverse complement strand
TAACCTAAAAACTAGAACCAAACAAAAACCATGCAGTGGCTCTGCCTCAGGGGTGAAAATCAGCAGGTTCTGACAGGTTCTGGAGAACCGGAAGCAGAAATTTTGAGTAGTTCAGAGAACCGGTAAATACCACCTCTGACTGGCCCCATCTATTCTCTGCCTCCTGAGTCCCAGCTGATCAGGAGGAAAAGGGGATTTTGCAGTAACCTTCCCCTGGAGTGGGGTGGGAATGGAGATTTTACAGTATCCTTCCCCTGCTACGCCCACCAAGCCATGCCCACCAAGCCACACCCACAGAACTGGTAGTAAAAAAGTAATTTGAATCCCACCACTGGTCAGGCATCACAAACAGTTCTAATCAAAATCTTTGGTTTCGTGCTCTCATGAAACGAAAACTAGCATCAAAAGCATGGAAAAAAAGAGGTTGTGCGATTGGAGGAAATCTACAAGTCTTTGTATTAAAAGAAGAGGCAAAAAGCAGCTGTGATCATGTCTTTCATGTCTGGAAATGGGAATGGTTCATGAAAGAGACTAATAAAAAAAAGTTCAGGCCCACAGAGGAGGAGAAACAGAGATGTGGGAGGGGAGGGGATCAAACACGCACACAGCACTAGAGACAAAAAACAGGCTCAGCGTGAGCTGCAAATAAAGGATGTGTGTATTTTAGGAAGCCTTGAAGAAAGGAAGAGCAAACACAAAGATACATTTAATCAGATACCCCCAGAAGCTTTGCAGACATCTGAAGAACAAGGATGTAACACTTTGTGCTTATGCAGGATCCTTCATCCGACAACCTCAAAGCAATTGTCAAGCAGCATCCTGTGATTAAAAACAAGTACATGGTTCTGGCCAGCCCTGATTATATTTAAATAGCTCTTAGTATGGCTGAGCTCAAAGCGATAGATAAATGCAACATAGCTGAGGCAATTGCAGAGGAAAAGAAAAGGTAAAGAAGGGAAGTTATAAGTTGCAAATGCCTTCAAGTTAACAGTGAAGGTAAGCAGAATATTTTTTTTTAGTTCCATTAGCATCCCAGATCACTGACATTAGAAGACAAGTTTACCCAGATCATTGACATTAGAAGACAAGTCAATAAAACAAAGACAGTCTTTGTTTTATTCAACTTCTTACTTAGGTATATCTTATTCTTACTTCAGCTGGCCCTGCTAAAGCCATGCTTAGGTCCAGGAAAAAGCAATTCACAGCTTCCTGGTCTCTCGTTTGTGGTATATGTTAGCAACCATAATTGCTAACCGTTGGTGGTGCGATTTCTAGTGATTTTGAAGCACATAGGCCACAATAAGTGTGAGTGTTCCCCACATCCCCTCCCTGAGAGTCACCACAAAGAGAAGAGTGAAGACTTCTGCTTCCACATCACTTTCAGCATTGCATCTAAACTCAATTGGTATGTAGATCCATTTTTATTCTTTATACACTTCTTGAAACACATCCAGTTTCACATCTCGTCATTTGAGGTTTGCTTCTAGCTAACTTAAAACGGAAGCAAGAATTCAGATTCTTTCTTGCAATTGCACCAGAGAAGAGAGGATAGGGAAGATGTGTGACCAAACCTTGCTTTGGCTTGTCTTCACAATATTAAACTATGGTATAGAGATTTCATTAGAACACAATGAATAGAAAAGGGAACCATTCAGACAAGTCAGTTCCCCTCTCTTGTAGTTGCCAATTGCCAATTGTCATTCCCTAAGCCATCTCTCAGACAGTTCTCCATGTATGTTTCTTGCCTCCCACACCTCCAAAAATATTTTCTGGTTAGACAAGAGGAGATCTCTTTTATAAATGAAGGTAATTTTTTGATGGCTTTTTGTAGTATTATACATATTTGCTGAATCACTAAGCTGTAAATTTCAAAACATTAATAAAACCAGGTGCTACCTATTGTCCAGATGAAGGGGTGGACCCAGGGGTGAAATCCAGCAGGTTCTGACAGGTTCTGGAGAACCGGTAGTGAAAATTTTGAGTAGTTCGGAGAACCGGTAGTGGAAATTTTGAGTAGTTTGGGGAACCGGCAAATACCACCTCTGGCTGGCCCCAGAGTGGGGTGGGAATGGAGATTTTGCAATATCCTTCCCCCAGGAGTGGGGAGGGAATGGAGATTTTGCAATATCCTTCCCCCAGGAGTGGGGAGGGAATGGGGATTTTGCAGTATCCTTCCCCTGCCACGCCCACCAAGCCACGCCCACAGAACCGGTAGGGAAAATTTTTGAATTTCACCCCTGGGTGGACCAGCAATGTCCCTTTTTCTCTTTGGCTTTCAATTTTAAGTGGTTTGGATTTTTAATTTGCTAATTCTTTTACATTTAAAAAACACTCCCTTTTCCCACCAGCTGTCCAACAGCATTATTTGACGGCAGTATTTCACAACTTAACTTTGTTGAACCTAGCACAGGAAGAAAACCCATTCTCCTGATCTGCTACTCTGCAGATTGGAAGTTTTTTTTTTCTCCATACTGGTTAGAAATAAGCAGTAAGTCAGCACCGAAGGTTTTTCTCTGGTTATCTTTCAGAATCTTTCACTGTGACCTCTGTTGGGATTAACTATGAAGACTATTTTATCCTTCTCTATATCAGTTACCAGGCTACACTAAGCTATTTTGATTTAATAGGAGGACACAAAAGTTCATATAACTAAATTATAACTGCAAACAAGACTGAAGTTTTCACTTTAGTTCTTTTTTCTTGAATTTCAAAAGCCTTAGCCCCACCATCACTGTCACAGGAGTGTTTGATATGACATCTACAGTGCTCGTTTGATAGCTTTTCGCAAACAGCATCAACAAGCCAGTTTGATTGTCAAGAAATAAAATGTGTCAGGAGAAGGATGAAATGACATGGTGTGAAATCCAGGAACTGCCTATGAAAGACTGAAGGTGCTAAAAGGGAAGTTCAATTTTTCAAACTTTAAACATCTCTCCAGAGCATCTCATTCCGCATGATACCAACTTATATGTCTTAAAGGAATGGTGGAGCTACATGCATATTCCTTCCCCCCACCCCAGATCCTTCCTCCAAAGCAGGTGTTCAATAATTTAGTAATTAGTATGCACATCTAACTCCATCGTAGCCTCTGTTGATCTCTCAATTATAGTTAGCAGGTCCTCTGCCATTTGCCGTAGTTAATTACAGCATTAT
Source organism: Thermophis baileyi (assembly GCA_003457575.1). NCBI lineage: Eukaryota > Metazoa > Chordata > Lepidosauria > Squamata > Dipsadidae > Thermophis > Thermophis baileyi. The sequence continues at coordinate 303,137 of QLTV01004081.1, read as the reverse complement.
TGAACAGGCAAATTTGGCAGCCCAGCTTCGTAATCAACTGACAACTAAGTCCCATATACTGTACTTAAAACAGTTTGGTCCTTGATCTATTTAGATCGGGTCTCAACTGGAGATGTTGTGGGAACAATTCCAAACTGTAAAATACCTGGACCAAAATTCTTGCTTGAACAAAAAGAGATGTGGTGGTGTTTTTAACTATAGCTTTTGACCCAAAGATGCGTTTTCAAAATGCAACTGGGATTTCTTGGGTTTTTTTCCTTGAAAACTTTTAGCTTCTCATCCAAGAAGCTTCTTCAGTTCTTCTTCTTGGATGAGAAACAAAACATCTTCAAGGAAAAAAACAAGGAAGTCCAGTTGCCTTTTGAAAAAGCACCTTTGGGACAACCATGACCTGGATGACTGAGAATCTCCATAGACATACAGCTTTTGACATCCAATTAGCTGTATCCATTTATCATAAAGCAGGATGAAATTAAACAAGGTACAGCAAGTTGTTCAATTGAATTTTGTTGGGAATTAAAAAGAAATCACTTGGAATAACTAAGGCATTTCATAAGGTAAACGCCTTATGCATAGAGAAGCTATGCATAAGAGAAGCTTCCCACCCTTTTAAAAATATCTATCCATAACCTTGACATTTCATGTAAAATGCCAAACAGCTCCATTTTGCACACCTGTCTCCTCTTCTCATTCGAGATACTCACCTCTAAGTCAACACACTTAGTAAAGGCTTTGCCTCTAGCAGTACAGAGTCAGATCAAGCTAATAGTCACCTTTATCTACACCCAAATATCTGAAAAGGTCTGATGTGTCTGCTAATTCCAGAATCCACAAGGTAGGAAGACGGACTGTTCTGATGTAAAATATTATCCCTGCCTCATTTTAAGGGATGATCGGAACATTTAACTGAAACAAGATAAGGGGGGGAAAAATAAAGTTGGTGATTAATATACTACTGCAAAGTATCTGGTTTGGATACCTGCTAAAATATGCTGGAAGGTGGCCGTTGATTTCAAGAGCATACAATGTGGCTTCTAGCTCAGAATACATTCACGGTAATTGTTCTAATCCAGCAGAGCCCCTCTAACTATTTTCGAGAGAGGAAAAAAGCAGCACACTGAGTTAGGGCTTTGACATCTTGATCAGAAGTATGTCAAAAGGAAGTTTTATCACTGACCCCCACATGGCAGCTGGTGCTATTACATTTGGGAAGCTGAGCTTGGGGAAAGAAATAAACAAAGAGTGAAGATTTAAGAAATTAAGAAAGCAATTTAGAAGATGATAATTAGATCTCCCTTTTGCACCACATTGGGAAAATTAAATTACATTTTTATGAAGGTGTACGTATCCTCTCAGCGAAGTATTGTAGAGAGATTATATTTTTAATATTCTCTCTCTTGTAGCCCATTTCTCTTTTTCTTTTGCTTCGAAGCAAGTGGCACTTTTTAGCCTTCAGCTGTTGCAGCCGTTCATCTTCAATAATTGCATTTGCTGCATAAATTGCCAACAAATGTGGAGAATAAAATTAGTTTAAAAAAATGAGCCCAAATGGCAGATCTCTAGCAAATATCATATGGAAGGAACTTATATTCTCTGATTTCAGAAATGGAGAAAGAAAGGGGAAGAAAGAGAGAGAGAGAGATGGGAAAAGGGCCATTTTTATTTCAAATTATTGAAAATAGACATTTAGAAGGATTTGGAAAGACATTTCAACCATGATCAGCCCACCTGGATTTTTTTATGTATTTTTGGCAGGACATTTTAGATAATCTAGCTCAGTAGTTTTCCCAGTTATGTAATGCATTAACAATAATTGTAAAGACACACTTGCTATGCAAGAATTCTAAACTAAACCACACTGGCTGGATTTGCATGGGGTTATCTACTGTATGATTTAGTGTGTTTACAAAAACAGCCATGTCCATGTTAAGTATAGACAAGACTGTATCCATAACAACTGCATATCAAAGTATTTTCCTATGCACTTAAGAAATTTAACCAACTTCAGTAAGTTATCGTATTTTAAAGAAAGGACTGAATTATAGTCATGCCCATTTGCACTGGCCAAATGCAATAGATATAGCTCATCCCCAAGGAGGCATCTATATGATAACAGTATGATATATACTTCTTAAAAACTGGTCCTGACAGAATTAAGAGGAGGTGTCAATTCTAATTCAATACCCAAAACATCACTATCAAAGTCTCCTGCTCAGATGCTTTGCATTCACACCAGGGGTGGGTTTTAACTTACCTCGCTGCCGGTTTGCTTCCTCCTGCGCCGCGTGGCTGCGTGCGCATTGCGCACCACGTGGCCGTGTTATGCGGGCGGCTGCGCATGAGCAGTGCTGAAAACTCGGCTTCTGCACATGCGCAGAAGCAAAACAAACAAAAAATAGCAAAAAAAAAGCCAAAAACAAGATGGTGGCGCATGTGCAGTGCCGAAAACTCGGCTTCTGCGCATGCGCAGAAGCGAAAACCAGCAAAAAAATCCCCCCCAAAAAAATCCAAAAAAAAAGATGGCAGCGTCCACGGACTGTCACCGACAGAACCGGCTCTGTGACGTCACCACTGGTTTACAACCGGTTCTATAGAACCGGTGCGAACCGGGAGGAACCCACCTCTGATTCACCCTTATTCATTCCTTGCATTTTAAGAAAGTGTTCCATATGAATAAAGGACTGTAGAACATGGTAATTTTCTCCAAAAAAAAAAAAAATGAACGTCACTGCCACCATCCACAGGTTCATCTCTCGATTTTACACTCTGCTGTATGGCGGTCGTTAAGCAAACACCACAGTTGTTCAGGGAATCCATTGTCCACAATGGGTGAGTTTTACCGCAAACCAGAAGTAAATGCTGGTTTTTGATTTAAAAAAAAAGTCATAAATTATAAAGTGGGTCAGCTGCTGAGCATCCAAAATGCAATCAGGTGGCCGTAGTGAGGAAGGGGATCAGAACTTTGAATCCAGGTCAGAACCCTGGGGAGGTCTGTTAGAACTTCGAACAAAGCAACAGGTTGTAAATCCAGAGGTACCTGTATTTAAAAATTCCCAAAGTCATTGCTGATCACTGTTAGAAATGGGATGTTGATTTTACCAAACCCAAAATTGCATTCTTTTTTTGTATTCAGAAAACGTACACACACACACTTTCTGAGAACCATCAGAAATTATAACTTGATTGTATCGTTCAATTCTTATCCCTTCATAACGTATTAGAGCCAGATAATTCCATTCCTATTCTTTCTCTTGCTTCTTCCTGGTATTATTGTCCTGACTTTTATTTAATAAAGATTTATTTTTTTTGTGCTGCATAATTTTTAAAATCTTGTCACCCTTCTGAAAACCACTTTCAGATCTCCAGCTTGAGAAAAGAGGCAGTATCTTTGAAGATAACTTTATTAATTTAGTAGAGAGTTCTGGCATTTAATGCAGCATATGTTTTAAAGATACTATGGAGACATCTAAAAAGATGCCCCTTGATACTACACATCATAAAAAGCAGCTATAAAATAGCTTGGCTTGCCATTTTTTGTCTGTATTATAACTTCACTTAAAATATTTTAAAAAGAAATAAAAATGCTGTGTTGCTCTGATAATGACTTTCTATAGTTTGAGATGGAATGGAACAAAGATTTAACTTTAATTGTATGGCACTTTTTTTTTCAATCCTTAGTTATCGAAAGAGACAAGAGACAGTTGGCAAGATGAAGAAAAATCGTCTCTTGCAATATTTATAACATATACACACGCCCTGCTTTGGAATACTTTGGATCTTGGAATGCACTAATTTTGATTTTTATTCACAATTTGTGTTTCATTCTTCCTCTTCTTTGTTTCTGCTTAAAATATATCTGCATGTCCTGGTAATATTATGCTTACAGAAAACTTTGTTATCTTCCTCTTCATCCTCTACACCATGGGTGCCAAACTCGATCAGGTCACGTGACGTATTGTGGCGTATCGTGACATATTTTGCCTTTGCGGATCCGGGGTGTGTGTGGCCTGTGTGTGACACATCCGGCCTGTGGGCTGCCAGTTTGACAGGCCTGCTCTACACTAACTCAAGGAGCAGAAATGAAATTTGCACCAATTGTAAGAAAAATGGACCCAGTTTTGATTTCCCTCTTCACAAAGGTAAACACCACCTTCCAAATTCTTGAAAACTAAATACAGGAAATCCTCAACTTACAACAGTTCATTTAGTGACCGTTCAAAGTTACAACAGCACTGAAAAAAAGTGACTTATGATACCCTGTTTCCCCCAAAATAAGACATCCCCTGATAATAAGCCCAATCGGGCTTTTGAGCGCATGGCAATAAGGCCAGGTTCAAAAAATATAAGACAGGGTCTTATTTTCGGGGAAACACAGTAGTTTTTCACACTTATTGCAGCATCCCAATGGTCATGTGATCAAAATTCAGACACTTGGGAACTGGCTCATATCTATAACAGTTGCAGTGTCCCAGGGTCATGTGATCACCTTTTCCAGCCTTCTGACAAGCAAAGTAAATGGGGAAGCCCGATTCACTTAACAACTGGGTGACTAACGTATCAACTGCAGTGATTCACTTAACAACTGTGGTGAGAAAGGTCATAAAATGGGGCAAAATTCACTTTAAAATGTCTTGCTTAGCAACAGAAATTTTGGGGTCAATTGTAGTCATAAATTAAGGACTATTTGTAGATAAATCAGTAAATGAATCAGTAGAAAGTCCCAGATAAATTTCATTCCAGCAGCTTGTGGAGTATAACCATACTAGATGTCTCCACAGGAAAACTGGAACTTTGAACATTGTAGGGTAAAATCTTGGCAGAAGTAGAAGCTGATTTCATGGAGGGGCTCTGAAACCAGTATCTTATCCTCTATTAATTTATTCCATTTGTATGACTGTTCATCTCACCGGTATTAGAAAAATACACCTATTGCTTGAATGCAAACTATGTTGAAAGATTTGATTTGATCCCGGGAGAAATGTCTGCTTTTTTTCTACTGATCAATATTTGCTATTGCTGGTCAAGAAATTACATGACAACACTGTAATGCAAGTACACTGTGAAGCTATAGGGCACTTGCCACCTATTATCCATGTTCATAAAGGAGTGAAACAGGGGTGAAACTGCTTTTTGGTGCCTTAGCTGTTCAGTTTTATATTAACTCAGTGATTCAAATGCTGACCAAAATGAGTTTAACCCCCTGCACTAAGTAATAGACCTGTGTAACCCATCTCCATCCTTTTATACACTGATAATATAGTAATTCTTTAACACAAGAAAGGGCATGAGATTGTGCCTTTATTCCCATTACCCAGCATTACAGTAGGGAACATCATGTTATTAACTACAATAAAACCAAAGCAGTGATCTTCTCTATAAGACTGGTTTCTTACTGCCATTCTTGGAAAAGGAATGGCTCCTACATCAATCATATTAAGGTCTTTGTACAATAGGTCAGTGGCTCTCAACTTTTTCTTTACCATGGACCCCCTTTAAATATCTTTGGTGGCCACCGACCCCCTTTAACTCAAGATTTAAATCATAACCTTTTTTCAAGCCTTCACAGACCCGCTGTGACATTGCTGCACCCCCCCCCCAGACCACAGGTTGAGAACCCCTGCAATAGGTAATCAGGAGCTATTAATAATGGTAGCTCAGTGTTGGGGCCTCCAAACTTTCAAACAGTAGTTTGCATTTCACCCATTACAATGCTAGCAATCCTTTCCCTGGAAAGTTTTTCAGAACTGGACATCAGCCACGTGTTTTATACGATGCAGATTTGACACTCTTGAGACAATCCCAAGCAAGGCATTATTTTTTTTTTCAGAAGTCTGCTAAGTAGGAGAACCATATTACCTAATAAATTTCATTTTTTTTTCTTTACAAGAAAGTAATCCTCTGCCCTGTTACAAGAATTAGGACCCCCCTCACACACTGAGAACATATTTTGAACTAGTAAGATCATACATTTGCATTTGGATAGTTATTTAAAAGAAGGTTTTACTTATTCAAGAACTACTACTATCTCTCTCTGTTTTCAAAAAAGGAAAGAAAGTTGAAAATATTAAAATGTTTCAATATTTAGGATAAAGAAAATTTGAGATAAGAGTACAATGTTCATAGAAAGTTGACTATAAGTAATGATAAAGAACAAGTAAATGAACGTGGAGATTCAAGACTGGTCTTGAAATGATTGTGTAATTCAAAATTTACTTCATAGGTTAAAGTTCTGGGTAATTGAACTTTGTTGTTGTTCAGTTGCTAAGTTGTGTCCAACTCTTTGCAACCCCATGGCATGCCAGCCCCCCTCCCCCATCCTCGGTCTCCCAGATTTTGTCCAAATTCATGTCTGGAACCCACACTGCATATCAGACATTAATACAATAGAGCGTGTCCAGAGATATTTTACGAGAAGAGTCCTCCACTCCTGTGCTCGCAACAGAATACCTTACGCCACCAGACTTGAAATTCTGGGCTTAGAAAACTTAGAACTACGTCGCCTTTGGCATGACCTAAGCATAGTTCATAAAATTATCTGCTACAACGTCCTACCTGTCAATGACTATTTCAGCTTCAACCACAACAATACACGAGCACACAACAGAATCCCCAACATTTTAATCTTAAACTGTCTACTGTTGACCTCACCCCATTCCAGAGAGGTCTGTAAGGGGCGTGCATAAGCGCACCAGCGTCCCTACCGTCCCTGTCCAAATGTTCCCTTTTATTTGTACCCATCTTATGTATTCAAATAATGTTATACTTATGTATATTATCAAACACGTACTTGACAAAATAAATAAATAAATAAAAATAAATGTTCATTGTGTTCATGATACTATCTAATCATCTCATCTTCTGCTGTCCATTTCTCCTTTTGCCTTGAAATTTTCCCAACATCAGGATCTTTTCTAGTGAGTCCCCTCTTCTCATTTGGTGGCCAAAGTATTTGAACTTCAGCTTCATTATCTGTCCTTCCAAAGAATAGTCAGGGTTGATTTCCCTTAGGATTGATTGATTTGATCTCCTTGCAATCCAAGGGACTCTCAAAAATCTTCTCCAACACAATTTGAAAGCATCAATTCTTTGGTGCTCAGCCTTCCTTATGGTCCAACTCTCACAGCCAGACATTACTGCTGAGAAAAACCATAGTTTTGACTATATGGACCTTTATCAGCCAGGTGATGCCTCTGTTTTTTAATATGTTGTCTAGGTTTGCCATAGCTAGACATTGTGTTCAACTAGAAGATTTAGTACACATATGAAGGTTATTAGAACTTTACTATCCTGTTTGAATAAACCAATTAAAAATAATAGCATTTCCTTAGATTAGTAAGGCTGTTCAGAAATGTCCCCCTGAAGAGAGACCTTATAGCAGTGTTTCTGCATCTTACTTCCAGATCATAACGCCTTTTAAACTTGCAAGGGAAACCCACATGTTTCAACAATTTCCATGCTTTGGTTCAGCAGTGAGATGACCTGAAAAAAAGAGTTATTGCCTGTGGTGATCAGTGATCAGCTGTTTTGTCCAACTAGACTGAAAGTGGGGGGGGGGGGAATAGTTGAACATAAATATGTTCCAGTAGCCTCTTCTGTTTCTTCCTTAAGCATTCTTTCAATATGGTCTTAGAGCTAGTTTGCTCTTGGGGCACGTTTAGCATGAGGAACAGATGTTTGGAGAAAGTGGGCAACACAAAGGACTTTGTCAATGACATTGAAGTATCTGGTATTGAGTTTCCACCACGCAATGCTAATTGAAGTTAGGCCTGTTAAATTCAGCTAAGGCCTTTTAGCTTGGCATTTTGTGGTGTTCCAATGAAACCATTCTTTCCTTGCAAGGTGTTTTGAGCATTTTTGATCATTTCTGTTATTGTTGTTCATGAAGGACTCCGGGGAAGCTTAACTGACAAAGGTTGCAGAAGAAAATGCTGCTCAGTATTCATATACACGCTGATACATTTTTAAGAACCACAACAGCAAGTAAATTACCACTGTTGCTGCCATTAGTCTAGTAAATTTCATTTCCTTCCTACTAGTGCCTGGTGTTAATCATGCTTTTACGTTATATACACTACCTTGGCATTATGTAGCAATTAGCAAATGTACTGCTAATTAATTTTACTTTGTAATGCAAATCCTGCTAAACTTTGAAGTCATAACATTTCAAGCTTCTGATGATTACAAGGTCGGTTTCGTATTCAGCACAATATTCGTAAGACTAATGAATGCATTTGATATGCAGCAGGGTATCCTGTATTTTTCCCTGGTGGTCATTAACATTTATCAGTAGGTACTTTGTTTAGATACTAAGTTCTGGGTGGCCAGGAAGAAACATAAAAATATTTCAATTAATTGAAACTTTAAAAGTGGCCCCAGTAACAACAAAGGGTGTCTTCAGGGGATGTTAACTTCTGGAATTTGTATGTTTCTTATGTGTAATTTTGAGTAGTAAACTTCAGAGATAGCATGTGCATTTATCACTAACAGCTGGACAGTTAAAACACAGGTCGCCCTTGGTACTTCAGAGTATAAGAACACTCAAATTTTCCTTCTAGGCATAAGAGTTAAGGCCCCAGATTTATACAAGGGAGACCCACACTTAAATGCTCCCAACAACCATGAAACTTATTGGGGATTTTGAGTCACTGTCTCAGTTGAACTTGAATCTCTCTTCCAATGATGCTTTTGCATAGGTCAAATGAAAAGAACCCCCATGCGTATTGCCTTGAATCCTCAAATGAAAAATCTGATTATAAATGCAACCCAGGAATGAAAATACAATGAGGTAGATATAGGAATAAAGGCACTTGCTTCTTTGGGAGGGAACAAATAGCAATGGAGGGGGAGAGAGGCTTCAATTTTATTTCACCTCACTCATCAGAAAGAATTGTCCTTTTATCAATCCTTCTCCCCCAAAATAGGCTGAGTAGGGTATCTATAATAAATTTGAGTTTGTTTCATTTGTATGGGTGAATGCTCAACAGCAATGTTAAAATGGCGCTTTGGCTGTTTGCTGTCATCCTGAAGCCATTAGATAGCTCCATGGTTCATTGTTTGGCTTTCCAATGGAGGATTCTCAGATACTGCTTCATTATGGTAGCCATATTGGAGAGAAAGAAGAGTAGTATGGTGGCCTAGAGGTGAAGTCTCTTGCCTCACACTCAGGAAGTTGAAAGTTCAATCCTAGACAGTGACAGATGTTTCTCTATTCAGGGCGCAACAAGAAAGTATCTGCTGCAAACTTCACATAGGTGTCAGGAAGGGCATCTGGCCAGTAAACACTCAGCTCCATTCAGTTGCTCCGACTCCACCCTGATAAAAGGGATTACAGGGTCATAAAAAAAAAAGGATAGAGAAAGAGGGAATCAAGGGCCAGCATCAGCTGGAATGGGGGTGGGGAAGAGAGGGAGAGTTTGGTCCACCTTAAAAACAAATAAAACATAATGGAGAACAATAGAAGAACATCTACAAGATTTTTTCTAAGGCTCTGGAGAAAACCGTTTGGTGAATAATTTCAGCTCGATTTCAAAGAGGAATATATAATTTTCCAAAGTTCCTGTAACTCTTCTAGTTTAAAAAATATTAGTTATGATTTCTCCATACACTCTGAATTTCAAAGGGCTGTTTCCTCTACACCCCAATCCCATTCTGTTTGGAGGCTGGGAGAAAATATTTAAGATAATGGCTTTTATTCTTTTAAGAATAAATTAACCCTAGGAAGATAGTGAATCCCATTACTGATGCCTTTCAGCAAATTTCTGGCATTCTTTTTAAAGTCAAACTTTAAAGTATAATGTACTGATCTGTTAAAATCTTTCCTCTAATGATATTTAAGTGATGGAAATGTGTATCAATGCATTCAGGCACTGTATTGATTTCATAACTAAAGCTACTGAGTCCCATCAAAGCACTTTTGATACATGCAGGATGCACAAAGCTCTTTAAAAAGATTCTTTAGTGGGAAAAGGCTGAGTCAAAGTCATTATCCTGGGAAATCTTGACAAAAGAAGGGAAAAGAAGTCGGGAGGGGGGAGAAATCAATGGGGAGAAGATATGCCTAAAGGAGAGCAATATGGAACATGTAGTCCTAAACAGGGAAGGAGAAATATGGTCCCATTTCTACAAGCTACACTTCTTGGATTCCATTTAACATTTCTTTCCAACTTTCTTGATGGCGGAAAACAAATCCAACAAAGGACAAATCTTTGTGTTCCTCTGAAAAGGAAACCAGCTTCTTTTAGAAGTAGCAAAACTTTTATTAGAAGTAGAGAGACAGCTTTGAGAATGTTGAAAACTCCTCTTTTTTATGTGTTCTGGAAAGCTGGCAGAAGTCTTCTAGATACAGAGGGCTCATCCTCTCCGTTATTTCTGACTCCTTGATGAGGATGAAGAGAAGGAAAAATCAATGGGGCAATTTTCTACCCTTTTCTCATTAGACCGGTTACACTTCAGCCCAATGAAATATGACAACCATCTCTCCCAGATATTGCAAGAGTCACAATCACACTTTCACTGCAAGCAGCAGATTCTCCGACTCACTATTTGAGCAAATCCACCCTTAAGAAGATCCTCATTAATGAATTATTATTTCAGGGACAAATTGTTTGTTCCAAAGATTTGTAGGTTTGTCACTCAGAGGAATAAGAGTCCTTCTGATCAAACTTTCCTGAATAGCTCATCAAATATTATATATCTATTGTCAGCATATTCTCTACCAAGAAGGATGCTTGTAATAAATAAATAGACTGTAATAAAGCATCATTTCAGAGCATCTTCAGGGATGTGGTGGGGGAGAACAGGATAATGCATATGGAATTTTCTTCTGCATATTTCTCCTACTTGTTCTCATTCAGTTGGATTACCAAATGTGTTTTCCACGATACTTTCAAAATAAAAGATGGGCAGAGCACTTATTTGATTACAAGTTGGTCAAGGAATATGCATCCTTTATTGCGCAATCATTTTTTCTAGTGCTTTTCAGCATCTCTTGCTTCTTATGTTTCTAGGCAATCCTAAAGAAAGCAAAACTGTCCATCTTTTCAAACTGGAAGTGTTAGAATGAAGGAAAGATATGTCAAAGAAAGCAGCATCAGCATCAATAGCCCTTCCTCCACCCCCATCAGCAAAGTCTGCTAATTACTGAGCAGTGTTGAGCTTCAGGGTTTAATGAGCATGATCTAGACATCAGATTTCTTGATGTCAGGCAAGGTGATCTGCTACACAAACCACAAGCAACTGACCAGGCTCCTGTCTTTATAGCCTGGTGACCCGATTTCTTTAGCCGAGCTAGTTTCCTATTGGTGCATTTGATGAGGGTTGATCTCAGCTAAAAACCAATTAGAAGTCCAGTCACCTATCTATAAAGATATAGGACCCCAATTAGTCCCTGCTCTGTTGCTAGAGATCTGCCCCTTGCCTTCTGAAGATACCAGCCACAGGAACTTTAGGAAATCTGCTCTTTAAACCATGGTTACTAAACCCTGAAATTTAATACTTCCCTGTAGCAGTATATCCCATTTATTATCATGCCAGAGTTGTATTTTAACTAAATAAATAAATAAATACACCACCACCCCCAAAAAGAAATCCTAAAGCCTTCTGAGATGGAGCAAAACCCTGTAATTTATTTTACAAAGAACAATGAGAAATGGTGAGATGTTTTTCAGCAAAGCATTAGAACAAGATGATAGTGCTTAGTGACAATTTCATATTTGCTTTGTTCTTCAGTTCTAGTGGAGGGGCATGTCCATAATTATTACTTCAGCCAATTGTTATAGATCAACGCCTTCCAATAGGAACAGAGTAAAGGAAAGACCAAAGTTGACTGCATATTATCTTGCCTTACTATCAACTCTCTGGAAGACATCAAGGGGAAGGCGAAGCCAGAGAGAGAAATTGCTTTCCTTATTGAGAGTCTCGAGATTTTTCATTGCTCTCGATCAATTGATCCATTATTCCCGGTGCCAGAACTTCTAAAGCAAGCAGACTTTTCTCCCCTCTTTTCTTTAAACCCTTGTGAGATAAATAGGGATTACTATCTAGGTAGCCCACCATTCTTCACTGAAGGAATTCCAAGCAAGGTTAATATCAATCATCTTTAGATCATTCACTGAAAGGCAATGATTACATCTCAAGAAAGAAAGGAGCAGCCAAAAAAAACAACAACCCAACAGCTTCTCATTGTGCAGAGCAAGGTCTGTAGTATTCTAGTCCCTAGACAGAGTAATTATGTTACAGGGAAGAAATGTGAGCTCCTATCCTCTGCTATTAATATGTTTTTGATTTAAGGAACTATTACTGTAATTTAAAAAATGGCTACCAGAGTTAAACTGTGCATTTACAAGGAATAAAAAAGAAGACGACTACTCTAAAATCTTTCCTGCAATTAACACTTGCTAAGAACATTTAAGGCTTCACATATTTTCAGTTAACAACATAGGGAACATAGATACACAGTTATTAAGAAGAGGCCATTTCCATTTAGCCTAGCTGAAATATAGTGTCTATAGCATTTTTTAATTAAAGACGTTCTACAAAGAGATTAAGGTTTGCTTTCAGTACTGCTTTGACTCTTACCTTCCACCACATTGTTTCAATTTCTGGGTCTCATTGATGTTCATTTTTAACTAGGAATCCAGCAGTTATAGATGATAATTCTCACAACTTTTGACCACAGGTTATGATGGTTTATTTCAGAGAAATGATAGCCTGATGCATCTGGAAGGCACCAAGTTGAGTTCGTTGATCTAACATGTTCTCAGTTGCCTACTGTCAGAAAGTACATAAATAAGAGCTGACCTCCCTCTCTCTCTTTCATGGGATGTCCTAGACATGCAACATACAATGCCTTTAGTGGTAGAAGAAGCTGTGTTTCGGGGAATAAAGCTCATGTTTCGTATGCAGAAAGCTGCAAATGTAAATCCTCAGATGGCATTTCTGTTTGGATCTGAGAAGAATGAAGAACAGTTATCAATAGCAATAGCAATAGCACTTAGACTTATATACCGCTTCACAGTGCTTTACAGCCCCCTCTAAGCGGTTTACAGAGTCAGCATAATTGCCCCCAACAATCTGGGTCCTCATTTTACCCACCTCGGAAGGATGGAAGGCTGAGTCAACCTTGACCCTGGTGAGTTTCGAACTGGCAGATTGCAGGCAGCCGGCAGTCAGCAGAAGTAGCCTGCAGTACTGCACTCTAACCACTGCGCCACCAAGGCTCATAATAGAGGAAAACGCCCTATGTCCTTGAGCACAATGGTTCAGTATGATTACTATGACTAATAACAATAGACTGATAACATCTGCAACTTTACTTATTTAAAGCCTATTCAGTTAGTAGCCAATAACCACTTGTCTGTATAAAACCTATTACTAATTTCACTGGATGGCTGAATTTATTGCTTGATGCCTTAGAGAGGTTATCAATAATAAGAGTAGACTGCTATTAGTCATTGCCAGGGAAAGATGGATCCAAGTTCAGATTCTGATACATATAACCAATGTATTTATGAGACAGAGAAGAAATCGCTTTCAAAGGATCCATTGCTCCAAAAGAAGAGAGATTTATATTCTGGTTTCATAAGGCTGCCAAATTCAACTCATCCAGGCTTAATCATCAAATGGTAGCATGTCTACAAAGAGCTAGAAGCCACTTAGGCTGGAGAGAAGCAGTATTTTCACTTGCATTTTATATCAGGGACTTGAAGGATGGAAGCAAAGATCATAACAAATATTCAGAGTAGACGTTGTGATCTGTTTCGACGCCGTATACAGATTAAAATAAAGGTGGCCTTTTTCTCTTTTTTAGTTCCAGGCCACAAATACATCTTATAAGGCAGGAAATAAGAAGTGGAAAAAAATAGAATGTTTGTATTGGGAACTATAAAAGGGACATTACACTCACAAGCTTCACTCTCATATAAATCGGTTGGTGTTTAACAGGACATTGGAGGTGAGGGAAAAAGCCCTTTTTTAATGATCATTTCATCTTGCACAAACACTATACATACCTCATCTCAATCCTATTATTTGATTTTGTGCTATTTGGTTAAAATGAGTTTTCAGGTACTTAACTATTGTCACCCAAATGTCTAATCAGAAAAAATAATAATACTTGGGTAAGATATTGGATTGCAAAAATAGGTCTTTTGCCAGACCATTTAAAGAATAACAGAATTTCAAAAGCAAAGTCTTTCATAAATAAGAGGTCATTTCCGAAAGTGTTTGCTTTTGAAAGTTCCTAACCTTCCTCTAGTGCTTCCAGCTTTATGGATGTAGATTCAAATAAATACTCTAAGACCAGTGGAAAATTTGGGAGGAGGATATTGAGAGCAGAGAAATAATTCTCTGTCCCACTTAAGTTATCATCTTTTCAGCTACTGAACTTGTCAAACACTCTCCTGCAGAAATGGACCATATCAGAAAGATAATGAAAACTGGACAAATGGATGATGGGAATTTATTCTTGAAAAGCAGTGGGGGGGAGGGCAAGTAGGAACTCATCTTCTGGAATTACAAACCACTCTCAATGTCTGTTCTTAAAACACATTCAAATGAGCAAAATTAGGCTCCTTTTTTCCAAGCAATAAGCCACAAATGAACCCAAGATAACCCAGGCAACGTCTTGAAAAGTTATGAGTACCAATGGGTGGTAAGAATACCACTAGCTATAGCATCTAGACAGCAGCAATGTTGATTTAAAATGCCTACACACAACCCTAACAGTCATGGATAATATATTTGGGGCTGACTCTGCACCAATTTTTTTTAAAAAAGGACTCATAGTGTCGGTCTTGCAGCCAAAGCAGATGAGAGATTTGTGGCATCTTGAAGACCAACACCTTGTGGTTCATGCTTTGATAGACATTTCCTTGAAGGTACTGGACATTTATTATGTGCAAACATTACTATGATATAGGGCAGCATAAATAAGAACAAACAGAATGGAAACAGAAAAAGGAATGCTTTGGATACCGAGGGATAACCACATTTGAACTTTCTATATAGAAAACACTCAGGAATTAAAGTCATGAAAAAGAAATGGATGAGAGATTGTGACCAGCATGAAATGAATTCTGTGGTTTAGTGGGGGCTTCAATTGGGTCCCTCCAAACAAAATCCAATTCAGTTGTATACATAAATATTCACGTAGGCAGTGACATATTCCAAAGCACACATAAAGCGTTGAACCTATAGTCCTCAATCCTTTGGAAGCAAAAACATATGTATGTTTCTGGCAGTGCTTCTTTTAAACCCTGGTCTATTTCACTGTCTGTTCTCAGGGTTGAAAAGAAGCTCCTTGTCCTTTTCCATGCCCAAAGCAAATTGAGCATTTGAGAATTTTCAAGAAAGGGGGAAAATACATGGTTTAACCTTGTAAATGGAAGAAAACAGAATTGGAATGGGAAGAGACAAAAGGAGAACAAGTATACTCTGGATATTAATGCAGATTGATTGTTTCTGCTTGGCTGCTACTGCAATTGTCAAAGATTATTGCTGATATCTATAGATGCAGAAGAAGCAAAATCAAACCGATTAGATTTATAATTTCTGATTGATTCCAGCCTGGAAAAACACCTCTCACAGAAATTGTGAAAAAGCAGGGTTCTGTTGTGGCCCGCCAGCGACCCGTGCAGCTGGTTGCGGACTCTGACAGCGAAGAGGCTGTTGTGGTGATGCGCCGGCGGCCTGTGCAGCTGGTACCCGAGTCGGACAGTGAGGAGGTTGGTGGGGACTCGGTGCCAGATGCAGAGATTCAGCCAGGGCCTTCAGAACCTCCAGAAGCTTCCATCAGTGACGAGGAAGAAGAGGAGGAGCCTATTCTTAATGCACGTGCACGCAGAGCTGCCAAGAGGCAAGATTGGCTACTCAGGAGGAAGTCTCCTCAGGAGTAGGGCTTGGGGCTAATTGGCCACACCCTTAGCCTATTTAACTAGTGACCACGCTCAACCACATTGCAGGAAACAACTCCATTCAATCCACGTATGGCTTTGGTTTTCCTGTTCAGCTCTTGATTCAAATCGGCATTACTTTTCCTGTTCATAGTTCTGGGCTTTCTGCCAACTTCAGTAAGTTCTCGTGGCTATTATCAGTTAGCCTAATTTGTTGGACTTCTTTAATTCTTTGTGCTTGGACTCTTGCCAACTGTTAAGACATTAATTAACAGTTGGTGCACCAAAAGGACTTCTTTATGATTTCATGGACTTTAACAAACACGACTGCTAAGAGAGCATTAGTAGTTTAAAGAGTATTAAACAAGGTTTGTTTGTACATTGCTTGTGTTGTTTTTCTCGGTTCGGCAGCTGGGACAGAACAGGTTCCTCAACCCATGGAACATAATGTAAGCTGGTATATATCCATAGAGACATTACAAATATGACTGCAGTTTGAGAATACGGAGATATTACATCCCTTTGGCTCTAAGCACACTTCCACGGAGTTCAAAAGCACCTCTAAACCTATGGGACCCAACGACATGGATCTAATTCTGCAGCTGAGCAGATTTATTTCTATCTCAGCAGTGTTGCACAAACATTTTCTTTTCAAAAATTCAGAGGCTGACTTCTTGCAGAGTTTGCGAATGATCCTTTTCTCCATTGAAGGAAATTTTTGCTCTCCTCTCCTCCAAGCACATCCAGAAAAGGAATTCTGGCTTCATTTGGCAGAAATGAAATTGATAGGAGTTCTGTTCTCCCCTTCTCCAGTTTGTTTGTTCATCATTTATTCATTCGATGTCTATGGAGATTCTCAGTCATCCAGGTCATGGTTGTCCCCAAGGTGCTTTTTTCAAGAGGCAACTGGACTTTCTGGTTTTTCTTTGAGGACATTTCACTTCTTGGATGAGAAGTGAAACATCTTCAAAGAAAAAGCAGAAAGTCCAGTTGCCTCTTGAAAAAAGCACTTTGGGGTCATTCATTCATTCATTCATTCATTCATTCATTCATCCCCCTTCAATTATGGTATGTACTGTAGGTTTGTGTGAAGGGACCTTAATTCAGCAGAATGAAAGTAGTTATGCTGTGAAAGGATCCTTACAAAGAGCTTCACTTCTTACACTTCATCACTGGAAGCTTTCAAGAAGAGACTGGACTGCCATCTGTCAGAAATGGTGTAGGGTAGGGGTGTCAAACTTGCATCATCACGGTGGCATCACGTGACGTATCGGGACTTTTTCCCCTTCGCTAAACTGGGCGGGGGCAGGGCCAGCACGTGAAGCATCCGGCCCGCGGGCCACAAGTTTGACACCCCTGGTGTAGGGTCTCTTGCTTGGGCAGGGGGTTGGATTAGATGACCTACAAGGTCCCTTCCAACTCCGTTAATCTGTTCGTAGCCTAAAATGTCTGCAGTTTGTTTAAAGCTTATTGACTCCCCTCCTTCACTTCTACAGCCAGGAAACTGCAGCCATGAGGGAGACTGCCTTTCCACCAAATGTCTTCCCTACAGGACCTTCCCTTCTGCCCTACCTTCTAAGCAGCAGCAGGTCTTCAGCTCTTCCCACCCAGCTGTTATCGCCTAAAGCCACCCGCCATTTTTAATTTCTAACACCGTTTATGGACTCCAGGGGCCTTCTTTGGAATAAAACGGTTGCTTTGCTTTGCAGCCTACCTGCTTACCCTTTAATCTGCCTTTAATTAAAAGAATCCAGTCGAGTTATCTGCAGGCTTTGTGTTGTCTACCTCAGCTATACCACAGTGGACAGCCATCCTCCCAAAGGGAAGGGCTGAGAAAGCAATCCTGCCACGTTGCCATGCACAAAACACGGAGCCTCGGCTAGTCAGACTGCTCTGCACAAGGGTTGGGCACAGATGCACAATTCCGCCAACGCAACGGAGCAAATGCCACTAGCAGAAGAGAGACAAAATGGAACTGACAGGCTGAGACATCCTACTTTTTGTTTGGCTCCAAAACTGCCAGTTCAGGTTTCTAGGTCAGAAATCATGTTATCTGCTAAACCATATGCTTTGTAGAACAAAATGCCTGGCAGATTTCAGAGTGGATTTTATTGTAAGGTTCACAATAACACAACAAGTATCTCTGGATGATCGCTCCTTGGTTATCATTAGGTAGCTGTGAAATGGAGAACGGAGAGAAAGAAAGATACTTTTTTTAAAAATTAATGTGAATGTAGGTTGACTTAGCATGGTTTTTATTACTGTTTTCCAGAAATGCTCTCTTAATTATGTCTCATGCCTACTTCATAATTCTACTTTTAAAGTGTTATTTCAGAAAGTTTTGGCCAATTACTCTGTAGCAATGTTATCCAGTCCTAGCACCAGAAGCTGGACAATTTGTCTATTAGGAAATTGCGCCCCATAAAACTGAACTGATTCCTTTGAAAGTGCATTCTGATAGGTGCAGGAAAGTGTCCTCCATGTTCAAGCTTTTTCAGAATGTGTGAAAGAGTATAGTTTTATTTTATTTTAGCTGAATTTAAACTTTAAATGTAAGATCCCCTATTCACTGTTTTAATGTTTTATATTGCATTTTAATGGAATGAATATAAGCCACCTAGAGTAGAGTTGCCTCTGGTGAGATGGGTGGCATATAAGTTTAAATAATACAAGTGGGTAACAATATGCAAACCATTACAAGTTCAGAGCATTCTTTATTAACAGGAAAACAGTTAGCCACCTCCTGATCTTCAAACTTTTATCAAAGGAATCAAGAAGTCACCACCCTAACGAACTTAGATACGTGTGCTGCTAAAGTGAAAGTATGGAATTGTTGAGATATCTCTAACTGTAGAGGGTTCTGTGAGACTCTGTTGTCCTGCTGCCAAGAGTTTGACAGCCCGTCTTTGTGAAGTTCCATGGAGGTTCCATGACTTTCTGAAGTTCCAATTTCCGTGTGAGGCAGCAGATCTGTCCTGAAGCTTTTTTGCAGCCATACCATTTTCTCCAACATCTGCAGCTTAGTAAGTGGTCTTACAATGCCAGATCTGTTGCCACTGAATTAAGAACGTGAACATAAGAATGTAACGGATACACTGAAGACAGCAGGAATGTTGGGCCACAGAAGACATGTAACCAAATTAGACCTCTTGGTGCCTTTAGTGCATCAACTGTGTCATAAGATCCTAGGACAAGAATATCGTCTAAAGAACAGGTGAATCTCACATTGCCATGTTTGAATGTTTGAAAGAAGACAAAGGACAGCTGCTGAAAACTGTCACATTGTTTCTTCTTATTGACAGGTTTGTACCAAATGGGGCACTTGATTACAATTACAAGAAGTCCTGATCTATCTAGGCCAGTGATGGCGAACCTTTTTTGGTTCGCGTGCCAAAAGGGAGGAGTGTGGGGGGGTCACACGCGCGTGTGCCCACACCCATAATTCCATGCAGACCCCCCACGCATGCGCGTGTGACCCCTCCCCCCGCTCCTGGCACGCGATGGCACGCCCGTTTTTCGCTCTCACCAGGCTTCAGAGCCTTTCTAGGAGCCTGGGGAGGGCGAAAATGGCCTTCCTCACCCCCCGGAGGTCCTCCGGAGGCAGAAAATGGCCCGGTTGCCAACTTCCAGTTGGACCGGAAGTCCCATTTTTTTGCTCTCCCCAGGCTTCAGAGGCTTTCTAGGAGCCTAGGGAGGGCAAAAACGGCCTTTCCAACCCCCCCGGAAGTCCTCCGTAGGCTGGAAATGTTCCGTTTGCCGACCATTTTTTGCTCTCCCCAGGCTTCAGAGCCTTTCTAGGAGCCTGGGGAGGGCGAAAACGGCCTCCCCCCCCGGAGGCCAGAAATGGCCTGTTTCAAGTTGGGAAACGGGCCATTTCTGGCCTCTGGAGGGCCTCCGGGGGGGGAGGCCGTTTTCGCCCTCCCCAGGCTCCTAGAAAGGCTCTGAAGCCTGGGGAGAGCAAAAAAATGGGACTTCCGGTCCAACCGGAAGTCGGCAAATGGAATGTTTCCAGCCTCCGGAGGACCTGGGGGGGGGAGGCCGTTTTTGCCCTCCCCAGGCTCCTAGAAAGGCTCTGGAGCTTGGGGAGAGCAAAAAATGGGCCTTCCCCACCCCCTCCGAAGGCTGGAAACAGCCTGTTTCTCGACTCCCAATGGGCCCAGAAGGCCCGAAAATCAGCTGGCCGGTGCGCACTCATGTGCCCACCGATATGGCTCCGCGTGCCACTTGTGGCATGCGTGCCATAGGTTCACCATCACGGATCTAGGCACTGTGATATTTAAGTTTACTGGATTTCCCTCTTCTAAAATCTTCCCAATTTTACCCACCTGCTCCTTCCCCATACAAATATTGTGTCACCTATTAGAATGTTGATATCACTTTACATGGTGCTATTTCTGAAGTTACTTTTCTGTATGCATCTGATATATTTTGACAGACTGTGTTTGCAAGTTGTCTTGCTATGTTCATTTTAGACGATACTGTTTTCTGCAGCATTTTTCCTTTCAAAGTGGTTAATTCTTCTCTTTCCTTAGCTTGTTTGCTGGGTCCAATTCTTCAATAGACTATTACAGGTAGTCCTCAACTTATGACCATAATGGAGCCTGTCCACAATGGTCATAAGTTGTGATGGTTGCAAAGTGGGCCATCTAATGACCAGACCTGTTTTTACAACTTTTTTTTGCAGTGGTTGTTAAGTGAAACCCTTGATCTATTTGGCCTGTTTTTGCCTGAAAAGAGAAGTAAACACCGGTTTTGAATAAAAATATTGTAAATCACTGTCACATGACCCTGGGCTCCTACTAATGTCCATAAAAATGGATCAGTCGCCAAGTGCCCCAAATGTAGTCTTGTGATCATAGGGGAGGGGCAGCCATCGGAATTTTGAAAATGGGTCCTAAGTACTTTTTGATAGGTCCATTGGAATTTTGAACTAAGCTAAGCAATCGGTCATAAGTTGAGAGCTACCTGTACATTTTTTTTTCACACACACACCCATACATTGTTTTATTAGCATAGCCTTCAGCAATACTTATTTCAAAAAATACTGGCCAACAGACTTATGTTCATTAAATAAAAGATATGTCTATCATGACGGAATGAGCCAACTCACCGTGGCCAACTTGCCATGGCCAACTCATCTTGGGACAATTTGCCGCAGCCAACTTGCTGTGGGACAACTAATCACAGGACAATTCAATAAATACAACAGTTAAGTTAATTTCAGTGGAATTGTGGCCAGTAATAATAAAAGAAAGTAAGTCAATCCTGAAATACAGGAGTTAAAATAATTTTGATGAAAACGTAATAAAAGTAACTGAATGAACTGATACAGCATTGAACTGTCGTGCAGTGAGTTGTCCCACAGTGAGTTGGCCGTGAGGAATTGTCCTATACCCTATTGTGATACTTTTGTTGTTCTAAGACCCTCCGTAGAAAATTTGGAGAAGTTTCATAGCCAATGAACTTAGTCTGAGAAATGCAGATTGGATGAGCTGGTATAAATTAACTTAAAGTCAGCTTTACAAAATGTTATTAAAAAAAAAGTTAAAACTTTAGTGTTGAATATATGAGAAGATCGGGGGGGGGGGGAAACCCTTTAGCAAAAAGGATATTTTTGGAGTTAATCTTGTTAGAGAAGCAGTGTAATAGAAGTTTGCACCTAGAAGGCATCTTTCAACTTTAGGTGTGCTGCTTTCTGGAACAATTAGTAAATGAAATAAAATTAAAAGGAAAGAATATTAACTGGTGTTAGGACACACTTGACATAAATGTATTGTAATGCTGCTGACTTAGGAATTTAACTGGCATGCTTGGTTATGAACATTAATATCCTTGCTCGTTTACAAGTAAAATTATTACAGCCTCAAGTCATATGCATGGCACTGAGTAATCTGGAGTTTTTCTATGCCATCCTTCAACCAAGGGGCTTCTATGCCGTCCTTTAACATTTAGTCTCTACATTTTTGCCATAGGCTAAATAAATAAATGCTGAGAAGAGGCTTTTCATTATTCTTGGCATGCTGTTTGACACGGAGGGAGTGACTTTCCAAGCTCATGTTAATGGTCATTTATTGTAATGATCAGATTTTTTTTTTTAAAAAAAAACCTTTAAAATAATTTTACAATTGGACCTAATCTTGGACTGCCATGATGTTCCTTCATATTCTCCCTTGCAGCCCGTGGTATGAAAGTCCATTTGGTAAAAGAACCCAAAATGTGCCTGATAGCCCCTTTTCCAACTAACAAATTGGAAGGGTCAACTTTTTATTAACAAAATAATTCATACTCCTCCTGATTACTTGCTACTACCTTGCAGCAGTGTTTTTCAACCTCAGCATCTTTCAGATGTGTGGACTTCAACTCCCTGAATTTTCTAACCAGCATGTTAGCTGGAGAATTCTGGGAATTGAAGTCCATCCATCTTAAAGGTGTGAGTTTGAGAAACACAGCCATTGACCAACACAACTCTCCTCCTGCAGAATCCATACTGGTTTAAGAAGTAAGGTGTTCCTTTAGCTCACTTGAATGAAGAATGAGAACATTCTATTTTTGCAAAAAAAAAAAAAAAGTAATAACTTAAAGAAAAAAAGAAAACATTCTATTTTAAAAAAAAAAAAAAAAAAAAGGTACATTTAAAAATCTACCTGGATAATATTGAGAAAAGAGTGGAATTTAGACTAGAGCAAGAAAGAGTTCCAGACTCACAGCAATAGCAGGAATTCTTTAAGTTGCTCAGAAACTATAGAGATAGTTTCTATTTTCATTTTGATCTGCCAGGTCTAACACCTTTTAAAGGCTCAGATGGTTTCATGCCCCTGAGGGCACTTGATAATTACTATACTGTCAGCGTATCATAGCTTTGTCCTTCCAATGAGAAAAACATCACAGACAATTTGTTACGGCATGCTGTTTGACACGGAGGGAGTGACTTTCCAAGCTCACGTTAATGGTCATTTATTGTAATGATCAGATGTCAGAATGGATCAATGAGCATAACTTGCCACTGAGCTTTGAGGTCACCTCTTCAAAAGCCACACCAGGACTGTGTTGCTTACTGACAAGGTAAAGAAAATAATTTCACTTATGTGCTAGGAAGACAAAGAGAGGAAAACACGGAGAGATCGCTGCTCTCAGCTTGGCCAGTGATGTTAATAAATTAATTTACTACAAAACACAGGACAAATTGCACACAGATCTCCTTTTACATTCATTTTATTATGGATCCTCATAATAATAAGCAGACCATAATAATGGATGACTGTGGCAACTACAGTCTAATTGGCATCCATCACTCTTTGCTGGGAAACTTCATTAATGAATAAATAGGCATAAAAGTAACTTAACCATAAGAATTTAGTTATGAAAATTGCATACAGCTGCAAAAAGTATTAATTAATGAAAGTTACATATCAAAAGCATTGTATAATTATGGAGGTGGCATAGAAAACACACCAGGGATTGTTGCATTTGCATAATATGCACACTAGGAAAAATTGGGTGAGAAAAAAGTACTTTAGGGGAAATAACAAAAATGTTCAAATTATGGGTAAACATAAAGCAATTGTAATGAAATCAGATTCAACTAGGTGCATATTTGAAGGAGGAACCAATTTGTCAAGGGGGAACCCAGAAGGAAAAGAAGAAAGAAGTGACTGCAGAAGACAGGCCTACGTTAAAGACTGTAAGTACTTTACAGTCATATTTGACCAAATATGCTTCAGGGTTGAAAGGATTTGCCAGTGTCAACACCGTTGCCAAAAATAATGCAATCTTCAGGGAGGCTCCTTTCATGCCATCTGGTCAAGAACAACAAAGAAGAAGGCGGTCAACTTATTCCCCGAAGCACCAGAGGGCAGGACAAGAAACAATGTCTGGAAACTGATCAAAGAGAGAAGCAACCTGGAATTAAGGAGAAACTTCCTAACAGTGAGGACAATTAACCAGTGGAACGGCTTGCCTCCAGAAATCGTGGGTGCTCCATCACTGGAGGTTTTTAAGAAGAGTCTAGACAGTCACTTGTCTGAGATGGCGTAGGTCAGTGATGGCAAACCTATGGATGCGTGCCACAGGTGGCACGTGGAGCCATATCTGAGGGCACGCGAGGTGTTGCCCTATGTCAGCTCCAGTACGCATGCGCGGACTGGCCAGCTGCATTTCGGCCTTCTTTTCGGCCGTTTTCAATCTCCCCTGGCTTCAGGAAAGCCTCCTGAAGCCTGGGGATGGTGAAAATGGCCCAACCGGAAGTTCACTTGTGTGTTCACCCCCAGCCTCCTTTTCACTGTCAGAGGTCTTCAGGAACTTTTTTGGTTTTGG